>CM052442.1:88190979-88278509 GCA_028533085.1 Varecia variegata | reverse complement strand
GGCGAATCTGTCCACGTGCACTTCCCCACTTTATATCCACAGGGAGTTGCAGGGGGTCAGGTTTGTCCCCTCTGGGCCTCAGTGGTCCCATCTTTAGAGTGGGAGATTGGGCTGTGGAATCTCCAAGGCCATCTAGGTCTGAGATGCCCAACTCAGAGTGTACATTTACCGGGTGATAATCATATCACAAAGCCACTGGGGCCCAGTGAAAACAGCCAGAAAGTTTGTTCTATTTCTTGCCTTGTAGGATCTAACAACAACTATTAGAAAAACTAACACTTACTGAACTCTTGCTGTGTGCTGAGCACTATTCTAAGCCCTTTCCGTGTATTAACTTACTAAATCCTCACCACAACTATCGTCATCATTCCCATTTTATAGACGAGAAAGCTAAGGCACAGAGAGGTGAAGGCGGCACAGCTGAGGGCACAGCTGGCCTCTGTCACACAGGGCCATGGCTGTCCTGCGTCTGGAAGGAGCAAGGCTGGGAATGGAGCAGGATGGTGCTGTCGGTGAGGGTTTCCGTCTCCGGCACAGGGACAGGGGCGCTCAGAGGCAGGAAGACCTCGGCAACTCCCTTCCCGCTGCCGGCCGGGCCGTGGGGACATCTCTCTCCCACGGGAGCTCTGTCCTGGCCCTGTCTATCTTCTCCCAGCCCGGCTCTTTGTGGACGTGTGTGCAGTTTGTTTATTTTGTTTCCTCTGTTGGTTTTACAAAAATTACAAGGTGGTAAATATTCATTGTAAAAATAATTCAAATAGCACAGAAATGTATAATGGAAGAAATAAAAACGCCACCCTCATCCTTCCTTTGTGCCTCTGTGCCCTTCCTTAAATCCCTCTCCCTGGGGGGGGGGGGGTCGCTGCAAGTGTTTTCTAAGAATGTGGCACCTAAATTTTTTACACCAAATATGGCCCCATGAGAACAGAGACCGTGCCTGCCTTGCTGGCTGTCCTGCTCCCAGGAGAGGACCTGACATGCAGTTGGTGGCCAATCATATTTGTTGAATGTCAAATGAATAAATGAGTGATTTGTTCTGAAACTTATCCTTTTCTTTCATAGAACAAAATAGACATATCAGGGACACACTCCATATCAGAGCTTAGACTGCTTTACTTTGAAGCGTTCCATAATCCAGATATACCTTAATGTATTAACTATCTCCTTCCTAATAAATGCTTGGGTGTTTTGTGGTGTTTCTCTCACAAACATGGCACGATGAGCCCTCTCCCTACATGTATCCCGGTGCACACGAATGAGGCAGAGTCTCTGTAGTGGAGCTGTGGAGTCAGAGGGAACGTGCAGTCTAAACTTTGTCCCAGAGGTGTTCAAGGCCCCCGCAGGAGCTGGGCAGCGGGCACGGGGTGGCTGCAGGGTTTTCGAGGCCATAGCCTCTTTCTAGCAGGGTTAAATCAGCATCCCTCTGCTCAGGCTGGGGTTGGGGCTTATAAGGAGAGGGCTTCTCTTTCAGAGACGTAACTAAGGAAACCCACCCTGGCTGCTTGCAGGGGGCTGACCGGTGGACCAGAGTCTCTCTACCTAGACGTTTCGGATTCTTTCTTGTAACTTTGTATTCTAAGTGCCCGGGATTTTCAAAATACTTTCACTTGCAATAGCTTCTCTGGATCTCACGATCCCCAAGATGCAGGCTGGACAAGCAACACCATCCTATTTTACAGAAGAGGTCAATGGCAGTCCGAGGTCATGCATTGTCACTCTTGTCAGCAGGGGGAAAAGCAACTATGCTCAGGGACTAGTAGGAAGACCATCAGAATGGGACCTAGAGTGACTTTTTAAGGGTGAAAATATACTTAGGGTATTTAACAGGTGCCTTGTCTTAGGAAGAAAAGAAAGCAAAACCTACCTGGTGTCAAACCTGCAGTAAGTTCTGCTGGCCCTCAAATGAGGATCTCCGAACAAGTGGAAATGCCACACAGTTGGAGAAGAGACATCAGAAAGTAGGAACAAGGCTGCAGAGATACCAATAAGAAATGAATGTCCTTTAGGTCTTCTTAGCCTGGAAACAGTGAAAGTATTGCCTCAAATAAAGAGACCACTGATGATTTGACAATTATTTAATTTTGTTAGGGCTGGGTCTCAATTCATTTAATTGAGAACATAATTCAAATAAATTCTCAATTTATTTAATTGTCCTAGTTGTCCTAGTTG
The DNA here is from genome assembly GCA_028533085.1 of Varecia variegata. Classification (NCBI taxonomy): domain Eukaryota; kingdom Metazoa; phylum Chordata; class Mammalia; order Primates; family Lemuridae; genus Varecia; species Varecia variegata. The sequence continues at coordinate 88,276,340 of CM052442.1, read as the reverse complement.
AAGGGTTTGATAACACACAGCAACAACAACAAAAGCACCTCCTGAAATGGACACCATTTTTGGTGCTTCTTTGGGGAACTTTTCCTGCTTGTCATACAAGGGGACCCATCAGAGTCAACCCTAGACTTTTGAAGGAGCAACCCGCAAAGAGGCCCATTGCTCCTGCTCAGGGCTGGTGAGCTGTTAGCTGATAAATCTGGCACTGTTGGCAGCTCTCTGGCCACCCCAGGGGGTTCGGCCCCCTGAGAATGAAGACAGTGTGGTGGAAAGCAGGCTGAGAGATGGAGAGAGACAGAGCCCCTGGATCCAGCTGTTCCTGAAGCCAAACTATTCTTGGACTGTACAGCTAAGAGAGTCAATAAATTCCTCTTTATGTTTAATCTAGTTTGATCTCCATCACTGAAGAATTCTTCATTAAGAAATGGGATATTTTATAACAAGAGGAGGAATCTTAAAACAAATTGGGGACACTTTTAAGAAAGAATGAGCTGGGCGCAGAGGCTCACGCCTGTAATCCCAGCACTCTGGGAAGTTGAGGCAAGAGGATCACTTGAGGCCAGGAGTTCAAGACCAGCCTGGGCAACATAATAAGACCTCGCCTCTACAAAAAATAGAAACATTAGGTGGGTGTGGTGGTGCATGCCAGTAGTCCCAGCTACTCGGGAAGATGAGACAGAAGGATCATGTGAGCCCAGGAGTTCAAGGCTGCAGTGAGCTGTGCACTCCAGCCTAGAGCCTAGGTGACACAGTGAGACGCTGTCTCTAAAAAAACAGAAAAAGAATGAATGAACCCATTTATTCACTTATTAAATATGAACCTTGGCCTGATGGCACCTTGGAGTGAATTTTACTTGCTTCAAAGTAATATGGATGGTGTCAGGACATGCTCTCCAATCCCTGATTGGCTACAAAGCATAGAACCTAGCCCAAGGTTACCGTAAGTGGCATCAGTGCGCACATGTGGAATAGGTTCCTACTGTGACATTACGGGCCCTGACCTGGGCTGCAGTGCACCTCTAGGCCCCCTTACTCTTGGGCGCCCCTCTTATCTCTGCTTCCCCGTCATGTGTGCGTGACATTCATTCACCCCCCCCATTCGCTCATGCATGCTCGTTCACCCACACGTTTGTGTGTATAGACCGTGCTCCAGGCATTGTGTTAGGCACCAGGTCTCTGTTTTAGGATCTAGGAGTCCAGTGTAGGGAGTCTGAGAATTCAAGCTGTGCTCTGTTCTAGTTATGTGAGTGTGAGTTTGATTAGATAGGTGCAGGGACGTGATCAGAGGAGGGCTTTGGTGGCCACATGGGAAGCAAGGAAAACACTCTGTCCGGGCCTTCGCTGCCTTTTCCCTGGACTATTATGAACCCCAGTTATTCCCTCTGCAATCAGCCATCAGTGCTCTGACATGACTTTTCTGAAACACCTCTGGGTATCCTTCATCCACATGCCTTGCAAGGTGCCACACGGCCTCCAGGACAACACAGGCTGCTAGCTTGTCCCTTCAGGTTCCCTGCTTTCTGAGCACACTGTGTGCTATGGTTTCAATGTGTCCCCTCCCGAACTCGGGTGTTGAAGCTTAATGGCCAGTGTGCTATTAAGAGGTGGGGCCTTTAGAAGGTGACTCAGTCCTGAGGGCCCCTCATGAAAGAGGTTTCGTGCAGCCCTGGGCTCTCTTGCCCTTCTCCCTTCTGCCGTGTGAGGACATAGCATTCCTCCCTCCGGAGGGTGCGGCAAGAAGGCCCTCACCACACACCAAATGCCAGCACCTGGAACTTGAACTTCCCAGCCTCTAGAACAGTAAGAAACAAATTTCTGTTCTTTATAAATTAAAGCAAAGATGATACATTGGAACAGAAAATGTTAATCACAGGTAGAATAATAACTGTTTTTTACTGTTAATTTTTAATGGGATATGATTTATATACATTAATACTTACAGATCTTAAGCATGCAGTTCAGTGAGTTTGTGTGTTTGCCATGAAGGTATTCCACATAGTTCGGGGAGTTCCGGCGAATGCACGCACACCTCTATCGAGCCAGGACAGCACCAGCGTCCCGGGGAGGTCCTCAGCACCCTTCCCAGTCCATCCCTCCCCACCTCCCACCTCCGAGGCAGCCGCAGTTGCCATCTCCCTCACCACAGATTACTTTTGCCTGTTCTAGAACTTCATACCAATGAAATCGTGCACTCCTTTGTGTCTGGCTTCTTTCACTCAGCACAGATTTTGAAGTTCATCCACGTTCTTGCAAACAACACCGAACATTTCTGAACACTGTAGGTGCACCAGGCACTGTGTTCGAGTCACAGCCTTTACATCTTTGTAATCATCCCATGGTGGGCTGTGAATACTCCCATCTTGCAGCTGAGAAAACTGAGGTCACACAACTTGCTCTGAGACTCACTGCTATTAAGTGAATCCATCACAATTTGAGCTCAGGTGTTTGACTCCAAAGCCTGAGGCCCGAAGAGCCTTGTGCTGCTGTCTCCCGTGCTGGGCGGGTCGAGCGCCAGGCAGAGACACATCGCTAACCTCACTCATGTCCATCCTCGGCCTCAGGACCACGCCTTCTTCTGTTTTTGCTCTTCTTGTGCCAGGCGGAAATGTCATCTTCTATTCCCCTCTGCAGGGGTCGCCTTCACCCAGCCTCCGCCTGCGCGAGCTTTGAGGGGAAAGAACAGAGCAGGCGAGGAGCTGCCACCGCCCGCGAGCTCCCTCCTCCTTCGCTGAGCAATGGCAGCGAGCGCAGCCTGACCCATAAATGCAGCCTCGCATCTGGGCCTGTCTACTCTACGGAAAGAAAGATCATCCACAGCTATAAAAAAGGGTAAAGTGAAGTTAAAAACAAAAGACAACTGCCACCCAGATAACCCAAATTAAACAAAAGCCTTTTCCGTCTGAGGTGACACCTGATTCAAAACGAGATTTTCTTGACAGGCATGAAGCTATTAGTCGTGACTTACAGGTAAGTCCTAGGGCTGTGACCAACTACGCGCCCAGCTGGGCCTGTCACAGCCATCCACAGCAGCCTCGGGGTCACTGGGCCACTGGCGATCCTCGGGAGTGGGGGCCACGGCAGCTGTTTAGAAAGCGTCCTGTTCAGAAGCGCAAAGCCCGCTCCTGGTCTTCCGGGCTTCCTTCGACGCCCTCTCCAGACCTTCAGCCTAAACCCCTCGAGATCAGGGCCAGGAAGAGACCATTTGGGTTCTCTGGAGAGGGGGGGAGGGGGAGGGGAGTAGGCAGCTGTGGGCTAATGGAATTGAGAGGGTAACAGAGTAGGACTGTTGACAGAGCCTTTCCTGGCTGTGCCATCTTGGGCAAGTTGCTTAACCTCTCTGTGCCATAGTTTCCTCATCTCTAAAATAGGGATAATAATAGTCCTATCTTATCTGGTTATTGTAATGAGTAACTGAATACATACATATATGTAGCGCAGTTTCTGGTGGATAGTAAGTATTTAATCTGTGTTGATTATATTGATATGGCATTTATTGTTGTCATTGGGACTGTGGGAGGAACATTCTAGACTGGGAGTCTGTCAATGTAGATTCGCATTTTGGTTCTGCCACTAACTTGCTGTATGGCCTTGAGCAAGCTACTTCCCCTTTCTGGGTCTCAACTTTTCCCTATCTGCAAAGCCAAAGGACCATTCCAGTGCAGATGTTTTACGCTCTGTATTTCTTGGAAGGACAGCATTGAAGTGAAGCTTTCCTGCTCTCTTTCCCACCTGCTGCTCGTTCCTGGCACCTGAACCTGCCTGAATACGTCAGCAACCTCCCTGCATCTCAAGATGCAGCTTCAAGCATCTCAGCTTCAAGCCCAGTTCAGACAACCCCCTTCTCCCAGATGGAAAATGCGTGTGTTGGATGCTTCCCTGAAGACGATGCTTTAGGTCAAAGTGTACAAATCCTTGCTGGGCCTCTGGCCAGGTGCTCGACCTCGGGCTGGTTGCTTAACCTCTCTGAGCCCCAGACTCCTCCTCTAACAGTGGGGGTAATAGCAATAGCTGTCTCATACAGTTGCTGTGACGGGTCAGCGTGATTTTGAGAGTGAAGACTCTAGCACCGCGCCTGGCTCAAAGTAAATACTCAACAAAGATTAGTCATTTTTATATCACTATGATGAGGATCGTCACCACGATTATTATTTCTTCTTTTCCACTCCTGGATCTCAGGGAGGAGCAGCAACTAGAATAGCCTCCTTCTTCCCTGCTCCTGGGAGCCACTCTTTTTGCTGCCCTGCACATGGGCACATGCACACTCACACGTGCGCTCCCACACGCACGCCCCCACACGCATGCCCCCTCGCCTGCCTGGCTCCCAGGAGCACCTGGACTGCCTGTCCTGTGGGTGAGGGCAGAGACAAGGACCTGGCAGGCAGGGGCACAGCGTGCTGGCCTGAGCACAGTGATCTGCAGGCCAAACCAGGCTGTTTTTGCAGGTTCACCAACAATTTCGGCTGCTCAATAAACACATCCTGTGAGTCAGAAGTGGGGTAAACTGTGCACTCACACCCATATTTAAAATCGTCCCTGGACAGGAGTTGGCGGTCAGAAAACCAAGTGTATAACTTTCCATTAGTGCATCCCAAGCTTCCAGGTTTGCCTAGGCCACAGCGGTCTCTTCCGGAACTTGTTCTGCAACTAGCTGCAATCTAACAACAAATGAGCCCTGGATTTTTGAAAGAAAGGGAAAATGGTTTGTATATGAGGATTTCTGAGACCATATAGTCTCACCTTCCACCCCTCTCTCCCTCTCTCTCTCTCTCTCTCTCACACACACACACACACACACACAGCCTGGCTGTGGGAATAATGCCCCCTTCCATGCATCCACGCTGGGAGTCCTTATCTGTCTCTGTCTAGAGTGTGCTCCTCCTCCTGGCTCTTTCCTCCAGCAAAGATGCTTCCTCTTTCTTTGGGCCTGGATTTATTTCTGCCCCTACTCTATCCAGTCTTAAACTCCCAAATGACCACAATTTGGTGCACACGATACCTTCTGTATTCTTTAAAGGCAAAACAACATCATAGCAACAGTAATAATGAGGATAACTGCAGTGCAGTGATCTGCTCTCTGCATGTCAAGCATGTGCCAAGTGCTGCGTAAACATCATTTCACTTAATGTTCCAAACAGTCCCTGGGGGCCCACGTACCCAGACATTACTCCCACCTTGCCACTAAGGAGCATCAGGATGAGAGAAGTGAAGCGACTTGGTTGAAATCTGCACCGCGGTGGCTGGTAGCGCTGGAGCTTGGACCACAGCCCCGACTCCAGAATCCAGATTCTTAACTCGTGTGCTTCTCTGTCTTAAAGGGTAACGTGGTCTTTGACAGTATTTGTCACATCTTGTCTTGTGACCCACGAGATCATGTTAGTGGATCATGAGCACCCTTAAAAACAGTCCACATGAGACTCCAACAGGGAACATCAAAGGGCATCGTCCGTGTAAGGGACAAGTATTGTTTCTGTGTGACGTGCCTGTTTACAGTGTAAAATGTATCCCCAAGTTCAGTCACAGCCACCAAGTGTGACAGTCCCCGGTCTGTGGGGTCCCTCTGGGGGCCGCGCGGGCTGCACCGCCCCGCCCCGCCCCGCCTTCCTGATCATAATAATGTTAACCTGACGACGCCGGCGCCTCCCGGCTGCGGTGGATGAGAAATCGCTTAGCAAATCATGAAATGCTGCCCATAAGCGCCAGGTAGATTTTACTTCTGCTGAAAGGTCTTGTGCGCCGTCTGCGGGGCAGGCTGGAGGGGTGAGCTGCCTGGGACTGGCCCTGTCATCGCAGCCCCCGCGGAGTTCCTGTCTTACTGCCCTGCGGCTGGGGCCCTCAGGGCTCCAGTTCTTCCAATTAGAAACTGGGTGCCCAGACGTGAGCTGCTTGAGTGACAGGGACGGAGGTGCTTCCAGTCCTCTGGGGAGTGTTCCTGGGGGGATGTGTCCCTGTCGGCCTCTCCCTACACGCCTGGGGGCCGGCCGGGGCCTGAACTGCCCTCCCGACGCTGGCTCTCGGCTTCCCGGGAGAGCAGGGCAGGGGCTGGGCCTGCCCCTGAGGTCCGTCTCACCCGTCCTCTCGCAGGCCCAAGAAGGGCTGTGGGCCTTGACCCCCAAGACAAGCCAGGACAGCACCATCGGGCCAGGAATAGCCACCACCCTCTGGGATGGCGCAGAGCCTGTCTTCTAACGAGTTCAAAGTGACTTCTTGGATGCTGGGCTCGTTTCTTCCAAGGTCATTGTAGAAGGTATGGTTTTCCCTACCGGTTCTTGACACTGGGGTGGGATGAAAGGACGACAGTTTGAAAGTTCTGTCCTTGATTACCCACAGAGGGTGAGGGCTGGGGTTGAATCTGCCTGCAATTTGGTTTCCCAAACCTTCCCATCTGATTTCTGATTTCTCAGTCCTGTTTCCCTTCTCACCTCTCTAAGGAGGCTTTTCAGAGATTTTTTTCCCCAATTGCATTCCATACTCCCCCAGCCCAAGCAGTGTTAATGGCGCAGATACACTGTGTGTCTGCTTCTGTGCTATCTACATCTCTGCGCTTTATACACAAAAAGAGGAGTAATTGTTGCACATCCCTGCAGGAGCCAATGTCTGCTCCCCAGGGGTGGTCTCACCAGCTCCTCCTCTGTGACTAGTTCGGGACGGCAGTGGCACCTCCTCATGTGGTTACTGTGAGGACTGAAGACCACACTGCAAGTCGGCACTGGGCACAATGCTTGGCCCAAATCAGCTACTCGTAAGTGCTCATTATTATTAGTGATAATCACAATGGGTAACATGTATTGGGGGGTTACTGTATCATGTGTTCAGAGCTTTTCATACAATCAATGACTTAGTTCTCACAATAACCCTGCCAGGTAGGGACTATTATTATAATATTATCATCATTTTACAGAGGAGAAAATTGAGGCACACACAAGTGGACTTATCCAAGGTGACACAGCCAGTAAGTGGCAAAGCCAGAATTTGCACCCAGGGAGTCAGGTTCCTAGGTTTATACTCTTAACCGTGATGCCATGTGTATTAGTCCTCCAAGCACAATGTTGGTATAAACATCAGTATTAATACTTTAACCTCTTCAACAATGACAGGTGGCCTTGCTGGTACTCGGGCTTCAAATGGATTCTGGCCTATGTGGTCATCTTAGGACTTTGCAATGAACTTTCTGATTCTTCCATCCCAGGCAGAACTGCTGGAATTGCTGACGAGGGTCAAGTTATCGTGTCCCCTCTTCCTAGCCTGGGGAAACTATTCAGCTATCCCCCAAACCATGCCCCTCTTTGGAAACAAGATGGCATGGAGCGTGGGATGCTGCTGCGGAGATGTGTGTTGCCATGGCAGCAGCTCATGCCTCCTTCCTACCCTCTCCACAGTGATGTGACATAGGCAGTGGTTTCTATGGTAACAGGCTGAGTGGAAGGTCCATGAAGAAAGGACCTGTGTGTGTTCTGATGTGGGGGGGGAATCAAAACGAATCCTGGGCATCTGGAGGACTACTCTGCCGTATATCAAAGGGCAATGGTTTCGTCATTGCAGGAAAAGTCCCAGTAAGTAGAGTACTAGAAATGTCAGAGTTTCTTAGCTTGTTCTCCCACAAAGTTCACCTTTTGTCTTTTTTTATAATGACAATTTAAGACTTCAGAAAATAAGATGAAGAGGTGGAAACCATGGTGAGAGTGAATTCTCAGGGGTGCATAAGTCAATTACTATGCAGGCAATAGACCCACGAGTAACTTTCAAACATGGCTCCAGATCTCGCAGAGAAGTTTCCAAGGACGCAGGGACCCAGGTTCTGTCTTGTTTGAAGCTGCTTAGTGCCCAGCTGCAGAAAGCCCTTCCCCTTGACCGACAGCTCCGCCCTGCAGTCTGCCGTGCCCCGCAGAGCCCGGCCTTGGGCCGGTCCCCTCCCCTCTCTGAGGCCATGGCTGGCTGCACCCCGGGGTCTGAGCCCACATAGCAACACTCACTCACTTTGCCCTCTGCACACTTTCAAGGAGGAAAGCCAAGTTTGTGTCAGCCGTGCACGCTAAGAGCAGGCCCGGCAGGAGAGAGCATTTGGCAGGGCAGCTGTTTGGCATCTCCTCCTGGTCAGCACGCAGGATGAGAGATGGGACAAGCTAGATAATGCTTACTGAGGGCTCACTATGTGTTAGACACATTTCTGAGCGATTGACATTGATTAACTTATTTAATGTTCCCCACAACCTGATGAGATGAACACTGTTATCCTCATTTTACAGATGAGGAAACAGGCTTAGAGAGTTTGAGTCATTTATTCAGTCTTGCACTTAGCAAATTGCAGAGCTGGGATCTAAACCACACATTAGGACCCTGGATTTGGGCTGTTGCCATGGGGAAAAGCCAAGCTAGTATATTCAAAGAAAGCTGGGCAGAAAGTGAGCTTGCCACCAGAAGAGATGGGAACCACATTAGGGTCCTTTCAGTGACAGAAGTCCAACTCAGGCAGACTTAAAGAACAAATGGAATTTGGGGGCTCGTAGTACAGAGATGCCCAAGGATACATCTAGCCTCGAGCACCAAATCCAGGTACTCAACCCCTCAGCTCAGCTGGGCCCAGGTCCCTCCTGTGACTTCATTCTCACACTCTCCCCAGGCAGTGGCCCCTTCAGACTGACATCCTACTTAGCTTACCCCCAAGAGAAAAGAGTACCTATCCCCCCATCATTCCAGCTGCGTCTAGGAGTTGATAATGGTGGCGTGATCGTTCTGCTTTGGGTCAGATGCCAACTCCCAATCCCACCATTTGTTGATCCTGTATTCTCATCCACCAAACCTGCTCCACATGTCCAACTTTGGAGTCATGGTGGGAGGAAGCTAAGCATTAATAAGGGGAGCCCCCACATGGAAATCAGGGTGCTGTGAGCAGAAGAGGAAGGATGGATGCCAGGTAGGCAAAACACAGCAGCTCTCCTTAACCCTTGCTCTCTGGCATATACACAGAAATGGCGAAGACCCAGACACTCGCTACCAAAGCCTGAACCTATGGCTTCTGCCCACTGTAGATCCCGGCTTCATAAGGCGAGACATGGGCCGACCTCTCCCCTCTCCAGGGAGGGAGCAGCCAGCAGCAGGAGCTGTGCCCAGCTGGTCTCTGCCAGGCTCCTCCCCGCTTGGCACTTCCCGGGGCGCCCTCCTGTTTTGAAACCTGCCTCTCCCCCACCTGCACCAGCACCGCCTCATTACCCTCACTTCATCTCTCCTCCGCCTCTTTTCACATTTACCTACTCAGGCTCTTCCATTAGAGATGCTGCAAACCTTTCATCTTCCTCTTTCCACCAACCCTTCTCAGGCATTTTCCTGCTGTCCTTAAAAACCAAAGCCCCAGCTGCCCTGTGCCTTCTGAGCTTTCTTGTGGCCTGATCTGGGCCCATAGAAGCCCAGAAGCTTTTCTTGATGGGTCTCTGGACATTTTCAAGCGTGTGCTTTAAGGAACTGAGATGCAGGGAGAGTAAGCATCTCTTCTGTGGTTTCATTGCTGGGGGAGCGCGGTGGCTGCGTCGTCTGTAACACCAGTGTGTCTCTTTCCTCTCCTGCTCCAAACACTTCCTACTGGCTCAGGCCAAGCCATCCCTCAGTGTAGATTTACTTCATCCCTTGTTGGCCTTTTGTTTCTTTGAAGTTCCAGACAATCTCATGGTTACTTTGGCTCCTGGGACCTATCTGCCCCTGTGACTCCGAGGGTTCTAAGGTAAAGGAAATTTCGGTACAATATTTTGGGCTGGCAGAATCATTGGAGATTTTACTGTCTGCTTTTTTCTTTCACTTAAGGGGAGTTAAGGAGTGTTCAGGAATAAAGCTGGCTCTGAAAGACCACATGGCAGGAGGAGAGTGCTACAGACTGAACATTCGTGTCCCCTCCAAGGTCATATGTTGAAGCAGTAACCCCAATGTGATGATGTTTGGAGGTAGGGCCCTTGGGAGGTAATCAGGTTTTGATGAGGTCCTGAGGCTGGTACCCTCATGATGGGACTAGTTCCTCTCATCATAAGAGAAGCACATGAGAGCTTTATCTCCCTGCAGGTGCACACGGTAGAAGGCCATGTGAGCACATGGCAAGGAAGCTGCCATCCACAAGCCAGGAAGCAGGCTGTCCCCAAACGGGGAGTGTGCTGGCACCTTGACCTGGCACTGCCCAGCCTCCAGAACTGTGAGAAATAAATTTCTTTTGTTGGAGCCACCCAGAGTCTATGCTGTTTTGTTACAGTAGCCCTAACTGACTAAGACAGAGACACTGTCAGCTGAAACTGACTGTTCTCCTTTGTTCAGAGAGCTCAGAGGCTGTGACCAAATCTCCTGGAGCTTGATGCCAAACTTAAAAACCTTAAATTCTTGATTTCATGTACATGATAGGCGAGACGTGCACATTCCTTCCTTTCCTGGATGAGCTGGTCGTCGGCATCCTAGAAATGAATGGGGGTTGGCGAAACGCGACACTCTTCTCCCTCTCTCAGGCTCACTGGAAGCACTATTCGGATACAGGCTGCAAATGACTGGGCATCCTGTCTCAGTGGCAGTTAATTGCCCCAGCCCCTCCCGGCATCCGCTCTGAAAGGCCGCCCTGACTCCAGCCGTCGGCTTCAGGGGCAGCCGCTGGTCTCCCCGTCCGGCTCACGGCATGGTTTGCGCTGAGCGGTGCGTGCGGCTCCTGGACCAGAAGCCCCTTGAGCACAGGGACTGAATTTTTATAGCCACATGTTCAGGGCTCCCTCAGACCCCGTCCTGCAGAAGGAGTCTGGGAGATGCTCGCTGAGGGAATGAGGGAAGGAACTGTCTTCTGTCGTCTGCCATCAGTTCCCCGCGCCAGTCTGCTCACTCCGGCGAGATGGGAGTTGGGTGGCTGAAGGACAGCACTTTGTTTGCTCCTCCTGTCTTCCTCGTGTCACGCATGTAATACACGCTCAGTGAATGTTGACCGATTTCCTGTTTGTCTTCAGTGCCCGCATATTTTGCCTTTCTCACTGCATGCAGGGCACAGGAGCTTGCAGCTTCCTGGTAACTCTGGTAACCACGGGTGAGTCTCAGGGCTGCTTAGAGGAAAAATTACGTTGAGGGTGAGGGTGACCACATATGGATAATACGGTGACCTTATTTCTGAAATTTCTAAATCCCACGTTACAATACTCTATCCGAATAAAGATTTTTGTGTCATGCTCAGGTGCACAAGGTCATTTTGGAGTTGAAGTTCAGATGCCTCATAAACATCAGCCAAACACATAACCGAATAAATGGCAGAAACTAAGATGAGCTTCGAAATTAAAATTTTCTGTCTAATAAGCAAATGGCATCAAGAAAATCAATTATGCCTGGAATAGAATCTCTCCATTTTCTAAAACTCTTTTGGGACATCAAAATACTCTTCAAATGAAAAACAAACTGATTCCCTCCCTTGGTTTGAGACTTTGCTGTGAAGCCCTTAGAAATTCTCATGAGATGCTGGAAAGATCCCGGTCACTTCTGTCATGATGTTACAAACGCATGGTGCAGACTTGTGGCCACAGGAGGCTCCCTTGTCCGGCGTAATCCCTGCTCTCACTTAGCCAGGGTGGGCAGGGTGGGGGCAGGAACACGCATGTAGATACTGGTCACAAACTTGATGTTCTGTCAGAGAAGGGTGGGTGCAAGGTACAGTGGACACCAAGGAGGAAATGGTTACCTGCCTGGTACCAGCTAGGATGGGTTTGAAAGGGCTGCCTAAGCTGAGCCTTAAATGACAAACTGGAGAGGACATTCCAGATAGATAGTCAATACATGATTGCAAAATCAGAGGAGCATGGAACATCATGGCACCTTTTGGGGCACAGCCAGTGACTCAGCATTGCTGGGAAACAGGGCACTTCCAAGCTGCTTGCAATCTGCTTTTCATCAGTTTTTATAGTCTTCCCAGCATATAGCACCAAGCACACATATGCACATTTGCACACACAAGCACATCGATGGTATTGACCTTTGTGTGCTTCTAGTGGTATGTGCAGTTGTTTCAAAGCCTTAGGACTTACCGTACAATTCACACACACACAAGCCCAGCATGTGACCCTCTCATTCCCTAAGCTGGCACGTCCATTCTGCCTGTATAAACAAAGGAAGTGGATCTAGGGCCCAGCTGAGAGAAATACTGGGAAAGTATTTTTTTTATTTGTGGGTTTTTTTTTTTTTTTGATAGCATCTTGCTCTGTCACCCTGGATAGAGTTGCAGCAAGATCATGATAGCTCACTTCAGCCTCAAACTCCTGGGCTCAAGTGATCCTCCTGCCTCAGCCTCCAGAGTAGCTGGGACTATAGGAACATGTCATGATACCTGGCTAATTTTTCTAGTTTTAGTAGAGACAGGGTCTCTCTCTTGTTCAGGCTGGTCTTGAACTCCTGACCTCAAGCAATCCTCCTGTCTCAGCCTCCCAGTGTGCTAGGATTACAGGCGTGAGCCACCACACCCGGCCCTGGGAAAGTATCTTAACAAATATGGTAGATATGTAATTCCATGAATAATTCTTTGGATTTTTTGTTTGTCTGTTAAATTTAACAACCTGCTCTCCTCTGCATTTCTCTGTTATATCATATACTGTGGCGATGGCAGCTTAGCCAATCCTACACCTTCCCAGCTACCTACAAGCCAAACAAGAGCTGACTCTGTCAGTCCCTTCTTGGAACCAGTCATTGCAAGACCCGTCATTACACACACTTAAGCTGGCCAATGAATGAATGGTCAGGGGTCATTTTGAATGACAGCTTTTTGGTTTGTCATAAAGATTAGAATGGCCAGGGTTAGTGATACAGATCTGTATGTCACTTCAGCATCAAAATGACAGCTCCTTTTCCTCAGCTCTGTTCTGGCAGGCTAGCTCTGCCACACCTGAACCACACCAGCAACATGGGAGGTGTGAAGTGGACGATGGCAGTGAGACCCCCCACAAGCCGGGAGCCGTCGAAGTCGATGGGCATGGCGCTCCTGCGGTAGTGCTACCATTTTGGTTAAAGGCAATAATGACCTGGTGGTTACTTTTGTATTCAGCAAACCCATGAGCAAAAACAGTGAGTCAGTATGTTCTAGAAAACAGGAAGTTAGCCTAATCCCAAGATTTAAAGCTAGTGGCAGCCCACTGACAGAGTGCCACAACACCCAGCTGCCTCCCAGCTTCCCTCTCTCATTGGACTCAGGCTGTGTTTTAAATACCTACCAACATGACCAATTGGACTGCAAAGACTTTCTGAAAATGTGTTTTCTTTTTTTCCTTTTTTCTAATTTTTTAATTTGTATATATCCATGGGATACAAGTGCGATTTTGCCACACTGATACATCGCACTGTGTAGTCAGGCCTGCAGTGCTTCCTCCACCGAAGCGTGGTGCCCACCAAGCAGCCTCCCATCAGCCTCATCCCCAGCCTTCTGAGTCTCCACTGCCCGCCATTCCACACGCTGCTCCATGTGTGCACATCATTAGGCCCCACCTATAAGTGAGAACATACGGTATTTGCCTGTGTCTGAGCCATTGAAGATAATGGCTTCCATCCATGTTGCCACAAAAGAAAAATGTATGTTCTAACTAAATTATGGGTTTCTTGTCTTGTAATGTAACCACGTAGGGCGCATTATCTGGTGACTAAACACCGTCAGCTGGTATTCCCTGGAAAGGAGAGGATCTGCAGGCTGGAACGGAGCTCGGGCCAGCAGGTGCCACACAGAGCTGCAGGAAAGCAGGCCGGGTGTTTGCAGGAGGGAGATGCCCACGGGACTTGACCGGGACGTGCCTTGTCTAGTTTATAGTTTTGTCTAAGCCCATTTCTAAAGAATTTGTAAAGAGCAGAATATATATTTCTGTCAATTTTTCTGAGCCTTAAGCAACTTCTAGAACTATTGGCCATCTTGAAAAGGCCAATCGCATTTTCCCAGAGGTAGTTACAGATGAACTCCAGCACACGTATGTGTCTTTGAAGCAGAAGAAAAACATACAACAGGCAAGAGCAGGGAAGGGGCTCCCTCCCCCGCCCCCCGTTGAGCGCCGAGCAAGACTGACCGGAGCAGGACAGCGGGCCGGCAGAGAGAGCTGGCGGTCTGGCGACAGCATCCCAGACAGGATGTTCGGAAGGGAACGGCTGTAATTTCTCTTCATGCTGCGCAGTTCCGTGAATCTCGCCTTCCCTCAGAGTCCAGCAGCCAGCATTCTCACGATAGGGATTTATTTCAGTTCTGTTTTTATTAATAGCTTCTCAAATTGGTAAAATCAAATCATTTTGCTGCTGCCCAGAATGTTAATGTGAGGCACAGGCAGAGGAGCCGGCTTGCTGGGGCGTCCTCACACACGCACGCATACGCACACGCACATGCACGCACATGCACGCATATGCACACATGCACACACACGCATGCACACACACGCACACGCACACGCATGTATTTAAAGACAAAGGACTTTATAAAATTTATACTTTGCACTTTAAAACGCCTCCTGCGCCGAGCTCAGGAAGAGAAACGTGTTCCAGGGGCCGCTCTGCTGCCCCTCCTCCGTGCTTCTTCCTTGTCTTGTAAACTCCAGCTCAGCTTCTCCACAATATTTTACGGAAATCTTTTTCTATTCGTCTCTCCTGGGGGATTTTCACCTCTACAAGTCAATTCCCTTTAAATGAGTTTTGAAGATTTATATATATTTTAATAGCATATTTGGAAAAGAAACGATTTGTCAGTGTGTGGATAAGAATATTATACACATAAATGCAAACTATTTTGGGGTCTGGAGGACAGAGCTACACATTGGTTTTGCTAGGTCTTTCCAACACGGTAAGCTCTCCAGTTTTCCTTACTGAAATCCTGTCTTTGTCCATGGCTTTGCCTCCGGTGCGGCCCTTGGTGAAAGTGCCCCGAAGCAGGAAGAGGGGCTGCCCCGGCTCCCTCGCCGTCTGGTTGGCGCTGGCGGAGCGTGCTGCGCCCATCGGGGGACCAGACTGTGTCCACCAGAAGCCGTGCCCCACATTCAGCCACACCAAAGGATTTCCAAATTGAGCTGTGATCAAAGCCTCTTTCTCTCGCTCTCTGTGGGACTCATACCCAGACTCTGGGCCTCCCTGCCACACGGCGCAGCGCTCAGACCCCGCGAGTGCCGGTGCGGCAGGCAGCGTGGCTGCGGACCCCGCGTCGCCTACGCACGGCTCTGAAAGGAACTGAACGGGTTTGGTTCTGCTGGAGCCAATTTATTTTCTGGGTGACTTGTGACAGCCCGGCCTAATAGATTCCACATTATTAAAATGAGGTCCCACGAGGCAGGGGCAAGCAAGGATGGGAGGGAGAAGGGCAGGGGAGTCAGCTGAAGTTAGACACAGAGCTGACGTCAGGCTCGGACATGAAGCTGACATCGAGAAAATATTTGGCAGGGAAACTACAGCAAAGGTGACTCTTGATCCGGAGATTTGGGGGAGCTATGTTTTTGTTTTGTTCTTCTCAGGACCACTTTTTAAAAGCTGGGGTAAAATACACATAACACAATTCACCATCCTGACCATTTTGGCGTCTGCAGTTGTGTGGGGTTAAGCACAGTCGCCGGCCGAGCCGCCAGCCCTCAGCGCCCTTCCTGCTGCCCCCGTGGAGCGGCCATTCCCTCTCCCCGCCGGCCCGGCGACCGCCCTCCACTGCCAGTCTTCTCAGGGCCGTGGGAAGTGCCCTGCTGTAAGGCTGTGCCAGTGACAAGGAGCAGGAGCCCTGAAAACTGCTGTGCCAACGAAGGCCCCAGAGAATCCGAAGAGGGCGGAGTCGTCCGCCACAAGAGAGGCGGCTGCCGGCCCCAGGAACAAACGCAGCCCAGGCCTCAGACGCCACCAAACTCCCGCCCCCTCAGGCGTCCCTGCTTTTTCCCACATACTGGCTTCATCTGCAGAGGGGCTTTCTCTCCATGGCGGAGAGCGCGCCACCAGCGGCTCCTTTTTGACGCCACCGCCAGCGAGGCTGAGCTGACAAGCTCCTTGGTTCCAGTAGAAATTCCCGGGGAAGGGGCTTACCGGGCCGAGCGGGTCGGAGGTCCGTACCTGTACCAACCGGCCACGGCCCGGATGGGAGGGAAACCACCCCTGGCCTGGCTGAAGTCAGGCGCCCCTCTGGCCAGTCGGCTGCAGCTGGGGCGGGGCACGAAGGATCACGGCAGACCCCACGGAAGTCACCTGGGGCCGAAGGATCACGGCGGACCTCACCGAAGCCACCTGGGGCACGAAGGATCACCGCAGACCCCACGGAAGCCACCTGGGACGGAAGGATCACCGCAGACCCCACGGAAGCCACCTGGGGCGGAAGGATCACCGCAGACCCCACGGAAGCCACCTGGGGCGGAAGGAGCTCCCCGCCGAGAGCGTCCTCGCTGCTGGGCAGCTGTGACCAAGGCGTTCACTGTCACGCCCTGCACTTCTTCATCCACCAGCTGTCCCTGATTTTAAAGCCACTTTCGCACGGACTTGCCCCCACGCCCTCGCTGTGGCTGGCTTCCCCGGGAGGTGCGCCGTCTCCGGTCTGCCTTCCTCGAGGCCCAGGAAACGAGAGGCGTTCGTCTGCGCGGTGCCGGCAGCTGGGCACGTGGGAGACAGGGCCTGGCCGAGCTGTTTCCGTGCACTCTCTCCCCTCTCTCTTTCCAGCAAAAGATTACCTGTCTTAAAATGTGATTTTCCCCCCTGTGGTATTTTTTTACTTTACAAAAGAGACTGAAGACCAAAACCTCTCGCACGCCCCTCACCCCCAGTCCTCATCTGGTGGCGGAATCAGCAGCGTCTGGTCACTTGTCCCCTCCCCAGCCCCTGGCGGCGCTGCCCAGCTGGAACAGCCTCAGCTGCTGGCGCGCAGGCAGAGGGAGGTTTGCTCCTCGTTCTTGTTATTATCCTAATTCCCTTGCTATGTGACATTTAACAAGGCGGGCTCCATCTGCATTTTTATACTGGTCGGATTATCCTTGCCGTTAAAGAACTGTCTCGGCATCTGGGCTGAGCAGATCTGCGGGCAGGCAAACACCTCATCTCCGCAGCGACACCGGCTGCATCCCGGGAGGCCTCCGCCCAGGCTGGCCAGGGCCGTAAACCCACAGGGATCCCGCAGGAAGCTTAGCACTGCCCGGCCTCCGAGCAGGCGGAGGCCCCATTTAAAGTCCCACCACTGGGCCCTGTCAGTCCCTCGTGTGCTTTAAAGGCCATTAGCTCCAACTGAGAGTTTCCAAAGACACTTTCGAGGTCTGCTGCTCAGTCTGAGGCTGTTGAAATGCCACTCGCAACTTTGAACAAAGTCAGAGAAAGGTTTTTAAAAATGTTTATATTTCTGGCCCCAAGTATCGCCCCACACTTTCCTGCCTAAAAAGCAAGGTGAAATCATACCGTCTGGAGTCGAGGATTTTTGAACAGGAGCCAGCCTCCACAGTGACCAGGGAAAAGGAAAAATCATTTATTGAGTGCTTACTGCACACTCACAATGCCTAAGATTGTGCTCAGAAAAGCTTGAGAGGAGATCTCCACCCTCAGGAGGTTCAGAGTCCACCTGTAGAACCATTAGGTGACACTACTCTTTGCATCTGCCCAAGGTCCATTTTCCTTTGTGCTACTCAAAGACAGCTGGTTTCCTTCGGGGAATTATTCCTACTGCACTCTCAAATTATGTGGCTTTATAATGCTGCCCCTTCCCAAATTCCACAGATGGTCCCATGACACAGAGCTAACCAATCAGACTGCTCCATCCCTCTGATAGGTCCATCATGGGGCATATGACCCAAAGCTGGCAAATGGGACTCATTTCTGGGACTTTTACTGGAACTATTGGGAAACAGCCTTGCTCCTTCTGACTGTTCTTTAGCTGGTAAGACGGCTGTCTGGAGTGTCTTGTGGTTATATGCTTCCTGTTTTGCAGATTAAGGAACTAAAGCACAGAGAAGTTAAGTAACTTGTCCAAGATTGCAGGGTCAGATGGAGGAAAAGCTGGGATTTGAATCCAAACAGCCTGGTTCCATAACGGATGCTCTGCCAGGCTGCACTGAACACACAGCCCACACGCGTGCCATTGCCAGCCAGCGGGGAGCTCTTTACGATTCTCGTGGCTCACTCTTCCGGAAAGTCTCTCATGTCTGCCAGAAGTCATGATCTCTAGCTTTGGTGCATGCGTGGGTCAGCAGGCTGATCCCTGAGTGAAGAACCCAAGGGCCACAAAGAAAAAAAAAAAAAAGGCAAAGAGCCCACTGGAGTGCCTGAAAGAATGACTCTCAGTCTGCCTTGGGTCGCTGGCCCCTCCGAGAATTTTCTGAACGCTATGGAACCGCTCCCTCAAACGTTTGCATATGCTCGCAGGGCTGTGTGTGGCAAGGTTCTTAACGACTGCAGGTGACAGAGACCCAATTCAAGTCAGCTTGTTCAAAAGGGGGGAAAGTATTAGTTCACATAACTGGGGTAAGAACAAGGATGCAGCCAGGCCTAAGAGAGACAACTGGAACCAGGGACAAGGCCTTTGTTTTTAGTTTTGGTTTTTTTTTTCTGTCTCTTTTTACATGTGGATTTCATTCTCTCAGATCCATGGTAAGCAACATGGCTGAATTGAGTCTCATTTCACATTTTTTAAAATTTTATTTATTTTTTATTTTTTTAATTTCAGCATATTATGGGGGTACAAGTGTTTAGGTTACGTATATTGCCCTTGCCCCACCCGAGTCAGAGCTTCAAGAGTGTCCATCCCCCAGACAGTGCACACCGCACCCATTAGGTGTGAATATACCCGTCTCCTCCTCCCCCTCCCACCTGCCCGACACCAGATGAATGTTATTACTATATGTGCACTTAAGTGTTTGTCAGTTAAAACCAATTTGATGGTTGAGTACATGTGGTGCTTGCTTTTCCTTTCTTGTGATACTTCATTTAGTAGAATGGGCTCCAGCTCTATCCAGGATAATACAAGAAGTGCTAGATCATCATTATTTTTTGTGGCTGAGTAGAACTCCATGGTATACATATACCACATTTTATTAATCCACTCATGTATAGGTGGGCTCTTGGGTCATTTCACATTAAGAAATCACACCTTTGCCCCAGCTCCAGCTCAAAAGTATCCCAGAGAGACACTCTCGTTGGGGTGGGTTTGGGGCCCACACCTGTGGCCACAGAAGCAGAGAACTGAGATTAGCAACAGTTACCACCCCAGAAAGAAGGTGATATCCTCAGAAGAAGACAGGGTATGGGCAGACAAAACAAAGATCACCTTAATAAAAAGCCAGGTAGGACCCTGGGCCTAGAGCCTCAAACTGTGTCTAAAATATAAAGTAGAAAACTGAGGATATTATCTCAATTATCTGACTAGTTCAAGGAAAAAATTTTGACCAAGATTATCCAATTTTTTTCCCCTTTAGCTAAGAATTAGTAGCACAGTCCATATTCCCGTGCCCTACCAAAGGAAAAATTACTTTAGAAAATGAAAAGGAGATATGGATTTCCTGTTGGGAAATATAGCCCTCTGTGAGCATGAAGTTTCTTCTGGTTCCAAACTTTAAAAGAGAAATAAAACATGAGGTCATATTGGTCTTGTCTGGGCTCTTGTATCCAGCATTAATTGGATAAAATAGTTAGGAAATGCTCAAGGGGCCTTTATAAAAGGATCTCCAACTCCAGTTTAAGCCCCTTACAGTCTGTTCTCTCTACAGAGAACAGGCTATTTTGCCCAAAAGACTACTTCATTATGATTCTCCACAAATTCCTCATGTTCAAAGCCACACGCAACGGGGACCCACCTTCCAAAACCAATCTCATCTTTAACTTCTCTGCCCGGGGTTGCTCCTCAATCCCCCAAAGCTTCACGCTTATCTTCATCTCTGGCATCCTCATCTCCCCCTTTAACTCACCCCAGACCCCTCCATTGTTTACAGCTCAGTTTGACTTTTGCCTTTGCAGAGGACATCATAAAACGTGCTGGTCACTTACCCTTTGCTCCCTGATTCATTACCACCTTTCCCCTGCTCTGCAAACATCACTTCTCAGGCTTTCTTGTTAACTGGCTCCCAGGTAGGTTCTTCCTATGGGAGGTGAGAAGCCACAAGACATCTCTGAGGAGTGGTATTTCTGGGGGTGACTAGTCTCAGTCAGGGCTGGCTCTGGCTTCTGGGTTCTGGTATAACCTTCGCTATTTCTGATCTCTGGGCTGCCTCACTAACCCTGTTTGGCTTCCCGGTCTTCCAGTACCGGAGGTCTTCCAGTACCTCCATACCTTTGTAATGAGTACCCTATAATAAATTCTCTTTATTTGGCCACCTGGTATGGATCTATTTTTCCTGACTGGACTGCATCTGAAACAGGACCACCACTTTAATTGCTCTCTTCTCTGACCTCCCATAATAGACGTTGTGTATATTCACTTGTTTCAATAATATTTCTTAACTTCAAAAAGAAGTATAGTTTGTACTATTTAAAATAGCACAAAATAATGAACAGTGAAAAGAAATTTTCCTTTTCATTCTAGATACCTCGTCCTCTATTTAGAGTAAGCCAGAGTTGTTAATCTCTTGTCTATCCTTCCAGAGATTTTATATGTGTGTCTGTTTGTATATGTTTTTAGTAATAGGAACATACTACACACATAGTTCTGTAACTTTCTATTATCATTTAATAATATACTTTGGAGGCTTTTCTTAATTGTGTGTGTGTGTACGTACATATATATATATGCATATATATGTACTTTTCTTAAAAAATATATATATGTATAGGTAGATCTACTTCAGCCTTTTTAATAGCTGCCTGGAATTTCCTTGTATGGAATACCATAGTTTATTTAGCCAGTGCCCTATTGATGGACATTTAGCTTGTTTTGTATATTTTGTCATTATAAACCATCCATGTACATAAGGCTTTGTATCCATTAACAAGTTCAGTAAGTTTCTAAAAGAATTATTAAGGCCAAATGCAAATAAATTATTTGTCAGACATGGCCAAAGTGTCTTCCAAAGAAGTGTTGTACTGTTTTACATTCCCATCAAGATTATTTGCAAGCACTGTTTACTCACAGCCCTGACAAAAGTGGGTATTGTCAAAAGTTTTTCTATTTGCCAGTCTGGTAGCTGAAAAATGCTACCTCATCTCTAACCACTCAACTGGTGTTATCTCCTCAGTCCTCCAAAGCTTTATGCTTCTTTTAATATGTGTTTTTCTCACTATCTACAATTGTTATCATTACTAACAAGAGCTACCATTTTGCGGGCTGTCTATGTATCAGACCCTGTGCTAAGAGTTTATATACTTTTTCTCCAAATTCAACAACCCTATAAGGAAGATATTTTCCTTATTTTGCAGAGGGAGAAAATAGAGGCTTAGAGAGGCAAAAATGCAGAAATTTGCTCAAGGCCTCATAGCTGGGAAGTGAAGAAATGAGAATTCTATCACAGAAGAGTTTATCCCCTAAGGTTATGATCTTCCTACCACACTGTGTAGTCTATCGAATTACCGTGAGAACGCTAACCTCTGACTTTCAGTATGGCTATCAACTTCTTCAGCGTCTTAAAGGAGGCGACACTGATACTGTTTGGTAAACGCATAAAGTACCAAATACACAATTAGCATCTGTTAATCAGATAGAATACTTGTCCTAAAATACTACTCACCCACAACAGTGTTTTTCACATTGTGAAATGCTTGTGTGAGCAACCACCAGAGTGCTTGGTCCAAGACAGGACCTTAAAAAGTGTTTGCTGAATGAGTAAATGAGTGACTTTTGGCCTGTGTTTAGAGCAGCTTTCCTGCTCTAAAGATGACCACAGAACTAGAAGATTGAAAGATGCTCAGAACCTATGAAGTCCCAAATATCTCATCCTAAATTCCCCAAAGCCATCATTTTTGGAAGCTCTTTGATGTCTCCCAATAATCAGGTAGAACTCACATGCAGAGTGTAAGCTCAGCTCCTACTAGGAGCCAGGAGAGGTGAAGGGCTAGAGGAAGTACTCACGTCACGCAGATGAGAACCATGGTCCCTACATTCCAGAGCTCCGCTTCTGATGGGGCATCTATGGAGAGCCTGGAGAAGCATACACCTCCGCCACAATGGGAGGGTGAGCCCCACAAGAACCCTCGAACCCAATACAAGTTAGCAAGAAGCTCTTCATCCATAGATTTACCTAAGTTAAAAAAATATATCGTCAGTTTCAGCACTCACGATCAAGAATGTCATAATGTTACCAAAAGTTTGGTACTTGTTCCCACAGCTGAATGAAGAACAAGGCCAAGTGGTTTGAGGAGAAGGAAAGAGAAGTCTATTAATTTGCCAGCAAATGAGGAGGATGGCAGACTCTTGTCTTAAAGTACCAACATGCTAACTATAAACAGAAATACAAAGTTTTTAAAGGGGGGGGTGAGGGGTGGTTTTAGCTTTAGGCTATTGTTGTTTTATTGTAGTTGATGGTCCTGATTGACCCCGTCTCCGGTGAAGACAAACTCCTGACCTCTGCCCGGACAATTCTGTTGAGCCATCTCCTCTGATGCTAAGAACAAAGGACACTCCCTTGCCCCTATGATTACTGACCATGGTCAGGAAAGCAGGCTTTAATTCCCAAAAAGGGTGGGGGTGGGGGTTAAAGAGACAACTTGTAATACATTCTGCCCTTTTCTAGGCCCTCACTTCTGTTACAGTAAACTTACCACCTGTGTATTAATTGACTACCAGTCTTTATTGACTCCTCAAACATTTTTTGGGGGGGAAGGCACTTATTTTTTTTCTTTTTCTTCTGGTTTATTAAGTTGAATACTGAGCAGTTTATTTCTAAAGTTTCTTAATTATGAAAACATTTAAAGTTTTGAATTTGTCTATAAATTATTAATTTTATCCCATGGGCCAATCAGTCAGCCAATGCTTAACAATTAAGCATCTATTATTTATCTTTAAAATACAATTGTGAGCAAGACAGACAAGCTTCTTACCCTGAAAGAGCTTCCATTCCAGAGGGAATGAGGAGATAATGAACAGGTCTGATAAGTGCTGCTAAGGAAATAGAACAGGGTAATGGAATTGAGAGTGACCTGGGAACCTGGTTTAGGCAGGTGATCAAATAAAGCTTCTTTAAGGAGGCAGCATTTGTGTTGAAATAGGAATGAATGAACCATGAATGAAAGGAAGGAGCCAGGCAAAGGTTTAGAGCTGTGCTGTCCGAAGTGGTAGCCACCAGATAACCAAATTAAATTGATTAAATTAAATGTTATATATTAAAATGTTAAATAAGATTCAGTTCCTCAGTTGCCCTAGGCACACTTCAAGTGCTCCATAGCCTCCTGTGGCCAGTGGCTGCTGATGGAGAGCACAGGTGTAGGATATTTCCATCACACAGAAAGTTCTGCTGGACAACAGTATTAGTCCAACAGGTCTATGGGCTCTATTGGTCTGAAGAAGCAATGTTCAGGCAGAAGAAAAGGTGAAAGCAAAGGCTGAGATGGGAGTTACCTTGGCACTCTGTTGGATGAAAAGAAAGGCCATGTGGCTGAAGGGGACAGGATGGGGGGGGGGAGGGATAAATGAGGACGCTGGGGTATCGGGCAGGAACACGCCATGGGGGCCCCTGACGACCATGAATCCTCATGCTGGTGGCTATGGAAACCCACTGGGGTGTTTTAAGGAGGGGGTACATATTCTGATTCTACTTCAGAAAGATCGTTCTGAAGGTTTTGAGATAAAGAATTTACATATCATTAATCTCAAATAAGTTTTGATTTCAGTTTTCAAAGTTCAAAGTTTTCTTTGAACACACAAAAATTATTTTAAAGATAGTATTTTTATTTTTAAATTTCACAGTCAGATTTTTTAGGGGGGAGGAGGAAGATTGCAATTTCATTAATTTATCTTCCTCCCACATTGTGGTCTGAATATGTGTCCTAAAAAGTTTATGGTTTGGAGAATTAATTAAGGCTATTTTTTTGTTGTTTGTAACCAAGTGAAGGGTGAATTTTTATAAACAGTGTACACGAAAATAAAATCTTCAGCCCCCACAGCCAACTGAACCAACACCCTATTGACCAAGGGGACCCCAAGAAAACCTTAAAGCTGGGTTGCCAGCCAGGAAGAGAAGGAGGATCAGAAACACTTCAACATGCTCCCTCTCTTTTGGAGTTATTCTTTATAAGATTTAGTAAAACAAGACAAAGGTTAAACCACACCTGCAGACCATCAATTTACTTAACAGATCTCTTGAGTTTTGGTCTCTGATTAACAGACATCTTTATCTTAACTTAAAAGAGGTTAAGTTTCAAGTCTTTAGACAAAGCTTTATTTCTTTAGCCAATTATAGATCAAAGAATCTTTAAAACACCTGTGATCTTTAAGCTCCGAACTTCAAGATGTTCCATGTTTTCAGGTCAACCAATGTATACCTTCCACATGGAAGTGTTGGGACTTACGATCTTACATGTAATTCCTGTCTCCAAGAATGTATAAAGCCAAACTGTAACCCAGCTACCATGGGCACATTTTCTCAAAACCTCTTGAAAACATGTTTCTGGGCCGTCAGTCACACACACTTGACTCAGAATAAACCTCTTTAAATTATTTCACAGAGTTTGAGTTTTTTTCTGTTAACAATGGTTTGTGGGCATAAGCAGAAAAAAAACCCAGGAATGTATATTCTCTATTTATAGGACACCAAATGTATTTCAAGGTTGTTAATTGTGTTATTCTTATTATGTATATCCTTTTTCTATTTTGTTTACTTGATCTGTCAAATTTCAAAGAAGCTGTATCAAAGTCTCCCAATACTAATATGGTTCTGTCAGATTCTTCATATATTTCTCAGCATTTCTGTTATACATATTTTCTTGCTTAGTTGTTTGTTACATGAAGGTTAGTATCTATTATTTTCTTCTTTTTTATATTTTTTGTTAACAAAAAAATTCTTCTGTTCCTTAAAGAAAACTGTGCCTCTACTCACACTTCTGACACCAAGCAATCCTTTAACTCTCAGCAGACACCAAGTGGGTGTCCTACAGTTTAATTCAGTTCTAACATTAACCTCCTGGAATTAGTGTAGACCCCCTCAGAGTGAGTGCTCAGTCCCACAAAACTGCCCTCATTCAGATGCCAATCACAAGTCTGGGGCTCCAGCACTTCTGATCAATCAGCTATAAATCAGGAGTTACCACAACTCCCCTCCTTGGGTTCCATAATTTGCTAGAATGGCTCACAGAACTCAAAAAGTCACTTTGCTTATGTTTACCTGTTTATTTTAAAGGAGGCAACTCAGGAACAGCCAAATGGAAGAGAGCCCTGCTGGGGCACGTCACCTTCCTAGCTCTTCTGTGTGCTGTCCCCACCCTGGAAGCTCGTCACACCTAGTTGTTCGAGAGTTTTCATGGAGCTTAATCTCCAGAACCCCCTCCCCTTCTTGGAAGTTCGGGGGCTCATCTCGATGCTGTCTAGGGGCCCCAACTTAAGTCATTCATTAGCATAACCTCAAGTGTGATCAAAAGGGGCTCCTTATGAATAACGAAAGACACTCTTATCACTCAGGAAATTCCAAGGGTTTTAGGAGTTCTGTGCCAGGAACTGAGGACAAAGACCAAATATATTTCTTACACTACAGTTCCTTTTAATGCTTTTGGCCTATTGGAGTCTCTGTAATGACTGCATATTCATAGCCTGGACTATTATATGTGTTTAACCTTTCCTCTATACACAAATATTTGAATTATTTCCAATTTTTGCTATCTTCAATGATACTCTTTATTTTAAACCTCTTTAGACATATTACTTTTAATTCTATTCTGTTGATGATGAAAAAGAGAAACCATAAACTAATGTGTTTTAGGACATTATGAGATGTTTTTATTAGTCAGGACCCTGAGGGATATGTGGATGCTTTTTTAAATCAGACTTTATCCCTTGTTGATCTTTTTCTATAGTTCTTGACACTTGGGAATCAATTTTACTGTCATGCCATCAAAACTGGAGGCAACAAAACAAATTGTCTTGAACAGCTTCCTTTAAGTTAGAAATTTAATACTAGTGATAAATGTACAAATGAGTCACCAGACAACTGAGTGCAAAGTGAGAGTATTCAAAATAGAAGGAATCTTGCAGATGGTACAAAGACAACTTTGACATTTAATCCAACAGCATAAAACCGAATGAGATCAGAGGTACTTTGAAATTACAGTTCCATATGGCTGCTATTACAGAAAATCACCAGGGACTGTTATTGAGTTTGTTGAACACCACTTATAATAAAAAATTATAACCATCTAAGGAAGGAGAAAAAATTATTGATTACAAATGTAGACACTCCATTTGTTGTCAAAACCACAAGGGGGTTTCGGTCTAGGTCTAGTTGCCCATCGCACAAAAATCTAGTTATTGAGACAACAGGATTGCCAAGGAAGAAAGGAGTTTTTAGTGTCACAGACATCTTGTCAGGAGAACGGGAGAAGCTGCCTCAAATCAGTCTCCCCAACTCAGGGAGATCAGGGGCTTTTAAAGGAGGGGTCACATGCCTTGGGGCAGGCGGTGGTGTACCTCGCAAGGGGCTACATGTATAGGGGCAGGTTGTGGGGGATGGCGAATCTTGGCATTAGGAAGCTGGCCCTGGGGCCTTCAGAATCTCAATTCCTCTGTCTTGTAGAAAATCCATCATTTCAAGCCTGGTGTGGTGGCTCACGCCTATAGTATCAGCACTTTGAGAGGCAGAGGCAGGAGGACCTCTTGAGGCCAGGAGTTTGAGTCTATCATTCCTGGGAAATAACTGAAAGGGTTGAGTAGTCGTTAAGGGAGAGGATTATAAAAACCACAGAGGGGTTCATGGAACCAGCTACACGTGCTGCAGTTCTAGTGGAATCGCTGGTGGCTCTGCCCCACTGCAGAGAACGTTGTCGCCAGCCTCTTCCCTTCGAATTATTAATGGGGGATTGCAGATTATTTGAAAAAAGGCTGACAGGGAACTACTTGGAACAAAACAAGTGTCAGTGACACTCAGAGAAGCAGGTGTTGTTGAATAAAACATCGTGGTGGTGGAGCACAATGAGATGTGGAGATGATCTGGATGTGCAGCGTGTGTGCACAGATTTGAGTGACATGGCCCATTCTGGGTGAAGAAAAATAACACAATCATAGGCTTCAAAGAGGATATTTCCTGCCAGGGAATCTATAAATAAGATTTTTTAAAAAATATATGACTTTTTTACTGGTGCTTCTGCTTTTGAGATGCAACTGAGGTCAATAAAAGATTCCAAATGAGAATAGAAATGATTCTGAAGAAAGTTGTCTTCCATCTTATATTCAATTAGACACTTCCCTTGGATCAGAAATCTCTAGGGGTCTCCATGCTGAAGGCCTGACATGCCTGCAGCACACCTGTGGAAAAACACACACTAAAACTCACCTGCCAAGAAATTGTTCAATGTTCAGTGCCTTTGGTGGGAAGGCTTTTCTGAGCTAGTGAAATCCATGCCATTTCCTCCTTAGTGGATATAAATTGCCTCTTTTCTTGCACAGTTGAATTAGCAGTCATATTGCGGGGCCTGTGTGGCTATGGGACGCCTTTAAACTGCGGACTGTCACAGTGCGTGTGCCAACGCTAAGGCAGTCCCATCATCTTCCCAGACTCCAGCTCCCCACGTGTAAAGACTCTGAAGGCTCTTACAGCTTTTACACTCAACAATAATAGGAGACTGCACATTATATAAACATTGATTTCCTCCTAAATGCTGAATATGAGTAACAGGGTCTTTTTACTCTGACTACTCTCAATATTGAAAACTCTCGAGCTGCTTTGGTGGCAGGGCCATAGATTGAGTACCAAGTGTGCAGTTAACTCATTCTTTTCAGCAATTTTAACACCATCACATTTCCAAATAGCAATAACGAAAACAGCCTGAACAGGAGTTGACCACTCACTTTCCCATGTACATTCTCTCATGTGATCTTTATAAAACTCCTTTTGCCCACATTTTATAGATGAAGAAACCAAGGTTCTAAGAGGTAAGTCTTAATAATTTGTCCAAGATCACACAACCAAGTGGAGAAGCCGGTGTGAACCCACATTAGACCCAAAGCCTGGTATTTCCATAACACCTCATTACTTATAAAGGGAGGTGGATTGTTGTAAAATTACTGATGACTAACTTTTTAAAAATAGACAAATAATTGTTGTATACATTTATGGGGTACAATGTGATGTTTTGATATATATACAATGTGATATTATTAAATCAAGCAAATTAACATGTTCATCACCCCACTGACCTATCATTTTTTTATGGTGAGACATTTGGAATTTACTCTTTTAGTTATTTTGAAATGCATAATACATTATTATTGACTATAGTCACCCTGGTGTGCAATAAATCTCAAAATATGTTCCTCCTATCTATCTGAAACTTTGTACTCTTTGATCAGTAACTCCCCATTCTCTCCCTCCTCTCCCCTCCCCCAGCCTCTGGTAACCATCATTCCACCCACGACTTCTGTGAGTTCAACCTTATTGGGTTCCAGATATGGGTGAGACCACGAGGTGCTGGTCTTTCCATATCTGGCCTATTTCATTCAGCATGATACCTCCAGATTCATCCATGTTGTCACAAATGACAGGATTGCCCCCACCCCCTTTTAAGGCTGAATATTATTCTGTTGTGCACACACGCCACATTTTCTTTATCCATTCATCCACTGATGGACATCCAGATTCTTTCAGGATCTTGGCCATTGTGAATAGTGCTGCAATGCACATGGGAGTGCAGGTGTCCCTGGAACACGTTGATGTCAGTTCCCGTGCATATACACCCAGAAGTGAGACTACTGGGTCTTACGGTGGTTCTATTTTTAGTTTCTTGAGGAACCTCCACACTGTTTTCCATAATGGCTGTACTAATTTACATTTCCACCAGCTATAAGAGTTCCCTGTCTCTGCATCCTCTCCAACACTTATCTTTCATCTTTTAGATAAAAGCAATTCTAACAGGTGTAGGTGATATCTCATTATGGTTTTAATTTGCATTTCCCTAATGATTAGTGATGCTAAACATTTTTTCATGACCGTGTTGGCCATTTGTATGTTTTCTTTTGAGAAATATTTGTTCAAATCCCTTGCCC
Organism: Varecia variegata; assembly: GCA_028533085.1. Taxonomy (NCBI): domain Eukaryota; kingdom Metazoa; phylum Chordata; class Mammalia; order Primates; family Lemuridae; genus Varecia; species Varecia variegata. The sequence continues at coordinate 88,247,284 of CM052442.1, read as the reverse complement.
ATTTTTAATCAGTTTGTTTTCTTGCTATATTGAGTTGTATGAGTTCCTTTTTTATTTTGAATATTAACCCCTTATCAGATGTATGGATTGCAAATATTTCTCCCATTCTGTGCATTGCCTCTTCTCTTTGATAATTGTTTCCTTTGCAGAAGTTTTTAGTTTGGTGCCATCCTGTTTGTTTGTATTTGCTTTAGTTGCCTGTGCTTTTGGGATCATATCCAAAAAATCATTGCCCAGACCAATGTCATGGAGCTTTTCCCTAATGTTTTCTCTTAGTAGTTTTACAGTTTCAGGTTTTATATTTAATTCTTTAATCCATTTTGAGTTGATTTTTCTATGTGGTGTAAGATAAGGGTCTATTTTCATTCTGCTGTATGTGGATATCCAGTTTTCCCAACACCATTTATTGAAGAGACTGTCCTTTCTCAATTGTGTGTTCTTGGTACCATTTCAAAAATCAGTTGACTGTAAATGCACAGGTTTATTCCCGAGTTTTCTGTTCTGTTCCATTGGTCAATGTGTCTGTTTCTATGCCAATACCATGCTGTTTTGATTACAGTCACTTCATATAATAACATGTTTTGAAATTAGGGAGTGTGATTTGTTCACAGCTTTGTTCTTTTTGCTCAGAGTTGTTTTGGCTATTTGGGGTCTTCAGTGGTTCCATACTAATTTAAGAATTTTTTTTCCATTCCTATGAAAAATAACACGGAAGCTTTGATAGAGAATCTACAGATTGTTTTGGGTAATATGGACATTTTCACAATATTAATTCTTTCAGTCCATGAGCATGGATGTCTTTCTGTTTATTTGTGAGTTTTCTTCAATTTCTTTCACCACTGTTTTATAGTTTTCAGTATATAAACCTTTCACCTCTTTGATTAAATTTATACCTAATTCCATGCAGGAGATTAGGATGCAAAAATATTAAAAATAAAATAAAAACAAAATTTACACCGAAGTACTTAATTTTTTGTTGTTGCTATTATAAATGAGATTTTTTTTAAATTTCTTTTTCAGATAGTTCATTATTAGTATCTAGAAACTCTACTGATTTTTGTATGTTGAGTTTGTATACTGCAAATTCATTGACTTTAGTTATCAGTTCTAACAGTTTTTTGGTGGAATCTCTAGGGTTTTCTATATATAAGACCATGTCATCAGCAGATAGGGATAATTTCACTTCTTCCTTTCCTATTAGGATGCCTTTTGTTTCTTACTCTTGTAATGACTAACTTTTATTGAGGAGTTTCTACATACCTGAAAGTCCAGTCACTAAACCACTGAGCCAAATGTCTCCTTCCCAAGGGAAAGAGAAAGAAGGTAGTGGTAACCTGCTCTTCAACGTGCCAGAAGGCTTATCGTTTTACATCCAATTATCCCATAAAGAAAGCTGGTTTTGCTCTCTCTGACAGTTTCCTAAAGCAATGCTACTTTGGCACTGATCTTGAGAACACGGCTCAACACAACCTTGAGAACACAGGGTCTCTGAGCCTGAGAACACAAGGCTGAAAGGCCCACACTGAACCACAGCTCTGCGACTCTTCCTTCTGACCACAACACCCGGCTGAGTTCACCATAACTCAAGGAGGAAAAAACCATGATGGAATTTGAGCAGTTCTAGAGAACAGTAGAAATGGAAACACAAATGTTTACAGCTTCTTCCAGAATCCTGGTATGTAAGAGACCTACCGAGTCTGGAACAGGGAAGGCCACACAGAGGCACGACTGCGCCAGATGGCGAAAGTTGCCTTGGTGACCAAATCCTGCTACGGATTTGGGGACCCCTAAAGCCTTGAAAAGAAGTCTTCTACAGTCTTGCCATTTGGGGGCATGTGCCCTCTAGCTGCAACACTTTTCCACCCCTTCACCCCTCCACCCCTCCCTCTGTTTCTCAGTCATTTCCAGCCTCATTGATTGATGATTCTGGTATTTGATGACTCTTTCCCATGGTCCAGCCTATCCCATCCGTGGTTCAAAGAACTCTCTATCTGCCCGTGAAATTCCACCTTTTAAGCTGTTTCACTCAACAACCACCCCCCACATACACACCTATTCTTCACCCTCATGGAGACCTCCAGCCATTAACTCTTGTCATTTTTCTCCCTCTTCAGCGTTCTCCTCTTCTCACCTCTCTCTCTATGCCACCTGGACCCAAAGGGCCATCACTAGTGTCTACACTACCCTTCCCATCTGTCCTTTCAAAGCACCTACCCTGATGCCAACCCCGGGTGAATCTGACTACCCGCATCCTCCCTGGCTGTGTCAGGACTGCTAAATACCCTTGGAGAAAATTATGCAAGTGGGCTCATGGTGCCATTAGAAACTCCTGGTCATCAGCAGTAACTATGTAGGAAGCCCACTACATTTTCCCAGTCAGTCTACATTTCTATTATTTTCAAACTTTTCTCATCTTCTTAAATCTTAGATTCCCTTGCCTCCTCACTTACTGTTTATTCTTGAAATCAAATATGCAAATATTCCTGCACTAACACTATGGCATCTGCAGTTTGGGCCCTGCCCAGATCTCCTTTCCAGGTAGGGGCACCCCTTCCCAGCTGCTGTAGGTGTTGGCACCCTTCTCTGAAGGATTGTCTTTGGATTATAGAAACTGCCTCACCCAGAGATTCCTGGGAGGTTATGCTTCTGCCCCCACCCCACTTCCATGAAGGCAGCCAGTGGCCAACAATTGACTGATACAGATATCAGATATCTGTATCAGATACAGAAATCCAGCCCCTTACTGCAAGGACAAACTCTGTGGAAGGAATTCACACTCCAGAACTCCCTGAGGGATCAGGCTGAAGCTGGCTTTCTGAAATTACGACTTTGCCTCACTTTTACTCTGCTGCGCCCTGCTTCCTCACACTCTCTGACACTTTTTTTCTTGAGAATACGCCTCAATAAATCACTTGTACAAAAATCTCCATATCAGGCTCTGCTTAGGGAACTTGACCTAAGATAGCCGCTGCTTTTTTCTTCCTTTCCTCCTGTGGGCACTGAGTGATTCTATTCAAGGCCAAGGCCTCCTCCTGTGCTCTGGGCCCCATGCTGTTCTGTCTTCCTGGGAACCTTGCACAGTCAATAATCCTTTTTTGTTCTCTTGGCTCCTTCTCATCCAGATTAAAATATTCTCAAGCTTCTCCCATCTTAAAAAACAAACCTTCCCCCCATCCCATCTCCTTTTCAGCTACTGCCTTTTCTCTCTCTTCTCTTCCACAGGCAAACTTCAGCATCAAGTTGTTGAAGTTTTTAAACAATTTTGCCATGTTTACATTATTCCTCCCATACAGAATATAAAAGGAACACACTGTGGAAAGATTAACGATTTTGGAAAGACTCAAGATATGGCCAGAAGGGAGCCCTTTAAGGGTGCACCTGCCACTCTTGTTGTTATTTTGAGCTTTTCTGGCATATGAGTGGTGAATGCTGCCCAGTGGTGGTGCTGTTTACATGCATCTCCCCATTTTCTGACCTCCTACTGGTCTCTCAACCCACTCCAATCTGGTCTCCTCTCCTGCCACGTGACCTTTGACCTCCATGTTGCTAAATTTACTGGACATCTTTCCGTTCCCGTCCCACTTGATTTCTCTCCTCCAGTCTTTGGTACATTTTCCTTTCTTGGCTTCTCTGTCTTTGTATCTCCCCCTACCAGCCTAGCTGCCCCTTTTTGGCTCCATTTTCAGAAACTTTAAACACCCACTCAATGTTCCTACCTTCAAACACCCACTCAGTGCTGGCATCTCTCAGAGCTCTGCATGGAGCCTAAGTTCCTTCACTCTGCACACGCCCCCAGGCAACCTTATGCATTTCCGAGGCTTTCATTGCCATGTCTGTGGATTCCCAGACACCCCGCCTAGGCCCTTCCTCTGAGCTCCACACTCATGTATTCAACAGCTTTTGCCACATGCAGATACTTCAAATATGCCTTCGATAGAACATGTCTAGAATTAAACAGGTAATTTTTCTACTAAAACTGCTCCAACTTCAGTCTTGATAGCCTTAAGACATTGCACCACCACCCACACAATTTCTCAAGTCAATAATTTATGAGTCGGTTGTTATTTCTTCCCAACCTTACATTCAATCAATCATCAAATCCTATTAATTCCATCTCTTAAATATCTCTGAAATATATCCCCTTCCATTCACTCCCAGTGACAGTATGCTCGCTTAGGCCATCATTATTTCTTGTCTGAAGTATTCCAAAATCTCTATGTCTGTTGGGAGTTAGTTGTAGGAAATAGAAGTCACTTTCTCTTTTAAGTGTGAAGGGATTAAATGTGAGAAATAAGGAGCTTGCACAATCCTGGAGAACTGAGAGGCTCTGGGCTAAGCTTTCTGGAATAGCATCCAAAACAACAGCACAGAATGGGCCCAGCAGGGGAATGCTATTCTACCAGAACAAGGCTCTTAAAAGCACAGGACAGATCACGAAATCCTCCTTGTAACCCACTGGTGGTTTCCCATTGCCTCTAAAATATAATGCAAATTCCTCGTTACAGCCTACAAGCAGTATATATGGTATGCTTACTATGTGCCTGGCATTGTGCTAAGTGATTTTTGTGGATTATCTCATTTAATCCTCAAAATAAGCCTATTAGTCAGGTACATTATCCTAGTTTTACGGATGAGCCAGCTATGGTGTAGGGAGGTTAAGTAACTCGTCCAAGGTCCCCCACGTAGGAGGCAAGGCAGTCAGACGTCCTGACTCCACAGCATGCACACTTAGCGCTGTGCCGTGCTACTGGCTCCACCAACACAGAGCCTGGAAATGTCTCACCCCTCCTGCCCCGCTCCCTGTGCTCTGCCCAGGCTGGCCATCCTCAGTCCTAGACGTGCTCTTTCTTGCCTCCGAATTTTTTCATTTATTGGTCTATTTTCTGGAATGTCCTTCTTTCTCTTTTTTCCTAGCTTGTGTTTCTCATCCTTCGGGATGACTCAACCAAATACCCCTTCCTCTGGGAAGCCTTTCCTGACACCTTGGAGGATGCTGAGTCTCCTGATTATTCATCTAGGGGTACCCCCACACATCTACTCTCCTGCAGCTCTTCACACACAGGTGCTTACCCACTGAATTACCTAGTGACTCCTTACTGTTTGTCTTCCCCACAACGCTGCGTGGTGGCTGCAGCTGTGTGTGTTGTGTTCATCACTCTCGAAGGTACCCAGAATTTTGCCTGCTACAAAATGGACAAATACCTATCAAGTGACTCCCTATAGGGGAAAGAGATTTTAAAAACTCATTTTCTGAAACAAAGGTGACAATAATAAAAACATCTCAACCAAAAAAGTGTGGACAAACTCCCCTGAAAGAAGAAAGAAGAGTGATTATGGAGAGGAAGGAATGTTTCTGGGACCTCATCGACTTCCTGGGTTCATGCAGGTGCAGAACGCAGCAGGGACAGAGCTGCGGCTTCAGTGTGGCCAAGTCCCTGCGGGCAGCCCTGGTCCTCACTGCGTGCGCACCTTGAAGCAGCGCTCAGCTGTCCCGTACACTCACGAGTTAGATCCAAATCCATAATGCTATATTTCCAGGAGGTCAGAAGTTTATATTTCATACCCTGTGGCCAAATTTCACAAATATACTCTCTGAACATTACTGTTGTGTCCCCAGAGTGTCCTCCTGGTGTCAGCCAGCTCATCTCCTCTTCCTCCTCCAGAGTGGCCCTTCCACAGCCTCCCCAGCCATGACGGACCGGCCTCCCTCCTATCAGAGGCCACCCGTACTCTGTGTGTCCCCGTCTTTCTTTAGGTAGGTAGTGTAGGGGCAAAGGGAGAAACTTCCCCGCCACCCTCCGAAGGCTTGCTGAAACTCAGCTCACAAAAGGCAGGTTAGCTGGAGAAAAGGCACACAAATGTATTTGATCCCAGCCTGCAGAATGAAGACCCAACCCCTCGATGAGGTTCGGAAGTTTATATACCATCTTGCGGTTAAGAAAGAATGGGGGCTTGCATTCTGGCAGCATAGATTACAGGATCAGGGAGAAGAAGAGTTCTCTTGAGGGGCAATAAATGATGATGAGGAAGAGTTCAATGGACTTGAAGAACACACGATGTGTGACTTTTATGACAAAAGTCCATCCAGGTTTGTTGACACACAGCCTTCCTTTCTGAGATACGGGTTCAGTCAGTGAACACTCAGGGAAGGGACTAGAGGTAGTTGTTTTCTTTGGTAGGTCTGAACTTAGACAGGGTAGGGAACTTCAGAGAACGCCGGTATCCTGTGCTTTGGGCGAGATGGGGGGAGCCCAGAGAGAACGTGAGGGTTTTCAGCTCAGCACGCACAGTGCCATGTTTGGGTGTCAGTTCCTGAGCCTCAACACCGGTGCGGTTCACTCTCGGCTTCTCTAGGGAGCACCCGCACACTCAGTCCCTGCTTGAAAATAAAGCCTCCTCCTTGGGTCCCCCCTTAGCAGGCAGGGTAGATTTCAAATATAGTGGAGATATTGGGGGACATGAAGCCAGTGTAACTTTTGTCCTTGATAATCCTTCATTGCTAGTCATTGTGGACTCCCACAGCAAGAACCATGCCCGAGGGTCTCAGGTCAGAGTTTCTTCTATGATGTGGACAGAATGCCCCACCCCCTTCTGCTCTTAAAGCTGAGCCGTAAGACTCAGTGCCCTGGGAAATAGGGGAGGTGCCTTCCGAGGAGAAAGCATGAGATGAAACACCCCTCTGCAGCAGTGACCTGAGGGAAGAAGCCCGGTGAAGATGTCAGACACCTGTCCCCATGTTCTCCTTCATCTGGTGGAAACTTTGCTGGGGTTGGTAGAAATCTCCTGATAGGAACAGGAGAGCTGAGATCATTGTGGGGCTGGAGTTGAGGGGCGTCCCCTGCAGTGGGCGTAGGCTGGGGGAGACTACACGGCCACACCCAATGTGGCACTGGGCGGTGAGGCAGCATCTCAGATGGAAAGGCTGGGCAGGACCCTCTGGTGGCATTCCTGGCTCTCTCAGGCCTGTACCTGGACTTCAGGGGGGCCCGAAGTTCCTACATGTTCCCGTAAAGAAGACAGGTGCAGAGAGGACTATCAGTGTAGCAGAGGCCTGAGTCATAAAGAGGTACCATCAAGGGTGGGACCTTGATGACCACAGGCAATGACTGTGGTACCTGAGCATACGCCAGTGCAGCCACCAGACCAGCTCAGCCACCCAGCGGGAGAGACTGGAGCGGAGGACAGCATGTGGGCCAGGCGCCAGGCCCTCCAGACAGGGCCCAAAACTTTCCCCGTGTTCAGGAGTAAGGCAGGAGGAGGAGAAAAGAATGATGGCTGTGAACTGACCAAATTTTACCCAGTAGAGACTGTTCTAAACTAAAAGAGATTCTTCCAATGACTAGGTTGAAGAAACTACTGTTTGGCCAGTTTAAATTATGTTAACTGCCTCCTTCCGCCTCCCTGCCAGCCAGCCTGTGCCTGGCAGAGAAGGCTGGAGCCCCGTGGCATCTAGCAGCCCCAGAGCAGCTGGGGACTCTGCGAGACCCAGCCCTTCCAGACCCGGGCGTAAGTCACTGGGCCAAGTCCCAGCACCCACGTGCTCCCAGCATGGATCCGGGGGCGCCTGCTGGAGCACACCGCCTGACTTGACCTGAGTGGTCTGGTTATTCATTCAGCATTGCGCCCCTTCAGATCTCCCAAGACAGTGGCTGCCCATAGCTGGAGGCTGTTACCAAAAAGCCCGGCGATATTCTGAATCCATACAACCGCTTCTAGCAGGGAGCCTCCCACCCCAGGAGGTGAGGGAGGAAGCCGTCAGCGGCTGTTTCACATGAAGAACACAGCAGCCAAAGACACCCACGGACGTGACAAGTTTTGCAGAAGGCCGTCAGGTTGTAGCCCGTCTGCACACAATTTAGAAGATGACGTTGAGTGAAGATGAATAAAGCCAGGGTGAGGAACGCAGAGATAGGCTTAGTTCTAACACTATTGCCATGATCTCTTGCTGTGGTCTCCCGAAGACTGTGGGCGGTGGGGGCCAGGGAGGGAGTACGGTCAGGAAGGCTGCGCTGTTTCAACGCCGTGGCTGGCTGCACAAAACGATTGTTATCTGGAGGCCTAAATTCTGCTGATTCAATTGCTCTTATTTGAATTTTCAAATTATTCCTGACAAGATAATAAGTCTCTTTCAAAACATTAAATCGGATAAATCTCCCGGCTGGAGGTCTCTTGTTCGATTTAATTTTCTGCAGATATTCTAAGGATCTAATGAGAAATCAAAATGAAAGGGCTTAATTGGAATTCTGCTAATTCCCCAACACGAGGTCCCGTGTTAAAGAACGTGGACGCGTACATGCAGCCTATTGTTTCCTCTCTCTCTCTCTCTCTCTTTCTCTCTCTGGGTGTAGCCGGGTAAGTCCCACTCCTGACCTCTAGACCGTCTTGTTAAACCTCACAGTCTATAAAAGGCTGAGCATTAATTATAGAGCTTGATTTTTACTTGTTTCTGTGGCCAATTTTAATACACTCTTCAGTTTTCTTTAGGTCTATTCAAGGCTGCATGCTGTCTTCAGCTGAGCTGTGTGGACATAGCAAATCAGATGTGAGTTTTCAGAACTGCTATTCTGCAGAACTTGGAGGGCTAAGGATGGAGCTTGTACAGTCTCCTGGAGCTTGTAAATTCCCCTGGTTTGCCCAAATTTACCCCTTCTGTTCTCAGGAGCTTTACCAAAGAAGTGTCTTGGGTGTTGTCACCATCCATACTAGGTAATGACCACTACCCTTTATTGAGCACTTATTATGTGCCAGGCACTTTGTTAAACCTTTTACGTGTCTGTCTCATTTAATCCAGCTCCACACAATATTTCGGCAAGGTAGATGTTGTAATTATCCCGGTTGTAGAGATTAGCAAGTAGGCTCAGAGAGGAGATGTCATTTGAGGCCACACACTTAGTAAGCAGTGTGTGTGCTGCAGGAGGGAGGGATCAGACTGTAGATCTGTCTGCCTCCTGAACTCTCACTCTCAGTACCCTAAGAATGGACCATCTAGGTTAGCAGAAAAATCACTTTTAATGAGGTTCCAGGAACATGATACGCCTTTGTTATACAGCCACTAACACATCCATCCACAGGAACTAACTCTTAATTGCTTTTAGGGCTTTGGCAGAGACGACCCATGAGGCAGGAGGAGGAAGGAGGCTGTTGTTTCCTCACCAGAGAAGCTGCTGTCACCCAGATTGGGAGAGAAATTGACGTGAGCTTCATGTCCCCAATATTGCAAGAGAAGACAGAAGAGTCATCTTAGCTATTCTTGGCAAAGATCCCACCTCATTAACAATGCTATTGGTCACTTTGATGGTCCTGGGACAAATATGGAGAGAGTGCCCACGAGAGAACCAAGTCAACAGACAAGGACACCTACCCACAGGCTGTATCCACACCCCTGTCCCCGCCTGCTGCCTGCACTGGCAGCTCCACCTCCCAGGGGAGAGATGCTCCCGTCTCCTGATGCGAATGGTCACCCAGATTAGTGGAACCAAGAGTGTAAGGCCCCGGCGGCAGCGGCTCTGAACCGGGATTTTAAGTGTGGGGTTTGCTCTTGCACCAACTCCTCTCGACTTCTTCCCTGGCCATGATGACGCTGCAAAAAAAGGATGCTACGGCCTCTTCCTGACTGGGTCTGCTTACAGAACTTACTAGAAATAGAAGATGGCCTGTGCCCTTTGCTTTTAGATCCACAGGGAAGGAGTACCGTGAGGAAGGGTGGAGGAAGCTTACTTTGGCTTAATCAGCACAAAAACTTTCAAAATGGGAAAAATGTCAGGGAACTTCAACTTAGGGAACAGTGGCTTCCTTATAAAATGGGTAACTGAGACGTCAGAGGGCTCAGCCCAGATATCTGGAGCTGCCAGAGTGGAGCTCTCCCCAGTATGTCCCACCTGTCTGCAGCTCTGTCCTTGTCCTTGCCACTCCAAGCCCAGACTTCCTTCTCCACGAGCACCAAGGCATCTGACATGCAAATAAACTAAGGGAAATCCATTTTGAAAAGTTTGATGGGAGGGCCTAAAATTTAAGCTCTGCAGTGGAGGAAATAGTTTCCCCCAGTTTCCCATAACTATCCAAGGTGCGGTCGGAGAAAAAACAATTCGAATAGTAGCATTATGGCAAACAGGGAGGAAGCGCAGAGGGAGGGCATTGTCATTCACGCGTGTGCTGTGATGCCCTGGGCTGGGGCGTGACGTCTCTGGTATCCAGATCAAGCCTGAGTCAAACCCCTTACTATTTCCAAAAGACTTGAGTGTCTTACACCAAAAACCAAACATACATTAAGCCCCCCAAAAAACAAGACTCAAATGAAAAGAAATAAGCCTCAAAAGGGGCAAAACAGAAAATATTATTATGGAAAACTTGACTACATTAAGTATAAATTTCACTTTGAGTTTTCTGACATCCAAGGCAAAAAAAGAGCCGTGCTCAAGTGCCTGCTTTTCAGCATGTGATTTTAAAGCACACCAAAGTTGTCAGGGTGCGGGGGCTACTTAGCTACTCTGTTCCACGGCTGCCCACCATACCCCAGACAAAATGAGACCTTTGGAGATTGCTTAAGTAAAACCTGCCTTAAACAAAACTTGATGTAGCCACAACAATACTCTTTCTCAAACAATGACATCCTCTGGTCATTTCTCTTATGGGGAACACAGGATATTTGTTCATTTCTTGATAAAGTTTCAGTGGGACTCTGAATTGAAATTAATTTCATTAAAATATTCCTGCAGGAGCAGAGAAACAGTTGTCTGGTAGCAGTAGCTGAAGGTCACCTCTGCTGAGCCCCGGGAAAGGAGCAAGATGTTAGTCACTCTTTCCAAAGGTCTGGCCACACTGGGGCATGGTGCATTCTGGAGAACATGAGGTGGGAGTCACAGTCCCCGGGTTCTTGTTCAGCTGAACAACCAGTGTGACTGTATGGCACTGGGCAGGTCCCTCCTCCTCTCTGGGCTGCACTCCTCCCCGCACCACGACAGGGTTGAAATAGACCAGTGCTTCCCAACTCTGCCTGCACGCTGCGGTCAGCTGGGGAGGCTTTAAACACACGTATGCATGGCCCTTCCGCAGACAAACTAATGATATGTAACCTCCTAGGGGAGGAGCCCAGGCAATGTCCTTAAAAACACTTCAGGAGATCTTCAAGTGCACCAACACTGAGACCACCGGATGGGGTAATCGCCAAGAGACTTTTCCAGATCCATGCTTCCATGCAGATATTCCTATTTTGAGGAATACCTCAAATAATTAATAAATAATGATAAAACCTCAATTAATGCTTCTCCTGGGCATGCAGCTCTTTCTCACGGAGTCAGCTGGGTTAAAAAGAGCACGCAAGAAAGGTCCTTATAAATCATGCACAATGAGCTGCCTGCTTATGCAGCTGCACGACAAAAATACTTCAGTGCACAACATCTATTTTCTCTGCTTGTTGACGACACACAGCGCCCCTCTAATGCAGAGCACGAGCTCCGGCAGTGACGACCTCAGTCTACCTTTCTGGCTGCCTCCTCTCCCCACGTGGGCCCTCTGACCTCACTTCACACTCCAGATCCTTCCCCAGCAGATGCTGAGAAAGAGCCGAGGCATCTTGAGCTAAACCTCAAGGACCGGCTGACAGCGTGTGGATAAAACACGAATCTTTCAGCTTTCATATTGAGTAAACTTTACCTCGCACCTGCGTGGCAGAGGCTAGGTCAGGCTTACTGCCTCATTTTAAATATTTTATGAGCATTTGTAGAAAAGGGGGGAAATCCCCCTCCCCACTGACCACCATCATTAAAAGAACAAGTATCAGCCAAGGGCAGGCTTAGGAGGAAACTAGACGCAGTACCGCAGGGGCCAACCCAGCTGGCCTTGCAGGGCGGCTGCTTCTGAGGGACTTGGGGACAGGTCGAGGATGGAGTCTACAGAATAGCCCTCCCCGGGGACTTTGGCGGCCAGTGGCTCCTCTCAGAACCCGGGGCCCAGCTGGCCACACTGTGGCCGACCTCCAGCCCCTCGCCCACATTCCTAAATAACTCCAGCCCAGTCTCTCGCCCAAGATTTCTGTACTAGTATTTTGCATTCCCTGGACCATTTGAAAATAAGATAGTTGATATCTGTGTCTTGACACTCTCACCTACTACACCTGCCCTCTCCCCGCAAAAACAGTTTTCCTAGAAAACAGAACAAGTGCTACAAAAAAGCTTCTGACAAGAATTCACTGAGATAGAATAAACACTAAATTATTGAGAGGCTTGCGGTTCCAGTACAGAATATTTTGGTAAACGGAAAATAATGTAACCAACAAAAAGGGAGAGGTGAGCAGAGGAAGGAGACAAAAACCTAAGCAGGATAATAGACTCGACTCCCACAGTAAAAGTCAAGATTTACTTCTAAAACTGCAGTAGAATTAACAATGGAGTCAACGCAAAAGCTTGTCTCATATTTTCTTGACCATTGGGGAATCTTTTTGGGAATTAATGCTCGTAATAAAAAAGCATTTGATAGAATTTTGGAAATTTCTTTAATTTTGGATCAGTTCTTTCCCATCTGTTGAATTCATATAAAATTAAATGTAAATATTTTTATTTTTATAAAAGCATATCAAGTGTAATGTCATCCTTACAAGAGTATCTCTCTCATAAGGATGAATATACAGAGACGTCTATAAACATGTTTACCAAGCATTAATATTGGTTGTGTCTTGACAGTGGGAGTTTAATTTGCTGTTTCAATATTTGTGTTTTTCTGTCTTGTTTGCATTTTTACCATGAGCATGTACTATATTTATATAAAAAAAATAAAGTTGTGACTTGAAAAAATTCAATGACTAGGGGTCTATGGACAGCTTCATGATGAGCTCTGAAATTATACGCAATATTTTATGTATAACATATCTGTGTGCATTTTTTTCTAGAAAGTGTGTCATATTTTCTTCAGGTTCTCAGAAATGTTCATGACTCCAAAACATAGTCCTGTGTCTTCCACGTTGCTCACACCTTCAGATTTTAGGTTCCTGGCTAATAGTATAGCTGCTCTCGACTATCAGCTAAGTGCCAGACCCTGTGGCAGGAACGTTACGTGTGTTCCCTTTTCATCTTCACACACCCATGTGAGGTAGGCATTATGGTTTCTGTGTTATGAAGGAGAAATGAAGGCCAGGGCACTGCCCAAGGTCACACGGCAATCACAGGCAGAGCTTGTATCTGAACCCAGCTCTGTTTGGGTCCGAAGTCCATGCTTGTCCTGCGATATTCCACGTCCTCATCAGACGAGGCACTGGAAGCCACTCGCCTGCCGTTATGTGAGGACCTACAGTGTGCTGGCAATGGCCCAGGTCCTAGAAACAAGTCAGTGAACACCAGACAAAAACCCCTGCTCTCCTGGAGCTGATATTTTAGAAACAGGCTTAACATAGTTTCAAACTTTGTTTATATTATTTTACTTGATTGATTATGACAATCTTTTGAGGCAGGCAGGTATTGCTACCTCTGCTTTATAGATAAGCCACCTAAAATTGAGAGTAAAGATTTACCCAAGTTATGTAGCTATTGGTTATGGAGTCGGAATATCAAACCTGATGGGACCCTAAGTCTCATCCTTAAGGTTAAAATATGCATAGATTTTATATCAGATTCTATCCTCATAGCAAATCATGGTAGTGATAGAATATAAAAATTAAAGGTGGGTTTTGTCCTCCATTGCCCCCGTGCCACTTGATAGAGGCTGTTGGACATCCTGAAACAGGCTGTGTTTCCTGACCTCATTCCTATTGTCTCTTTCAGGGTCCTTCTCCCCAGTCCTGGTCACCCTAATTTGTCACCCATGGTTCTCCACTTGCCCTCAATTATTTAAACACACCGTCTGCGTGTCCGACCCCTCTTGTACAGCCGTAGAGGTCAGGCGTTGATGATCCCTGGCGCACCCTCTCCATGCGGTCACTGGCCGAGGCAGCCCTGGGGGTGCTGCATGCAGTGGTGGCCTGTGGGCATTTGGAAAGAACAAGATACCAAGACAAACTCTCTCTTGCCAGGGGCCTGTGTTTGCACTTCACATTGGGATTTGTTGAGCATAAAAAGATGCTAAGACCTAAAAAATGCATCTCAAGTAGTAGGTCTTCAGGTACTTTAAAAGGTTTATCCCATTGGATCACTTATAAATTATCTGGGAGTTCACTGTAAATGCATATTCCCAGGCCCACACTTGGATACCCTCAGTTCTGAGGTGATGGGCAGGAATCCAAACACTCAGCAAGTTTCAAAAGTCCATGTATATTTTTTGTTTGTTTTGGGGTTTTTTTTAATTTTTTGTTTTTTAGGATTTTTCTTTGCTTTTTTGTGAATGCACATTTTTTGAAAAGCACTGGTATATTGGGAGAGAGTGAACTGGGCACCCACTCTGGAATCGCTGCGTCACAGCTGCACGTGTGACACTCCTATCAAAGCTTATCACACACTACGGCAGCTGTCTGTGTCCAGCACCAGGTGGCGGAGCCCGTTCGGGTTCCTCTTTGTGTCTGTGTCCCTGGCACACAGGACCGTACCCAGAGACGCTAGGTCAGTGTTAACCTAACACATGAAGACAGGCCCAGCTGCACGTCAGTCACACACATCATCACCAGCAGCAGCAGCATCCACTGTATTGGCATAGAAAAAGCCCGTCCTAGCTCTGCCCCACTGCGTGGTGCCGGGATGAGTACCTGCTTTTGCAGTGTGCTAAGAAGGAAGGCTTCATAAAGCTACAGTTGACTTGACAGCTAGAGAAAAGCACAAAGGCACATTGCAAGAAGAGGATTAAACTCTTGATGCATTTCCATGCTTATCTAGTAAATAAAGGCATGAAACTTGTAACAATAAAATTTAGTGTTTTGGTGAAGATCAGAGAGCATGTTGCTCAGATTTAGGACTAGAACTATAAATATTTTTTATTCTCTATCAACCCCTTATTGCTCTGATGCATTCTAAGAAATCAAAACATCTTTGATCTTATATGACTATCAGTAAAAATATAATAATATATTAGCAAAAACCTAATTTATCATATTGCATGTACAATAAATAGAATTAGAATTTCTAGTTCTGTATAGCAATGGATCATCTTGCAATCACTCCATTTTGGGAACCCCTGGGTCATATCAGTGCTCTTCATTGAAACAGGAAAGTCTAATTTGGGAGCCAAAGTGAAGGAAGTTCAGCATGATATGCAGAAATAAACATGGAAAGATATACAAAAGAGAGAAGGGGGAAGAGAAAGCCAGGAGGGAGGGAGAGAGAGAATTGAAGGGAAAGAAGAAAGAAACAGGAAAGAAGAAAGGAAGAAAGGGAGGAAAAGGGAAGCAAGGAAAGGAGAGCGTTCTGAAGCCATGAATAGATGTTTATTTGGAGCTGACTTCATTATATGTACAGGGGATCATTTTATAATATTATTCTAACTCGCAAGCAACAAGCGTGGATTAGTCAAGGAGGCATCAAGATCAGATTGCTATTTCCCACACTTTCCTCCTTCCAATGTACAATTTAGTGACGTTAGTAGGACTCAGAGTAACAATGCCCCTCTTTTGTGGCATCCCTGGTGCTTTGTGAGAGCCCAAGCTGCGTTTACAGCCAATGTCTCTCGGTTTGGGATGGCAGCCTCGCAGTGCTGCTTGTTTCCACCATTCAGTTTCAGTCACTTGACTGAGACTCCAGTACAATGCAGCCCTGATACTAGAAGAGATAAGGTACTTATTATGTTTAAACTGAAACAATCCATTTATGAACACGCCAGAATTTGTCTTAATAGAACCAAATAAGGTCAATGACAGTGCGAATCCAGAGGATCTCTGCAAGTGCTGAAACTTTTTAAAATACATCACTCTGCATTTCATATTGTTCAATCTCCAACCTGTGAATTAAGTACTAAAATACAAAGTCACTTTATCTTTTGGGGGGCCCCAATTTCTTCATCTGTAAAACAAGAGGACTGGACAAGGTTTATTCCAGTTCCAACATCTCATAAGCCAACAAGAATGTCTAGAAACACTATTGCAAGAAGTCACAGACCCTCTGGTACACAGTCAATCATATTGAGTAAGGAATGAGAACTACGGCTCTCTTCTTTGATTCAGATATCAACTTACAAATGCTAACTTTAACTTGAAGTGTTTAATGGGAATCTGGTTTAGTCTAGAACATATGCCTAGATACATCTAGAAATAGGAACACTTTCTTTTCTTTCAGGATGGTAAAAGGTTAATTATAGGCATTGATGGATGACCTTTTATTTCCGTGATTTTTTCTCACCTCTGACCAATGTGCAACTTCAGTGGAAATGTCAAAAGGGTAGTAAAGTTTCCAAAGCTCAAAAAAAAGTGGGGGGGCAGGATTTCTCAGACTTCCACAAGTGTTAATTACTCATAATGACAAATCATTACCCAAATCCATTACTGGAAAGTCACAAGGATTTGACAGGTCAAAGCAGAAATGTCATCTCAGGCTCCAGCAAGATACTCTGTCAAATTAACCCTCAGCATACTCATACACCGTCTTTTTCCAAGGAGGGGAAACTCAAATGTAAAGGAAGTTTCAGAACCTTGGAGAGAGGAAATCAGTTCAGGTGGGAAGGTGAGGGCAGCCACTGGGCTCCAGAAGCTAAAGCTTATATCAGGGTTCCCTGCAGCACGACGTACAGACATGGCGTAATTGTGGTCTTCTTAGGGACAGGACTCGTACAACAGATAGAAAGGCAGCTGTCTAAAATTTGGAGGTAGGGACGTGTGAACATCAGGGCTCTTTGGGACCGGAAGAGGCTAAGATGGCAATGGATCTTGTAAACAAATGCTGGTTCCACACAGACTCCTACAGTAAATTTATTCATTATTTAATTTATGCACTTAAGCATCTATTTAGTTAACGAATATTTTCCAAGTGTCTACTTTTTGCCAGTCACGGTTCTATCGGGGGTTCCAGGGATACAGAGGTGGATGAGATGGGTAGCGCTTGCCTTCATTAAATGTCAAAGGGGAAAACAGAACAGTAAATAAATAATCACGCAAGTAAGAGCATACAATTAAATTACACATTTTATTGAATACATTGAAGAGAATAACGATTTGAACAGGCCACTTGACCCAGTCAGGAGAGACGATGTGGATATGAAAGCAGGGTCGTCCCGGCAAATAGCAGATAACAATACCAAGACGGAGGAAGAGCAGCATTCCGGGTGGAGGGTACGTTTTGTGCAAAGGCTCGGAGTTGGGCATATGCAGGGAACTGGAACGTTAGGGCAGTACGGTTGGAACACAAAGCAAGTGCAAGGAGTGAGGAGTGCAGAGCCCGGAGAGGAGGGCGGGAGCCTACGAATTACTGAGGCCGCTTAGGAACAGGAGAGAGGGAGTGGGAGAAGGCGGGAGGCAGCATGTTTCAAAACTCACAGGCAGCAATCCGCTAAGCCTGGCATGGAGAAGCAGATCCCTAGAACAAAGGAGGACTTTAAATACCCGAATGCATCATGGAGAGCCTTGCAAGCGGAGTTTGGGATTAACCCAAATTCAGTGGGCAGCCACTGAAGAATTTCAGTTTGAGAGTGATATGATCTGATTAGTTTTTAAAGGTCATACTGGGTGTAAGGGGTAGAAATGAAAGCACATCTTAGAAAGATGATGAATTTTAAAAGAAACCCCAGAAGTCTACATGCTGGAAGATACCATCTTCATAAAGCTCAAAAACAAGCAAACCAAGCAGCACATTTTTTTCAGATACAGATGGGATGAAAGAATATTTTTTAAAGGGAATGATAAACATGACACTCAGGACAGTGATAACCTCCAGGAAGAGAAAAGAGGGGTGAGGGTGGGGGACATGCAGGGACACATACCAGGTCCTCGTCCATAAGTTGGACGGTGGGGTTTTTATTTTTTTTTTGAGACAGAGTCTTGCTTTGTTGCCCGGGCTAGAGTGAGTGCCGTGGCGTCAGCCTAGCTCACAGCAACCTCAAACTCCTGGGCTTAATAAGCAATCCTTCTGCCTCAGCCTCCTGAGTAGCTGGGACTACAGGCATGCACCACCATGCCTGGCTAATTTTTTCTATATATATTTTTAGTTGGCCAGATAATTTCTTTCTAGTTTTAGTAGAGATGAGGTCTCGCTCTTGCTCAGGCTGGTCTCGAACTCCTGAGCTCAAACAATCCGCCCGCCTTGGCCTCCCAGAGAGCTAGGATTAGAGGCGTGAGCCACCGCGCCGGGCTCTGGACGGTGGGTTTTGAATGTCCATTTGATTATGCTTCATTATAAATTCAGTGGGAGGCCACTGAAGGGTTTCAGTTCGGATTATTTCTTAAAAATCACACTGGGTATAAATGGCAGAGATGAAAAATAAGACAAGAAATATTTAATGCATTCAATGTTATATTCAAGAGGAAACGCGTCATTCTGGCCACTGTGTGGAGAACTGACTTGCGGGCAGCATGCGTGGGGTGAGTGACTCGCGTTAGGGGCCGTTTCGTCCCCCGGCGGGAGACTACGAGCCGTCCACCGCACATGCTCCAGGAGACCGGCAGGGCCCGCAGCCCACCAGCCACACCTGCCCTGCACCTGGCCCCATCCCATGTACAGAATCGAGGATCAGTAAAATTTTTTAATAAAATCATGAATTTTCCAATAGAAGGAGAGGCTAGATATAGTGAAACTCTAGACATAGGCTTATACTGGTTATTGAACTATCCACGCTATGGCAATTGCATGTTCCCAAATCACTTTCACATTCATTATCTGTTTTTCTCCAACTATAGGAAATGGATTGCACAGGAGGTAAAGTGACTAGTCCAAGTTCACACAGCAAGGTAAGAGTTGAGCTAGAACTGGAACTCTCCAAGTTGGCATATTCCTACCGCTATATACTTTTGATGCCTCTCAAACACCAAATATAATTAACTTGAATGCTACCCCACCACATCCCCAAACCGTTTTAGCTCTTGTCATATTTTAGCAATTATCTTTCAAACTCCATAGCCTTTATAGCTTGTCACACATATGCATTTGCATACATATATATAAATACAGGTATTAATATAATTTTATTTTATTTATTTTGCACACATATTCTTTACATGATTATCTAGTTCCATTTGGCCATTCCCAACAATTTTTCATCAGTTCATTGAGAGTGATACTTAAGCTTTCTTTGTTTTTTGCAACCCACAAAGTGCTGGGTAGGTGAGCACATTGAGGCACTGTCACCTGTCACCCCCTGAATCAATAAAATTAATCCAGTTACTCTAGTGACTAGGCATGTCCCCCTTCTCCTCACTGCTCTAGGCTACACTCTCCATTAAAGACAAAGATTTTCTCATGTATGAGGGGACTGTTATTCAGACAAGACAAAGCTATGCAAGATTAGTTCATACTCTTGCTAGAGCTCTCTAAATTATAATCCCTGACACCAGACACTTAGTAGTTGAATAATAAATTTTCCTCTGCGTTCTGGGGCAGCAATTCCCAATTCACCTGATGCTGGGACTATGATTTCTTACTGGAAAGGTCCTAGCTTCCTTCCATGATCTTGTTAACTATAATTCTGGATATAGTCAACCATCAAGAATATCAGAAATTTCTTGCTGAGCAAGGGAACAACTAGGATTCAAGATCTAGTCCTGGGTCTAGAAGCAGAACTACAGAGATCAGGGTGTAGAATGCCGAGGGGGTGGATGCAAGGATGAAGTAAGGCCAAAAATTCGAGCCAGCGGAGTCTCAATGACCAAATCCAGGTAGGAGCCTAAGAGAGAAGCAGCATGAAGTGTGGGAAATACCACATTCCGAAGTTCACATGCTGAAACAGGCTAAGAAAGAGGGTGACCCCTAAGGCACAGAAGTCTTTCTGAAGACCTTAAACACCTAGTGGGTTTGTTTTTTCAAGAATAAAAATTGTTAATGTCTACTAAGCATTATCTTCCAGGTACCACTATAAACTCTTCACATGCACAGTTTCATTTAATCTGCACAGAAAATATGATTTACCACAATTTTTCCTATTTTGCAGATGGGAAAACCGAGACTTAAGAAAATGAAGTGACTTACACAAGTTTACACGGCCATTGGAGAGACGGAGGAGAGACAGAGACAGAGAGAAGTTGAGCTGGATTTGAATGTAGGCATTCTCCCTGCAAGCTGGCACCCTGGCCAATAGTGGTTACTACTCTTGGTGAACTGTTGCCTTCAATTCCCTCTAAGATTTCCTGACAATATACATACATATTATAAAATTTTAAAACCAGTACATATTCATTTGGCTGCACCACTGGATATTTTTCATGTTCTTGGAGATGACTGGAGAGAGCTCAGGGCTGAGGGCTACTGCTGTGGGCTGAGGAAGCCTCCATAGACGGGGACGGCAGGATGCTTCACCCTCGGCCCCCGGAGGGTTCCGCGTCTCTTTCATAACTCTGAGTGTCCCTCCAGCTGCTGCGGACGACCCTCGTGCCCTGGAGTGTTAAGGGAGGAGAATGGGGGCAGAATTAAATGATACCTGAGGATAAGTCGAAGCATTATAACTCTGATAAAAAAAAATCAAGAGACCATAAAAATTCTATTTCTGAAGATTTATATGCCACTTAATGCCATGAGGACCTGAGGTGGCTAAAAAAAATCTACTTGTAAAGCAAATAGGATTATTGGATTGTGAAATTGAGAGCCATAAAATTTAAAACAATTTTATATGAAACTTCAACTTTTTTGTATTTCAAAGTAAAAGAGCCAGACAGTATCAAGTAGATTTGAATCTCAAATGAGGAAGAGAGAAGCAGAAGTCTCCCTTGCCGAGCAACTGAAAACATGCCATCGGCGGGAGCTGACTTAGGTTAAACACCCGCTCTGAGGCTGATGCCTGAACTTGCCCCCGGTTCTGCCGTACGAGGCTGGAGACTAAACTAGGCATCTCCCATCTCCTGGATCTCCCTCAGGGTCTGCAGAAGCCTCCTCTTTTCATTCTTCCAATGGAAAGTCTGCTATAATTTCTGTGTCTACTTTAGCCTCTTGGGAAACATGGCATCTCAATGTCACATTTCATGATTTTTTCCTTTTGTGTTAATTTTCTTTTTCTAGTTGAAGAATAAGCTCTTTTGGTGCAAGGACACTCTCTGATGCTTCTCTTGCTTTTCCTAGTCTCAAGTGAGCAGTAGCTTAGTGCAATGATTACTATTTGAGTTTGAATTCTGAATCTGTGTGATGCTGAATAGGTTACTTATCCTTTTCCTCTGCAAAATAGGGATTAAATGGGCATAAAGCACTTAACCTAGTACCTAGCGCATGTTCATTACTCAGTGAGCCTTATTTGTCATTATCCTTTATCGACTGGAAGAAGTGGCTTCAGGGTCTGACACGCAGTTGAGGCACTCCTGAGTTCTTAGACACCGTTCCTCCCTCTTCAAGATTTGAAGCTGAACCCCCCTTGCCCTACCTGTTCCGTGCCTCACCCCTGTCACTACAGCTCCACTCCATCTGATTTGAGTGTCTATTACCATCTCATTGAGATGCCACTTAGACGAGGCCTTCAAATGTGGAGCTGCGGAAGCGACTGGGTGTCGGCTGCAGTAGAGTACTGCCCCGTTAACATTCAATCCATAACAGAGACCATTATCTTGCCAGCAAAATACCCGCACAGTAGTGATGTGAAGAAATGGGGGTGCGTTACCAAAGCAACAGAGAAACTTGAGCTGCACTGTTTCCATGGCAACAGAGAGCAGACACCAGCATTCTCCTGGTTGGAAGGATGATTACTTAAACTGTGCCAACAGTATTGGTGACTCATCAGGTGGGTTGCATTGCAAAGGGTGAATTAGTAAAGGGTATCTCTTTGAATTTGGGCAAGAATGAAGCCCACAGTGGAGATCCTAACTCTTCAAGCTAGAGCTCACACTCCTCTGTTAGGAATCAGCGTTCTCTCTTTGGCTATTCACCAATTAATTACCTCCCCAATATCATCAATTCTTATTTATAACCTGCAATCTCCACAAATGTCCTGCTTGAACAAAATCCATTTACAGAAATGTAACTTATAAGGTACATAAATTAAGTAGTAGAGAATTGCCCAAGCAATTTTTTCCCTTTTCCTCAATTTTAATTTTATCAAAGAAATGCACACACATCATTAAAAAGTCAATTAGTGCTTAAAAGCTTACAACAAGAAACATCAGTCCCAACACCCACAGTGCCCCTCCCTCTTTCTTCCTGGTTCCTAGGGGCAACCACTTTTAGTAACTTCACCTGTCTATCCTCTATCTGTCTCCATATTTTCAAATATTTCCATACTGAACACAATTTCCTATCACAGTGGGTAGATAAAGCTCTTCACACCGCATCTCTCTTAAACTCAGCCTCCTGGGATGATTACAGTCACGTGACACTTAACGATGGCGATACATCCTGGGAAACGCATTGTTAGGGTACACAAGCCAGGCGGCAGGGCCCCTGCACACGCGGGCTGAGCGGTGCAGCCTGTTGCTCCCGGGGGACACGCCCGTGCAGCGCGTGCCGGTGCTGAACTCCGTAGGCCACTGCAGCGCAGCGGCGCTGGTGTGTCTAACCCTAGAAAAGGTGCAGTGAAAATACGGCCTAACAGATGAGAAACGGTGCACCTGCACGGAGCACTTGCCGCGAACGGAGCCTGCGGGCCGGGGCGCCGCCCTGAGTGGGTCAGGGAGTGGCGAGTGAGCGTGGAGGCCGCGGGCTCTGCTGTGCACTGCCGCAGACTCTATACACGCTGTGCGCTTAGCCTGCACTAAATTTATTAAAATTTCTTTCTTCAATAATGAATTAACTTTAGCTTAACTACAACTTTTTTACTTTATGAAGTTTTTAATTTTTTAAAAACTTTTTGACTCTTGTAATAACACTTAGCTTAAAACACAAACACATTGTACAGCTGTGTAAAACTAGTTTTTCTTAATACCCTTATTCTGTAAGTTTCTTCTATTTAAAAAAAATTTTTTTTAACTTTTGTTAAAACCTAAGACACAAACAAACCCCTTAGCCTAGGCCTGCACAGGGCCAGTGTCACCAAGATGTCACTAGGTGATAGGAACTTTTCAGCTCCATTATAATCTTATGGGACCACTGCCACATATGTGGTCTGTCATTGATTAAAACATCATTATGTGGTACATGACTGTGTACCACAATTTTTGAATAAATCCTTATTTATAGGTTACAATGTTTTCAGCATTGAGGACACACAAATATTGGCTGAGCCAGTTAGGGAAACTCAATGACATGACTCAACTTGGGCAGGGTGCCAGAAGCCTCCCCGTGGAGGACGCAGACTTTCGTCCAACCCGCTGGCTCTGATCCGATACACGCTGCCCTCCTCTGAGCCTGGAGTCCCAGTGTGGGGGCTCTCTGTTCAGTTTCTCTGGAGAATCGCCTCCTACTTCTTGGCGATAGGACGAGACCAGGGACTCTGCCTGTCCCTTACACGAACTGCCTTGTTTGCTGCCTGCTGCTTCCCACACAACTTCAGCAGTAGCTGGTGCCTCAGTTTCCCAAGCTGTTCTTCAGGCACTTGGGCTTGACATTCCTCCCACTGCCCTGTGCTTGCACAGCAGGATTCTGAGTTACAGGTGCCTTCCCATGTCGAAAATGGAGTTCTGGTTCTTAGTCCCTTGTTGTTTGGGCATTATTTCAATAGAAGGAGGCTGAAACATCTTTTGCCTTCATAAATCTGGAAGTTTTCTTGAAGAGCTTGGCTGCCTAGCAGGTAGCCTCCACTGGAGTGATTTTGCAATGGAGCTAAATTACATAAAATATCTTCATACCTTTTAAATTATAGTACCGTTATTTTAAATGTACTATCTAAATCTATTCAGAGAATGATTTGGTTTGAAAAATAATTGACAAAATTTGTTTTTTTAAAAACCAGATTTTGTTCTAGTACATTATAATCAAAGATAAGTGATTTTTATCTTTTGATTGAGCAAGCTCACTTTTGAGACTCTATCCTAAGGACTAATATCCAGAATCTACAAAGAACTCAAACAAATTATCAAGAAAAAAAAAATAGCCCCATTAAAAAGTGGGCAAAGGGCATGAACATTTTTCAAAAGAAGAGATACAAAAGGCCAACAAACATATGAAAAAGTGCTCAACATCACTAATTGTCAGAGAAATGCAAATTAAAACGACAATGAGATATACCTTACCCCAGTCAGAATGGTCATTATTAAAAAGTCAAAAACCAATAGATGTTGGCATGGATGCGGTGAAAAGGGAACACTAACACATTGTTGGTGGGAATATAAATTATTACAACCTCTATGGAAAACAGTATGGAAATTTCTCAAAGAACTAAAAGTAGAACTACCATTTGATCTAGCAATCCCACTAGTGGATATCTATCCAAAGGAAAAGAAATCATTATATCAAAGAGATACTTGCACTCGTATGTTTATCACAGCATAATTCACAATTGCAAAGATACAGAAACAACCTAAGTGCCCATCCACCAAGGAATGGATAAAAAAATGTGGTATGTGTATACTGTGGAATACTACTCAGCCATAAAAAGAATGAAACAATGTCTTTTGCAGCAACTTGGATGAAACTGGAGGCCATTATCCTAAGTGAAGTAATGCAGGAACGGAAAACCAAATAACGAATGTTCTCACCTATAAGTGGAGCTAAGCTACATATGCAAGGGCATACAGAGGGCTAGAAGGGACTCTGGAGCCTCAGAAGTGGGGAGGATGGGGGAGGGTAAGGGAAGAAAAATTATCTGGTGCGATGTGCACTATGGGTGATGGGTACACTGAAAACCCAGACACCACCACTACACAATCCATCTGTGTAATCGCAAATCACTTGTACCCCTAAATCTATCGAAATAAAAAATTGTCAATTGTCAACATTTCAAAAAAGGGACTCTATCCTAAGAAAAATAATTCAAGACAATCACTAAATTAAATTGATCCTTGCTATATTAAGTATATTTGTGAAAAATGGAAATGATCTAAATGTCTAATGAGAAGAAAACTGATACATGAATACAATAGAATAGTCTGCTCAACATGGATAACACGCCATTGTACTAGGTGAAAGAAGCTGAATACAAAGTTGACTTTCTGCTCTTGTTACAAGTGAATAAAAATCCATTGTTGCAAAGTCCCCATCTGTAAAATGGGAGAGTAAAGTAACTACTTCATAGAGTTGTGAAGATTACAGGGAAAGAATGACCCTAAAGTTTCAGCTTGTGCCTGCCACGTGGCAAGGGTGCGATGAAGTCAGCCGCCACTGCTGCTGCTGTTGGTCTACCCTGCAGTGGCATATGTGTAAAGGTCGTGGCATTCTGTGTGTTCCATTCCCATTTTTCTTTTTCTAGTTTACCTGTTCAATAAATAAAAATCAAGCCATACAAAAAATTACCTCCACAATAATAAAGAAATATTTATATTATAATGGACCGTTTGCAAGCATTGAAGCTCTCTGGCTCAGTAGTTGGTTTAGAGCAGTCGTTCCCAGTGTGGAATCCCAGGACCAGCAGAAACAGCATCACCTGCAAAATTGTGAGAAATGCAAATTCTCAGGTCCTACCCAGACCTTCTGGATTGGGAACGCTAGCAATCGGTGTTCCGACAGGCCCTCCAGGGGATTCTGATGCATGCTAAATGGCTCTCAACCTTGGCTGCCCATCGGAATCATTTTAGGAGCTTAAAAAAAAAATGGTGCCTGTCCCCACACAGAGAAATTAACTCAGACTGGCCAGGAATGGTGCGCAGGCATTGGTCATTATAAAAAGCAAGACTAAGAACACTGATAGAGAGAGATCACCACGGGGAGAGGCCAAGTTGGATGGGAGGAGCAGACAGCCTCACAGGCAAATCTTTAACCTTATTTCACCAATTCTTGGTTTCCACGGGATTCCCTTGTTCCTGTTCTTAATGATTCTAAGTCCAGGAGAGAAGAAGGGTGATTAATAAGGCTCTCACAAGCTTCCCAGACACATGCTGATAGATCCTAGAGATGAGGTAGAAATAGAAATGAAGGAGGTTTGATGTGCTAATACAAGCCAGTAGGACATGATTCTCTCTACAGCTGAGAAAAACACCTCTTTTAAAGTGAGGTTCATTGGTCCCAAGGAAAACCTGGTATTTTCTTAGCAGCCAGACCAGAGACAGTTCCAGACTCCCTTAGTTTTCCACTCATGCCTCCCTTTCCCTTTGAGGTTCAAGCTATGTCCTGTCAAAGAGTTCAAGGAACACCCTACAGCAGGCCTTATCAACCTATGGTGAGTTGTATGATTATTTCATTATATATCACAATGGAATAATAATAGAAATAAAGTGCACAATAAATGTAATGCACTGGAATCATCCTGAAAACATCCCCCACACCCACCCCTGGTTCATGGAAAAATTGTCTTCCATGAAAATGGTCCCTGGCGCCAAAAAGGTTGGGGACCACTGCTCGACAGGAATAAGTTTCAGTTCTGGGCAAACCTTTTGGATTTCATCTTGGTGATTTACTGACCAACTTCTGTCAAGAAATAACAAAGAAATAAACACCTCTGGCTTTATTTTATTTTCTCTTCACTCTAATTTTCTCGCTTGTTTGCTTTTATCCTGTTGAGTTTTACATCTTTTTATAATCCTCCTCAAATCCTGTTTTAGAATTCAGTGGGGTAAAATGAATAAGCAGCTATAAAAGCCAATCAGTCATATTCTACACTTGCTTTTTTACTGAATCGTCCATTTATTCAATCAGTGAGCGTTTATTCAGTCCCTGTGAAGACGTTTCTGTTGAGAACCGGTAGGTGCGCCTCAAAAGGTGCAGAAAAGCCCAAGCTCCAGCGCCTCGCCTTTCTCTAAGAAACTTATTTACCATCGTTAGTAGATAAAAGAGAAACACGTGAAACAAATGAAGAACCGTCTGTGATAAATTACTGAGCTAAACACAATCAACTGGGAGAGGGAGCCACAGTGCACGAGTACGGGCCACATGCCAGGCAGTGGCCTCACCGTGTCCCGTGTGTTTCGGGAGCAGCACTGTGGGGTGGCAGTTAGGGCAGTCACGGGCCAGAGCCCGGGGCTCAGGTTCTGCCTGGGCAATCGACCCAACCTCTCTGTGCCTCACGAGTAGAATCCTGCCTCAGTGGGTCGTGCTGTGAAGCATGTAGCACAGTGTTCATTTGCCTTAATTACCTAATATACTTCACTGCCTGGCACATAGCAGCTTTTTATCATTGTTAGATGACATTTTAATTCCATTTTAAAGGTGAGAAAACCGAGGTTGAGAGAGATCATTATGCTATCATGCAACAGCGACCCACAGAAACCCGAGTGTTTTTTCTCTTTGCCTGTGCAATCAAGTGCTGAAGTGCTTAGCAGAGATCCCAGCCACTCACTACACAAATACTCAAAAAACCCAGGGCTCAACTCCACAAGGTCAGTTTTATTTACCTCTTGATTTTTCATAAAGGGATATGTTGTAAGAAATAAGTTCCTCCTTGGCTAACAAACCACCCTAAGGCTCACACGTGGCATGAAATCTAAGCCTCTGCAGGTCTCTTCACTGGGCCTGAGGTTATTCTCCCCCCACCCAAGGCAGGCTCCCTCCCGGCCTCCGTGCCTTTTTCTCACTGAAACCTGCCTTTCTCCTCTTCCTCCTGTCCTTCCTGCCCTGCACCTTCCCGATTCCAAGGGCCGACCCAAGCCCTTTCCCCCACGGCTCCTTCTCCTCCCTGCTCCTTCCTTTCCTTCTTCTCAGAGCCCAGGCAGCCACGCTCAGAGCTCGGACAACATCGAGTTTTGCTCATTGTGCATAGAAGCCCACCCGTATTAGCTCACTGAATCCTCAAAACCATCTTGATTTTATAATTCTCTCTTTACAGATGAGGAAACTTAGGCTCAGAGGGGTTAAGAAATGCGTTAGAGGTCCCATGTCTAGAAACTGAAGAGCTGTCACTAAACCTACTTCTCTGGCCTTGTGCTGCAATATGCAAGTTCACACCCGTTAGTCTTGGCCCTCCCACTAGACTGCAAGTTCCCTGAATTCAGTGAGCACAGGAATGGGACGGTGTAGAACTAAACATTTAGCAACTAACAGAACAGCCCTTCATAAAGAGCTGTGTGCTCCAGTAGATCTTCCCTCCCCTTACAAACCCAGACTGTACCGCTGAAGGGAGCTTGCTGGGCAGTAGGCGGATATTGTGGATGCTGCAAAGACACTTATGACAGAGAGCAGAGACCACAGTGCCACCATCTCCAAACCAGACTTTCTAAGTTGTCCCCTTTCTAGTTCTATCCAGAATCTGAGGTCTCACAGAGGCTTATCTGGTTCAATTCTCAAATGTCATGAATTTCTTCTGAACTTCCAGTTCTTACGTGATCGTTTAAAAATCTGTCTTGAGCACCTACCATGGGTGTGGCCACTGTGCTTGGTGCTGCAACGCAACGGTGAGCAAGAACAGGAGCATCCCTGCCCTCGGGGAATAGAGCCAAGTCATCAAAGGATCCCACATGCCCGTACGATAAGTGCTGTGACCAAGAGGCACGTGATGCTCTGAGAGCACTCACGGGAGGACTCGGCCTGTCGAGGAGGTAAGGGAAAGCCTTCCTTGAGGAAGTGATAATTGAGCAGAGATATTTTTTTTTTTACTTTTTTATTTCAGCATATTATGGGGGTACAAATGTTTAGGTTACGTATGTTGCCCTTGCCCCACCCGAGTCAGAGCTTCAAGCGTGCCCATCCCCCAGACAGTGAGCATCACACCCATTAGGTGTGAATATGCCCATCCCCACCTTCCCTCTCCCACCTGCCCAACACCCGATGAATGTTGCTACTATATGTGCACTTACATGTTGATCAGTTAACACCAATTTGATGGTGAATACATGTGGTGCTTATTTTTCCATTCTTGGGATACTTCATTTAGTAGAATGGGCTCCAGCTCTATCCAGCATAATACAAGAGGCACTATATTACCATTGTTTTTTGTGGCCAAATAGTACTCCATGATATACATATACCACATTTTATTAATCCACTCATGTATTGATGGGCACCTGTGTTGTTTCCACATCTTTGCAATTGTGAATTGTGCTGCTGGAAATGCAAATCATAACCACAGTGAGATATCACTTATCTCCAGTGAGAATGGCCTTTATCAAAAAGTCCCAAAACAATAAATGTTGTCATGGATGCGGAGAGATAGGAACACCCATACATTGCTGGTGGGACTGCAAACTAGTACAACCTCCATGGCAAGCAATATGGAGATACCTCAAAGAGATACAAGTAGATCTACCATTTGATCCAGCAATCCCATTATTGGGCATCTACTCAAAGGAACAAAAGACATTCTATAAAAAAGACATCTGCACGTGAAAGTTTGAGCAGTATCTGAAACAAGGCAGAGGTGGAGCAGACAGAGCAAACAGTGGATGCAGAAGCCTTTCCATGAGGGTCACATGAACAGGCAAAGGGAAGGTGAGGTGGGAGGTGCAGCTGGAGGCAGGAGGGTGGGTCTATGAATGGCCTTAGGAAGGAATTGGGTCCTTATCTTTAAATCAGTTAGAAAACCCTGAAGGCTTTTAGGCAGAGGGTAACATAATAAGGTTTACGCTGTAGAAAGCTTACATCATGGGAAGTAGATTGGGGCCATGGACTAAGTAAACCAGTAGTCTCAGCCAGGAGGCTGATGTGGGCCAGAGTGCTGGTGGCAGAGCTCCAGCAACGGGACTAGCGTGAGACGTTCAAGAGATAAAATTGCAGTGATTAGTGATGGAGTGGACGGGAGAGGGCGAGAGAAAACACGTCAAGGAAGACGCTGTCTTGTTTGAAGGTTGGGGTGTGGGGCCAACAGGCATGGAGATGGGGGTCCTGGAAGAGGACAGCTTCTGAGGAGAAATCTCAGATTTTAACAGGCTGTACCCAAGAGATGTACCCATCTCTTAGGGAGATGTCAGAAAGGCAACTGGGATATGGGTTTGAGATTCAGAGGACGTGTCTGGGCTTTTCTAACTTGAGGCTTGTGAGTCATCTGCCCATAGGAGGTAACTGAAGCCATGGACACAGACGAAATTCCTAAGAGAGTGAAGAGTGGGACTGGAATAGAGACTAGGACCAAGTCTTGAGCTTCCTCAATATTTAACGGCCAAGAAGAACCTGTACAAGGACAGACATAATGGTCAGAGTGGTAGGAGGAAAATCAGGGCAAGGAAGAGAGCATTTTAAGGATGATTTCACAACGGAGATCATTGGGGCCCTAACCGGAGCTTTGCAGTGGAGTGATGCTGAGAGCAATAAAAATGGAATTTGTTGCCATCAGTGAGTTTCATGGACATGAACACCAGGAACCCCACGTTGCAGCCTCCACCAAACACTGGTAACCTTGGTCTTGGTATTTGAGTTCAAGCCAAGCTGTTTGAAAAAAAAAGAAAGCTGGTCATTCATCCAACCTATTCTAGTATGCCAACCCCGAACAAGAGAAAAAGATAGAAGAATTTGAATTTGTTGATAATCTTTGATCTATGGGTCAAGACAAGAAAGAGATTTATTATTTGCAGCTGAAATCAAATCTCAACCAAAGGTGGTGAATTCTCAGGTGGGTGCAATGACACCTAATGAAGAGTCCATCTGTTACAAGATGAATTGTGGCAAAGCTCTGAGAGCATCGCAGCAGCCTATGACAAGACCACTTTGTCCTTTCAAGCATGTTATAAAGACTTGGGAAAAGCTTCATTTTGCACCTGACATTAAAGCAGCATTAAAGGATTCTGAATACACTCTCAAAGCCAGGCAATTCTGAGGATGGCAGGAGTCATGAACTCATCCCATTACTCTTAGAGGCACAGAAAACATTAAAAAAGAAAAAGAACAAAGGTCTATTTCAAGAACAGAAAAGCCCAGGAATGAAAGAGGAAGAATATAACTGCATGTGGAATCTCAGCTTAAAATAGCACATAGTGTGCCCGGCATCCCGTGAACCAGCGAAAGCTATGAGAGCGTCTGTGCTCAGATATGTCATCATGCGGATGTGAGGCTTAAGCCCTTCCTTGCACAACTCTGGGTGCAGGCGATTACCGCCGTGCTCGGGGGATGGGTAGGAGACCCTCTGTCAGCCATATTCCCTCCTCAGCACATTCTGAGGCTCTGCAGTTTACACCCGGCTCACACAGTGATCGGGCCTCACAGCGCCTCTTGCCTTTGGACGGATCGTAAGCTCATCCGTCACCACAGAGGAAGAAGGATGAGTCCCACGGTGGTGGGGGGCAGGGCAGGGAGGGGCCGGTGTGCTGCTGCTCCATGGTGAAGAACATGCAACGGCTGCCATTTGATAAGGGTCTACTGTGGGCCAAAGAGTGTGCAGAGCACTTTATACAGTTTATCTCTGATCCTCACAAGAACACAGAAAATTAGACGATATTTACCTTCATTTTACAGATAAGGAAACTGGGTCCAGGAAAGATTATGATTGTTCATAGGTCACCCAACCAGTAAGTGAGCCGGCCAGGTGTGTCTGGTCCCAAAGCCCATTCTCCTTGCATTGTATCCTGGATTTAGTATCTGCTCAACCATCATCCATTGTCCCTTTGAGGATATTAAACCGAGCTGGGACAGAAATCTAGGCGCCTGCCCTCCCACTGTGGAAGCTCCTTCTGTTGGATCTTTCCTCTGCTCCCCACAGGCAGGGGTTTGGCTTCTGACCTAAGCTCAGCCAAGCTGGGTCTCCCTCCTGGGATATGGACTCCCGAGCAGAGGAACGAGGATAGAACAGGCCACGGAGTTCACTTGTCCTGCAGCAGAGCCCAGGAGAGACTGCCGAGCACATCTTGCCCTCTCCCAGTCTGACTCCTCAACCACTTCTAGTCCGGGAAGTTCTCTACTGCTGGCAACCGGTTCTGTTGCTGGGAGTTGAAAAACCCAGCTGGAAAAAAAGCTCCAGTTTATAAAAGAGTTCTGATATTTTATAGAAACAGGAGGAGAAAGAATTGGAGAAAAAATTTTAAAGACCATATTAAGGGAGTAGGGGCCTACTGAACCTTGGTGGGAGGGTGGACCCAGAGACTGCTGTGACCAACAGAGCGGGGCAGAAGGGCAGCTGGCCAAGTCTGGAAATTGCCCTTAACTGGCCTGGAATCTTCCATTTTTTTGCCTTTTGGAACACTTATTCATGAGACACTTCCTCTTGGAACCCATCTGCCATGCTAAGAAAGCCCAAGTCACATGGAGAAACCATGGGAAGGTAGTCCATTCAGCAGGCCCCACTGCACCCTCATCCGCCAGCCAGAACCAACTGTCGGCCATGGGAGTGCGCCATCTTAGATGCCCAGCCCAGCCAAGCCTTCATCTGACTGTGACTGCATGAGACCCTAAGTGAGATT
Source organism: Varecia variegata (assembly GCA_028533085.1). Taxonomy (NCBI): domain Eukaryota; kingdom Metazoa; phylum Chordata; class Mammalia; order Primates; family Lemuridae; genus Varecia; species Varecia variegata. The sequence goes on along the minus strand of CM052442.1, from coordinate 88,214,973 downwards.
CTCCTGGTCTACCTCCAGAAGTGTGAGCAATAATAAAAAATTGTTGTTTTAAGCCACTAAATTTTGAGGTGGTTTGTTATGCAGTCATAGATAATCAGAAGAGACTGCCTAGAATCAGGATTGCAGGATGGAAGGAAAGGTGCTCTTACAATTTTGATAGATACTGTCAAATTCTCTTCCCTGAAGGCTACGCCAATTCACATATCCACCAAGAGTAGATGACAATAAAGATGGGATTTTTTAGCCAAGCTCCTTATATTTTTCATAGCTATAAGAAATCAAGGGCACTCACATATCACCTGCTCACATTCATGATTTCAAAACTCTTGTCAAGAAAAAAGAATAGAATAAAAAGTATTTGAAAAGAAGGGCAGGCTGTTCAGATTTCCTTTTAACACCTTACAATAGATCTTTGGCTTGTCACTCAATTTATTGCGGGTTCTGGTGCTAAATCATGCTAACATTTGTGACAAAGGTAACTGAGCAGTGGCTCCTAATTAAATGTCATTCATGCAGCAAATACTTTCTGTGACGCTGCTCTGTGCAGAGCACGGAGGGCTGTGGAGATGGCCGAGGCAGGGATGCAGCGAAGTCCACGGTTCTCATAAACAAGGTGGGCCTGCTCCCCTCTGCTCACAGTCGGAAAAGCCCAGCTTTGCCTCAGCACGGTGATCTTGGGACGTTGCTGTGTGTGAGTTTCTTCATGTGCAAGCCTGTCTGTCTGGGGAGACCGCCCCCTTCAATCCTTAACTCTTTTATAATATGAAATCGCAGGAAGTGGGGTTTTTAAACCTTCCTTCTTTACATCTCAGTGCACTTCCAGATGGTTCCATTATCATATTGTGTGTGCAAGCGTGTGTTATTTCCAGATGCTGAGGCTCCTAGATCTCCGAAAGCAAACTGGAACTTGAAGTAGTTGGGAAGAGGAAGAGGGTGAAGTCGAGGGAGACAAAGTGGCGTGGAGAGAAGGGAGGTGCCTCCATGTCGGGGAGTGGACAGTCCCTCCACTCCAGGCCCATGACAGTTCAGGAGAGACGTCTTTTCTGCACACAACAATCAGACAACGTTGCAGAACCTGCACTATGACAAAGACTCTCCTTGACCAAACTTCAGCCTCCTCTGAGCCCTCTTTTCAACCAGGCCTCGATCTTGGTCCCTGTCTCGTCTTGTGCCTGTCCAGCCCAGTCTTAGCAAAGAATCCTGCCAAGTCACCCCCCTACCCTTAACATCTCATCACCCTAGATATATGATCAAGTTCTTCACCCCTCACCTTTGACATCCAGGTCCTTGGCCTGCCTTTAGCAAGAATCCTATTAGGCCAGTGTTATAGACCGAATAATTGCACCCCCAAATCCATATGTTGAAGCCCTAACCCCTGTATTTGGAGCTGGAGCTTTGGGAGGTGATCAAGTTAGATAAGGACATGAGGATGTGGCTCTTGTGATGGGATTGGTGGCCTTATAAGAAGAGAAAGGAGAGACAGGAGATGTCTCTCTCTCTCTCTCTCCATGCACACACCAAGAAAAGGCCAAAGCAAGAAAGCAGCAAGCCAGGAGGAGGGCCCTCCCAGAACGTGACTGTGCCGGCACCCTGATCCCAGGCTCCCAGCCTCCAGCACTGTGAGAAAATGGATTTCTGTTGTTTAAACTGCCCAGGCTGTGGCATTTTGCCACGGCAGCCCGACCTCAGGCAGTCAGTTTAGCTAGAATCCCCGACGCTTGATGTATTCTCTTGGTAACTTTCCATCTGCTCACCCCCTCGCCCTGCTCCTTGCCTATAAGTCCCACGTGTCCTTGCTGTCTTCCGAGCTGACCTCAACCTCTCTCCCCTACTGCAACCCCTATTGCAATGGTCTTTAATCAAGTCTTCCTTACCATTTTAACAACTGTGAAATTTTTTCTTTTACAAGTATTAAAAGTGTAGAAGGCCCTTACTCCCCTTGCGCCTGGCAAAATTTCATGCTAAGGAGACCAGCTAGACCAAAGTAGAGGTTTTGTGTTGAAAAGAATTGGGGATGGGTTTGGATTGCTGCGATTGGCCAGGTGAAGGGTCACACACAGGATCTTTTAGGCAAGAGAGCCTGTGCTGTAGAAACACTTCAATGTTGGGCTCCATGTCCCCTGGGGGTATGTCCTGCACCCCTCTTAGAAATGCCTTTTCAAGTATGAGGACCAGAAAGAGCAAGCTCAAAGCAATCCAGGGCTCGGCTGCAGCTCCTTTTCCTACACCAAGAAATGCTGCTGTGAGCAGTTTAATGATCTGCCTCCTCTCATTATGGAGGCCACCCTTTCGCCCAACCCAGAGGCACAGAGGCCTTCACATCTCCCGACTGCAGCGGCAGGCGCACCTGCAGAGTCCTGGGGCTCCAGGTGGGGCTGCACCACCGGCCCTAATTGCCATTTTGAGAAGTGGGACAGACCTGTCTCACCTGAGGGGACTATGCCAGGAGAGGGAGCGTCTGCAGCACCCCAGCTGCCTCTCCTGGTGATAGAGCATTGACACAGCACCCAGGAGAGGGCATGGAGGTGCTGAAGGGCAGCTGGCCAGGGCGAGTGTTCAGCCGTCATGCCCACCTTGGAGGACATTTGTGTAGGTTACAAGTCTTCTGCTTGTAACTGGCAGACCCTCTCTGGAGTTGGCACTGGAAAAAAGGCAAGGACTGAAGTCCTGTAGGGAGCTCAGGGACTCTCTCTCTCTGCACCTCATCTGTGAGTCTCTCAGCACGCCCACTTCATTCTTTTTTCACCCAACAGAGCGGCCAACTCCACTCCCCTGTCCACAAGGGAGCATGGTGTCCGCCACCAGCTCCCAGGCTCACGTGGCCTCGCTTCAACAGAGCAGCCTGACTGAGCCTGCCCTATCTTAGTGCCCGTCTGTGTTTAACAGGAAGTGACTAACTGGCCCAGCAAGCACTGGACACCGTGGACCAACCACCAGCTGGGCCATCCCCGTCCCTCAGAGTGAACCAGGCTCCAAGAGAACAGAGGGATGGCTGCACAGCATGGTGCTTAAAGTGTTGGGAGTTGGCAGAGCCAGGTTTAAATACCAGTTCTGCCATTTACTGGCTGGGTGACCTTGGGAATGTGGCCTAACTTCTCTGTGCTTTTGTTTCTTCAAATGCAAAAATAATGACAACACTACCTACTCCCAAAAGGTTTTTGTGAGGAAGAAATGAAAGGGAGCTGGACCTCCTCAGCCCTTCATCCCCCTTTGTTCTGTGCCAGCAGTATCACCACAGCAGTCACCTGCCATTAGCCACTGTGGCTGTGACATTCTCGTATATCCCTTGACAAGAGCCGCTATTTCAGGGATGCGCCAAGCTGAGCTGGCTGCTGGAGAGGGACTCCGTGGGAAAACAGGCTTGACCGTCAGCTTCATGAGTTCTGACAGTAATGTGTCTAGCAATGAAAACAGTCATCATTTCCACAGCAAGAAAGGAAGGGGAAAAAAGCATCTCCAAAACCTTTATAAATGAGAAATAATTCATGCATGAAGAAAATCATTCCAGGAAGATATTATTAAAATTCTGCCCTTTCTTCCTATTAGAAGAACAAAATAGGTAGAAAGAACTGGGGGAGAAAGAAGAGGACTCTACAGCTTCGGCATAAATGTGAAATGGCTTCTCTAAATTTTGACCCTATGTCCCTTCTCATTCAGGGGCAGATAAGAAGAGAAAGAGATGGGAGGCTCTGATCTCCTCGTGGAGACCCATTTTTTTTTTCCTTATTTATAAAGCCACAGAGGAGCGGCAGAGAAAGGCTGGGAGACTTCCTTTCTGCTGAGATGCACAGCTGACCCTCATGGTTGGCTTGGGTGGAAGGAGGAGGGGAAGAAACTCCACTAGGGAGAGATGGGGAGCGGGACGGGAGCTCCTTTAAAGAACTTGGGATCAGGACCCCACGTTTGAACCCGGACGGCAAACGTGAATGCCAACTGGGCTAGGCAAGTAATTTAAATGAGTGAAAAACACAAATTTGGAGAGTTGAAGCTCCATCTAGGAGGGGCAGCTGCTACTCAGCAGAGGCAAGTCTCCATGTTGGAAAACTGGCCCAGAATTGCCAGATCTTCCAATCTGTCCAGAAAAGGCAAAAATCTGGATTTTTATCTGCAACATCTTTTTAGTTCATAATTTAAATATTTTTTAAACACTCATCCAGTCCAGAAAAACAAACCGATCTATAACCTCTGATTTAACCTTTTTGTCCTTAGTCTGCTGTTCACTCATTGGGATGGTTCAAGCCACAGTGTGTCTTGTACCAACCTGCATGACACCGAAGAACACCTGCCCCCGTGTCATTAATGGAGGGAAAATCTACATCCACACCTGCCTACCAACCCTCTAGAATATTTTTTCCTCAAAACCACTCCATTTTTCGAGGAGGAAAGTGTCTCAGTCTCAGATGTGTTTTCAGCCGGCTTGTTCTCTTTGACACTAGCATAATGTGCTGTGACATCACCTGTTTGCTTGACAAACGATGAGACAGGGACTTGACCATTGGGACAGGCTCCCGCCGCAGGCCTGGCCCACCACTACCCACAGGACCCTTCGGGCCACAGGAGCCCCGGCCGCCTCTCCCGCCCTCGCTGCTCGCCCGGCATGCAGCCCTCCCAGGATGCAGCCTCTCAGCTTTTTGTTGTAAACCCAAGAGCTGTATTTCTGTTTTAGTCACTTAAACATGCAGTCTTGAGATGGCTCCCGCGTCCCTGGAGGGTGATGTGTTTTGACGTCCACATTTAGGGTTGACATTAGAAAGCTGCTGGAGATACAAGCTCTGACGTGAAATCCCTTCTGAGTGGACGGCACGCAGCACACAAACTGCTTGTGGGCTCTGCTATTTTTTTAATTGACAAAAATTGTATATTGATGGCATACGTGATGTTTTAATATATATACACACATTGCGGATGGCTAAAGCAAGCTAATTAACATAGGCATTACCTCATGTACTTAATTTTTTCATGGTGAGAACACTTAAATCTACTCTCTTAGAAATTTTTAAGCATGTAATATATCATTATTAACTATGGTCACCATGTCGCACAACAGATCCCTGAACTTACCTGTCCTTTCTAACTGAAATTTTGGCTTAGTTTTTTATGAAGGTGATTCCATTGCATGTGAGACTCAAGCAGTTTATAGGATAGAAACTATTAAAAGGACAAAACTGCCTCAGTGGCTGGACGTGGTGGCTCATGTTTGTAATCCTAGCACTTGGTGGCTGAGGCGGGAGGATCACTTGAGTTCAGGAGTTCAAGACCAGCCTGAGCAATTGCAAGACCCCATCTCTACTAAAAATAGAAAAATTAGCCAGGCGTTGTGATACATACCTGTAGTCCCTCCTACTTGGGAGGCTGAGGCAGGAGGATCGCTTGAGCCCAGGAGTTTGAGGTTGCAGTGAGCTACAGTGATGCCACAGCACTCTAGCCAGGGAGACAGAGCAGGACTCTGTCTTTTAAAAAAAAGCCTCAGTAAAGCTAACTGTAAAATGGGGATAATAATGTGCATTCCTGGGGTCCTTCCTGGGATTAACTGAGAATATATATATATATATATATATGTATACACACATATATGTAAATAACACGTAGTTTTACAAAAGGAGATCAAACATTGGTTCCACTTTGTATCTTACCGAGAAAATTTTATCCCTAAGTCAAGAGACCAGTGGAGAGGGAAGAATCATATTTATTACACTTTAAACTTTATGACTAGACTGTGGGCTGTGCTGGCCTGGCACTCCTCACCCCTTCCCGAGTCCAGTATCTTTTCCTCCAGTTAGAACACCTTGGATTCATCTAACACCTTTCTTCATTAGGATCCCAAAGTTTTCACATTATTTCCTTCATCCTCATGTAGTAACGACTAAGTATATACTCTTGGGTGTGTCATTTATCATCTCTTGCAGGTTTTAGTTTGCTCATCTGTGAAATGGGGTAATCGAGGGCTCTGTCTAATGCACAGGATCAGCGTGAGAAGAGAAGCATGGTAAGCTGGGAGAAGGCACTTTAAACAATGTACAAACTCAAGATGTGAGTCAGTTGGATGCCCCCAGCTCATTTGAGAGTCCCAGGAGTCTCCCGTCCTGGAGTGATGTGGGGGCCCTGCTCCTCAGCAGCTCAGGTGATGAAGCCCTAAGAGGCTGACCCCTCCTCAGTAAGAAAGCAGGCACTGGGCTCAGGGTGGAAAGATGGGCCTCAGGACAATGCTGCATCCTCAAGTCCCCTCCTTCTCTCATGTCCCTGCCCAGGCTGTCACAAAGCCTATCGGCTTCCCCTTCAAAATGGACCCCACCTTGATCCCCCTCACCCCTCCCCTGCCCAAGACTCCAGTATCTTTCGCAGCAGCCTCTTCACTGGTCCTGCTGGCCCCTGCCCCTGTGGTCCATTCTCCATGAAACAGCCAGAGCCATTTTGCACAATGTCAAGCCAGGGCCTCCTCCCAGCCCACAAGCGCCCAGTGGCCCTCCACTGCCCCGGGGATGAAAGCCGACCCTGCCACAGGCCTCAAGGACTTGCCGGACCCTGCCTGGCCCCTCCCCAACTTCACTCACCCCAGCCACGCCGGCCCCGGGCACCTTATGTTCAACCCTCACAGCAGGCTAGGAGGAGTGGACTCTGCTATCATTTCACAGACAGGAAACACGGCCTGGAGACATGGAATAACTTGTCTGAAGTCACCCAGTTAGGAAGTGATGGAGTCAGGATTTGAATTCAAGTATCCTGGTACACTCATCTTATTTATTTGTGTCCTGCTGTTTGTGTTTTATAAGCTACTCCAAATCTACTTTGGAATAAGTGGGGAAGAAAGGAAGGGAGGGAAGGAGGAGGGAAGGGGGCAGGCACACTTTCCAGCCCAGGACCAGCCTCGTCTCTAGACCAAGATTTTTGAGAGGCCGACAAATGATTAAGTTGGTAAAAACCAGTCTAAGTGTTGTCAGCTGGGTTTGTCTCATGCTTGAGGAATTTGCAGATACAAAGGAAGAAGGTAATTTCCACCAGCAGAGAAACCCTGACTAACCAGACTAGCATTTGAGTTAACGGCACAGAAAATGTAGTTGAGCCATCAGAAAATTGTTTCAATGACCAGAGTTTCTGCTATTGTGCTGCCATTAACATGATGCTAATGAAATGTAATAAACTGTGGCTAGAAAAGAAAACGCATCTGCTCTGAAACTTCAATTAATATGATTAAGATATAGCTTTTACACAATAAACTTGCCTCTGATGCACATTCCGCACTTTATGGATTATTACAGCAGGGCTAATGCCGTCAAATAAAGTTAAGTTGTGCCCAATTAACATTTGCAGTCAGCCGTGCGGCCCAGAGCTCTGCTGAGAAAGAGGGAGCGGAAAGGCTGGGGACCGGACTCCCTCCCCGAGGGGCACAGCACCTCTGCTCTCCGCTCCTCGGGGCAGACAACCGCTCATCCTCTTCCTCACACATCCCCTGCGTCTTCCGCTTGCCTCCATTCCATGGCGCCCAACGTGGGCCAGGCAGAAACGGCGGCCCAGACTACGGCCTTGTGCAAGAAGACGCGGAGCCCTGGGGCTGAGGGCATGTGCTCTGCGCTGACGAGGAGCAGGAAGCGGGCTGGCACACTGCGCTCCGCTTCCTTCTCTCAGTGTTCCACCATCAAATGCGACAATGTGCTGAGCAGGGAGTGCCTGCAAGTCATGGGGAGAGGAAAGGACACAAAGAGAAAAAAGACAGCGCTGACCTCGGGAAGCAGGAACAGCCTTCGAGAGCAAAAATGGGACAGAATGAAAGTGTAAAATGGGCCTTCTGCTCTGGGAACAAAGCTCCACCTCTCTGTCCCCAAATCCCAGCAGAGTTCAGCTGGGCGTGGGCCAGGCAGCCAATGGAGGAAGCGCAGAGGCAGGGCGAGTCTTTCTTTCCTTTCAGTGGTACAAAGACATTCACCCCAAACCCAGAAGACCGCGAGGGACTTCCGGCCCAGGCACTTCCGCCCCCTGCGTAGAGTCGAGGGAGGGCCCGCACCCTAGCCCCGCCCCTTCACAGGCATGGCCAATCAGGGCAGGGCCTACCTCTGACCACGGTGATTGGCTGAGGGACGTGCACATGATCAAGTGAGACCAGTCAGAATCAGGCCTGGGACTTGTTCTGGAAACTTGGAAAGGAAGTGCCCTTCTTCCTTCCTGACTGCTAAGCGGGGAGCCGTGCCTGGAGCTGCCAGGGCCTGCTTGCCTCACAGGGTGCTGCTGAGGAAGAAGCCAACAGAGGAAAGCGCGCCAAGCCCTGGGAGAAAGACAGGGAGTTCTTTTTTTTCTTCTTCTTTTTCCTTTTTCACACATGGATCGGGAACAAAGACGGGGAGTTCTGAAGACACAGTTTGAGCATCTAGATCCCGTTGTGCCTGAAGGCCGTTTATCTCCTGACTGCCCACTTGCCAGGCTTAGGAATTCATCTTTTCAAAGCTAGTTTTAAGTTGACCCCTTGCAGCTAAAGAAGTTCCGGTTGGTACCAAGCAAAGACTATGGAAGTACCAGAATTCGCAGGGCCCTGGTGCTGCTAGAGGGACTTCCACAGGCTCCAGGGATGTTGCGGAACTAAGTGGGAGCCTCTCGGTGGCCGGTCGACTGTCCCTGGCAGTGGGGTCTGAGTGGATGCTGTGACCTCACATAGCCCGCCCTCCACTCACTCCCTCCCGCACCTCCTTCCTGGCCTCACCACTCTCGCATGGGCATTTCCCAGCAACCTGCAAAACTGTTACCCGGACCTTGCTCCCGCCGGTTCACACTTTGCGTTCCCATCTTGGGCTATACTCCCTCAGCCGAGTCACATTGTCAGGAGGCTCGCAGCCTGAGAGCCCCAAAGCAACACTGGCTGCCTTCCTTGGCTGGGTTTTGCTCCGGCTCATGCATGGCTTAGCATTCAGGAGCTATTTCAGGGTAGGAGGACACGGCAAACACAGTTCTACGTGACTTACCAAGGGCATTACTATCAGAGTTAGTAGAGGGGGTACCCCACTCGTAGGACCTCACCCGAGAGCTGTTCTGGATTTCTAGTCTTTATTTAATTAGCCTTTGATTTAATTCCAAACCCACACTGATAGCCCTCAAAGCCGAGTTGAGCAAAGATAGAGAAATGAGAAAGGAGGAGAGTTAATAAAGATTTCTAATATTGGGTAGACCTGGAAACAAAGCTTGATTCTGTCTTTCAGCAGCATGGCCTTGGCAAGTTACCTAACTTCCCCATGCCTCAGTTTCCACTTCTGCCAAATGGTAATACCATTCTTACAGGTTCATTAGGAGGATTCTGTGAGCTAAGGTTATATACTATTTATCTCAGGGTCCAACATATACTAAGCTTTCCATAAACTCAATTTTCATGTTCCAGGAACCAAGTTAGGAGGGGTGGCATGCTTGCTCATTTAGCCAACACAAAATCCCTGTTAGGAAGATATTATTCTTGTCTTACAGGCAGGGGCTGTGTCAATCAGACTGTTAGTTGTGAAAAACAGAAATAAATTGACTCTCTTAAGCAAAAAGGGAATGTAAGGAAAGGATATTAAGGGTCAAAGAATCAGCGGGAGGCCAGAGGACCCACTGGCTTGAGTTGTGCAGCAGGACCTCTCTGGCCTATCCTCCCTACCACCACGGGCAAGGATCCAGGCTCCAGATGGTCTCTCCAGCTTTTACCAACAATCAAGGTCACAGAAGAGAGTAGCTGATTGACTGAATTATATCACATTCCTGTCCTCTGGCTGGGGTGGGGGATGGAGGGAATGTGGAGGAAGGATTTGGTACCCTCAGCTTCCATGGTAAGAGGTGGGCTCAGGAGCTGTTCATCTTCAAAAGTGTACAGTGGGGTATTTCCCAAATGGAGATCAAACTGTTACTAGGATAAAGGGTATTTATTTCAGGACAGTCTAGAAGTCCAGAAGATCACTCAGAGGAAATAGACTCAGAGATGTTCAATCACTTGCTCATTAGACACCTTCCTCCTCCTACACACACACACACACACACACACGTACACACACACACACACACACACTCATAGCAGACAATGACAACTTGAACCTACATCTTTTGACTTCTCATCCTCTTTTTATCCACTCTTCTAGGACAGACTCCTGCAAAGTGAGAGGAGATATGATGGACAGAGGCACAAACAGGGAAGTAGATATTTACTAGAGTGCCCAGAGGAGCCTCTGGGCTGTGTACCAAGGGAAACCTAAGACTGGTCAAAGCAACCCAGATGACAGGAGGGAGGGAGGTTATCTGAGACTGGCTCAGAGGGGAGGGCATCTCTTCCAAACAGAGCAGGAAAAAGGAGAGAAATGCTGGAAGTGAAGTGGGCGTGGAGCAAGAAGCAGAGTGCCCCTGGGGTTCTGGGTCTGGACTAGACAGCGACTGCACAGACAGGCGTTCCCCAAGAGGGGCTGGAATGTCCAGACAGGCTGCTCTGGGGGTGCTGAGTCAGTGTAGCCTGGAGCAGCCACTCCTCCAAACACAGGAGCTCATAAATCACAGCTGACAGGGTGGGGGCTCTCTGCTGTGCACTCCTTTTGTTTCAGGGCCAGATGGCCACCGGAATATGCATGCAGGCAGACTCTGTGTGACCAGGGAACTGCATGTGCATGTTAGAGTGCTTATTAAGCCAGAGAGCTGAAGTAAGCAAAGAAAGAGATTTTTTCTGCCCCAACACCGCTTAGACCACTGCAGTGTTTCCTAAACTTCAGCTATTGGAATACCAATTGTGCTATTATTTATTAAAGTCATCCTTTTATTTAGACTCACTGTTTAATCCAAGTAAATATATTTTTAAGAGATATTTTAGACTTTCCATCTGTTATGTGAGGAGCTTGGAAGTTTTCACTCTGTCCCAACAAGTAAAGAGCTGAACTCTTCTGAGATCCATAAGAGAAGTATGGCCACAGGCAAACCACTGCCCTCAAAATTGGAGAGACAGAGAGTTGGATATGGAGAATCAAAACTCACAGAGCAGAAACCCATGAGCTGAAACCTCCACAGGAGCCAGTACTTGGGTAGGAAAATCTGAACTACGACTGACAAATTGCTAGAATCTCATGGTGGACAAGTATGAAAGTTAAAACTACAGGGGGACCCAGTCATAGGAGGACCCCCACACTTTTGAGTTTTATCTCCAGCAGCTCCACAAGGTTCTCACGGTGAATATTGGAGAAAAATCCCCTGTGATTCCAGCAGGGGGAAGGGGAAAAGGAACTATTTTGAAATATGCCAGAGCATTATATTCTTAACAAGGCCTGCCCTCAGAGAAACTATTTTACCAAAGCCTAAACTGTTGGAGTTTTATCAGAGTCTAACTGAGCTAGGGAAGAAAAATACCCAACCCCAGCCCACTCTAACTATTCTGGCCCCACTAAGGGTGGGGTAAAGGGAGACTGAGAAGCACTTGTGAAGTCTGCAGTCCGGGGGTATAGGCCCACAAAAAGACCTAGACCTAATAATAGGACTTTAGAACACTGTCTGTCCCCAACACCTTACCATCCTATTACCTAAGGGCTATTTACCACAATTCCTTTTACCCAGTACATTATGTCTGGCTATAAAGAAAAAATTATATGGCATACTGAAAGGCAAAAAACACAGTTTGAAGAGACAGCAAGCTCAGAACCAGACTCACATATGGCAAGGATGTTGGCGTTAACAGACTGGGTATTTAAGCCAGCTATGATGAATACACTAAAGACTGTAATGGATAAAGTAGACAGCATGCAAGAACAGATGGGTAATGTAAGCAGAGAGATGGAGATTCTAAGAAAGAATGAAAAAGTAATGCCAGAGATGAAAAACACTGTAACAGAAATGAAGAATGCCTTTGATGGGCTCATTAGAAGACTGGATAAGGTGGAGGAAAGAATCTCTGAGCTGGAGGATATTCCAAATAGAAACTTCCAAAACTGAAAGGCAAAGAGAAGAGAAAAGACTGAAAAAATAGAACAGAATATCCAAGAATGGTGGGGCAACTACAAAAGGTATAATGTGTGCATAATGGGAATATCAGAAGGAGAAGAAAGAGGAAAGGAAACAGAAGAAATATTCAAAATAATACTTACTGAGAATTTTCCCCAAACCACAGATCAGGAAGCTCAGAAGACACCAACAAGGATAAATTTTAAAAAACCGCACACACAAAAACTGCACCTATGCATAACATACTTAAAATGCAGAAATTAGAAGGTAAAGAAAAAAATCTTGAAATAAACCAGAAAAAAAATCCACCTTACCTATAGAAGAGCAAATATAAGAGCCTCATGTAAATTCTCCTTAGAAACCATGCAAGCAAGAAGAAGGGGGAGTGAAATATTTAAAGTGTTAAGAGAAAAAAACTACCAACCTAGAACTCTGAACCCTGCAAAATTATCCTTCAAAAAATTGAAAGAGAAAGACTTTCTCAAAAAAATTAAAGAAATTTATTGCAATAGACCTGCCTCACAATAAATGTTGACATAAGTTCTTCCGAGAGAAGGAAACTCAGATCTACATAAAGAAAATGAAAGAAGAAATGAGTGGCAAGATGGTAGACTAGAAGTAGCCCACACATGTGGCTCTCAAGGAGAGGATTGAAAGTTGAAGGTGGATGCCCACCTATAGATGGGCCATCTTGAAAAGAGCATTGTGAATCATTGGAGAAGAAATGGGAGATTCAGAATGAACGAGAGGGGAGACAGGGTGGTCCACTCAGCAAGATCAAAAGGTACCTGGGGGAGGCATCTATGTATGGGGAAGGACAGGAGGAGAGAACCCTGGGACTCCATACCCCCCCCCTGACTATGGACACTGTGGCCTGAGCTGTGAGAGGTCCCCCACCACTCCACAGACCTCCAGACTGATCAGGGTGCTCCTTAGAGTCTGTGAAGCATCATTGTACCAGAAAGTGGGCACAGGAAGGACCTAGTGGCTTATGTTCCTAGGTTGCTGCAACTGACCCCATTCTGAACTCTCAGGTCCAATGTACCAGGTCTACGCAGGGAAGTTTTGCTGAAGCCACCTCCACATCATCCCAGCCAGACCAGGGAGGGAGAAGAGAAAGGAAATACTTGCACACACCCTGTGACTGGAAGCCAAGCACTCCTACCCCCCACAGGGCATTTGAGGTGAATGGGCATGACAGAGTCCACCTGAGAAGCCCTGCAGCAACTTCCTTCATGGAACCTGGGCAGGAAGAAAGTCCCAGCCACCCAGCAGCCCAGCCCCACAGCTCCACTCCCGAAACCCACACATTGCCTGCAGGCCCTGCGGCTCCGCCCCTGAGGCTTCTGTACTGCCACTGAAACCCATGGCCTTGCCCCTGTAGTTCCTACCCATTTTCTGGCAGGAACTGCCTCTCTATGGCCCAACACTCCACCAGGGACCCTCTATCCTTGAGCCATCATTGGACCTGGACCTGGTTGGAGTGAACACTCATAGCCCTGACCACTATCACTGCCTAGATAGCCTTCCCCAGCTGCCACTGTCACAACTGTGGGGAGACCCAAGCAGATAAATCTCCTGCAACACCAGCCTCCGTGGAGATAGACTCACCAAGCCCCCAATCTGAGCTTCCAACAGCAGCCTGAGGAATGACCCACAACTCTGTGTGAAGATCATCTAGCACCAGCTTGGACTATGGCAATAACAGGAGAATGGGCTTGTAATGCACCTGCCCCTCCCTGCTGGGTCAGTCTTCCAGAGTGGGTCACAAAAGCATCATCTAGGGACCCCTCCTTCTTCTTACTAAGTAGTAGAGTTCCCAGCAAAGGAGAACTGGTGAGCTGCAAATCTAGCTGCCCTGAACTGACAGAAGATGTTTCAGATGAGAAGAAGTCAGCAAAAGAACTCTGGCAACATGAAAAGAAATCTAGTTCAACACCCCAAGGGATCACAATGAATCCACAGCAATGGACACCAACCAAAGGAAATTGGTCGTAATGTCAGAGATGGAATTCAGAATGTGGATGGCAAATAGCATAAATGGAACTGAAGAGAAAGTTGAAAAGAAACACAAAGAAGCAAAAAGAAAAAAAATTTCAGGACATCAATGAAAAAAAAGAAAAAGTCACTAAAGAGCTAGGCAACATGAGAAAGAATATAACAGAACTTAAATGAAAAAGTCATTTAGGGATTTTCAAAATACAACAGAAAGCTTCGACAACAGGCTAGACCAAGCAGAAGAAAGATCTCAGAGCTTGACGACAAGGCTCTCAAACCAACCCAGTCAGTCAAAGATGCAGAAAAAAGAATAAAGAATAATGAACAACCACTCAGAGAAATATGGGACTACATGAAGCAAACAAATATACAAATTATAGGTATCCCTGAGAGAGAAGAAGAAAAAACAATAATCATGGAAAACCTATTCAAGGATCCTGTTGAGGAAAACTTCCCTGGGATAGCCAAAAAATCGGATAGCCAGATACAAGAAGGTAATTGAACACTAAGAAGATTTGTAGCAAATAGGGTATCTCCAAGACACGTGGTCATCAACCTGGTCAAAGTAAAAATGAAGGAGAAAATTCTACAAGCTGCAAGATAAAAGGAACAACTAGTCTAAAAAACCCATCAGGCTAACAGCAGACTTCTCAGCAGAGACCTTTCAAGCCAGAAGGGACTTGGGCCCCATTTTAAGTCTTCTTAAAAGAAAAACTGCTAGCCAAGAATTTTATATCCTGCAAAAGTAGGATTCATAAATGATGGAGACATAAGGACTTCTCCAGATAAGCAAACACTAAGAGAATTTGTCACTAAGAGACCTGCCCTACAGGAAATATTCAGAACTGCATTATACATGGAAAAGCACATTAGATACCCACCAGTGTAAAAACATCCAAAAGTTAAAACTCATAGCTTTTATAAAACTATAGCACAAGAGGGAAAACAAAATAGCAAGTTATCATCCAACATGATGAACAGAACAGTATCCCACATATCAATACTATCATTGAACATAAATGGTCTTAATGCCACACTTAAAAGATACAGACTGACTGAATGGATTAAAAACAAAAAAAAAAACAAGTATATCCTGTCTCCAAGAAACACATTTAACTCACAAGGACTCACACAGACTAAAGATAAAGGGATGGAAAAAAATATTTCATGCAAATGGAAACCAAAAGAAAGCAGGTGCAGTCATTCTCATATCAGATAAAATAGGCTTTAAATCAACAATGGTATAAAAAGACAAAGCCATTATATAATGATAAAGGGAGCAATTCAAGAAGAAGACATACCAATCCTAAATATATATGAACCTTACACAGGAGCTCCCAGATTCATAAAGCAAATTCAATGATATCTAAGTTAGGAAATAAACAGTAGCATCATAATTGTAGTGAACTTCAACACCCCACTGACAGAGCTGGACAGATCATCAAAGCAGAAAATCAATAAAGAAACACTGGATTTAAATGAGATTCTAAAACCTAACAGACATTTATAGAACATTCTACTCAAAAACTACTGAATATACATTCTTCTTGTGCATGGATTTTTTTCCCAAGATTAATCATGTTTTAGGCCACAAAACACATCTCAGTAAATTCAAAACAAAAAAAAAAAAAATCAAAATCATACCATGTACCTTCTCAGACCACAGTGGAATAAAACTAAAAGTCAATTGCAAGAGAAACACTCAAATATACACAAAGTCATGGAAATTAAACAACTACTGCTGAGTAATCCTTGGGTCAATGATGAAATTAAGGTAGAAATAAAAAGATTCCTTGAACTGAATGACAAAAGGGACACAAGCTATCAAAATTTACAGAATACAAATAAAATAGTCCTAAGGGTTAAAGTTCATAGCCTTAAATGCCTACATCAAAAAGAAAGAAAGATCACAAATTAACAACCTAATGGCACATTTCAAGGAACTAGAACAAGAAGAGCAAACCAAACTCAAAGCCAGCAGAAGAAAAGAAATAACAAAGCTCAGAGCAGAACTAAGTGAAATGGAAAAAAAAATACAAAGGACCAATGAGACAAAAAGTTGGTTCTTTGAAAAGATAAACAAAATCGATAGAACACTAGCCAGATTAACCAGAAATAGAAGAGAAAGGACTAAAATAACCTCATTCCAAAAACAAAAAGGAGACATTACAACTGATAACACAGATATAAAAAATATCATCTGTGAATACTACAAAAACCTCTACACACACACACACACACACACAACCTGGAAAACCTAGAGAAAATGGATAAATTCTTAGAAACACATAACCTACCAAACCTGAATCAGGAAGAAATAGAAACCCTGAATAGGCCAATAACAAGCAGTGAGACTGAAGCTGTAACAAAAAATCTTCCAACAAAATAAATCCCTAGACCAGATAGATTCACAGCCAAATTCCACCAGATCTACAAAGAAGAACTGGTACCTATCCTACAGAAACTATTCCATAAGATTGAGAAGGAGGGAATCCTCCCTAACTCATTCTAGAAAGCCAGTATCACCTTGATACCAAAGTGAGGAAAGGATACAACAAAAAAGAAAATTACACACCAATGTCCTTTATAAGCATAAATACAAAAATCCTCAAGAAAATACTAGCAAACTGAATTCAATAGCATATCTAAAAGATAATCTAACATGATCAAGTGGGTTTCATTCCATGGATGTAAGGATGGGTTGACATATGCGGATCAATAAACATCATTCACCACATGAACAGAAATAAAAACAAAGACCACAAGATCATCTCAATAGGTGCAGAAAAAGCATTTAATAAAATCTAACACCCTTTCCTGATAAAAGCCCTCAACAAACTAGGCATAGAAGGAACATACCTTAAAATTATAAAGGCCATACATGATAATTCCACAGCCAACATCATACCAAATGGGGAAAAGTTGAAAGCATTCCCCCTAAGAACTTGAACAAGACAAGCATGCCCACTGTTAGCACTTCTATTCAACATAGCATTGGAGGTCCTACCTGGAGCAATCAGGAAAAAGAAAGAAATAAAGGGCATTCAAATTGGGAAAGAGAAGGTCAAACTATCCATGTTTGCTGACAATATGATCTTGTATCTAGAAAGCCTTAAAGATTTCACCAAAAGACTCCTAAAATTGATAAATAAATTCAGCAAAGTCTCAGGTTACAAAATCAATGTACACAATTCAGTAGTATTTCTCTACACTAATAACAGTCAAGCTGAGAGTCAAATCAGAGACTCAATACCATTCAAAATAGCTACAAAGAAAATAAAATACCTAGGAATATACTTAACCAATGAGGTTAAAGACCTCTACAAGGAGAACTACTAAACACTGATTAAAGAAATTGTGGATGATATAAACAAATGGAGAAACATACCATGCTCATGGATGGGTAGAATCAACATCATTAAAATGTCCATACTACCCAATGTGATTTACACATTCAATGAAATCACCATCAAAATACCAGCATCATATTTCACAAATCCAGAAAAAATAATCCTAAGCTAAATTTGGAACCAGAAAAAGAGCCTGAAAAGCCAAAGCAATCTTAAGTAAAAAGAACAAATCTGGAGGCACCACATTACCTGATTTCAAATTATACTACAAGGCTATAGTAAACAAAACAGCATGGTACTGGTATAAAAATGAAGACATAGACCAATGGATCAGAATAGAGAACCCAGAAAAAAACCATCTACCTACAACCAACTGATCTTAAGCAAAGCAAACAACAACATACACTGGGGAAAGGAAGCTCTATTCCATAAATGGTGCTGGGAAAATTAGCCACATACAGATGAATGAAACAGGATCACTGTCTCTCACCATATACCAAAATTAAGTCAAGATGGATTAAAGACTTCAATGTAAGTCATGAAACCATAAAAATTCCAGAAGAAAATGTAGGAAAAACTATTTTAGGCATTATCCTAGGCAAAGGATTTGTGACTCAGACCCCAAAGACAAATACAGCAACAACAAAAATAAATGAATAAGTGAATTATTAATAATTTAATTAAAAGGCTTCTGTACAGCAAAGGAAATAATCAACAGAGTGAATAGACAACCTACAGAATAGGAGAAAATATTCACAAACAAAATACTAATATCCAGAATCTAGAAGAACTCAAGCAAATCAGCAAGGAAAAAAAAAAACCCAGCCCCATCAAAAAGTGAGCAAAAGACATGAACAGAAGTTTTTCAAAAGACAATAGACAAATGGTCAAAAACATAAAAAATGCTCGTCACTAATCATCAAGGAAATTCAAATTAAAACTACAATGAGATACCACCGTACCCCTATCAGAATGGCCATTATTAAAAAGTCAAAGAAAAACAATAGATGCCGGCATGAATGCAGAGAGAAAGTAATGCTTGTACACTGTCAGTGGGACTGAAAATTAGTACAACTCTATGGAAAACAGTATAGAGATTCCTCAAAGAAATAATGAGATATATATATATATATACATATATATATATATATATACATACATATATATATATATATAATACACACACACACACACACGCACACCATGGAGTACAACTCAGCCATAGAAAAGAAATGAAATAATGTCATTTGCAACAACATGGAAAGAACTAGAGACCATTATCCTAAGTGAAGTGTTTTAGGAATGGAAAACCAAACACCCTATGTTCTCACTAATAAGTGGGAGCTGATAGATGGGTACACATGGGCACAAAGTGATATAAAGGACATGAGAATCCATGAATGGAGGAGGGAGGGAGCATGGCTATTAGATAAAAACTCACCTATTGGGTAAAATGAACACTATTCCAGTGATGGGCACACCAAAGCCCTGACTTAAGCATTATACAGGATATCCATGTAACTAAAACACTTATACCCCCTTAATTAATATTTTGAAATAAAAAATAATAATCACTGTAAACATCAATAGTCTAAAAATATCAATTGAAATAGACTGTCAGAATAGATCAAAAAACAAGACCCGACTATTTTGTCTATAAGAAACCCATATTAAATACCAAGACACATAGATTAATAAAGTGATGGAGAAAGATATACCATACTAACACTAATCAAAAAAAAGTTGGAGTAGCTATAAGAATTTCAGACAGAGAAGACTTTGGATCAAAAAGAGTTATCAAAGATAAAGCGAGGCACCACATAATAACTAAAGGGTCAATTCTCTAAGAGGACATAATAATCCTTAATGTGTACGTGCATAACAACAGAGATCAAAATATGTGAGGCAAAAACTGATAAGAAGGCAAAGAATAATAGATAAATGCGCCATTATATTTGGAAACTTCAACATCTCTCTATCAGAAATGGATATATCCAGCAGGCAGAAAATCAGTAAGGACATAGTTGAAGTCAACAATCAACTAATTGACATTGATAGACTGCTTCATTCAACAACCACAGAGTATATGTTCTTCTCAAGTTCACATGGAAAATTCACCAAGATACACCACATTCTGAACCATAAAACACACTTTGATACATCTGAAAGAATAGAAATCATACAATATCTGCTCTCAGACCACAATGTAGTTAAATTAGAAATCAACAGAAAGATAGCTGGAAAATCTGAACTTGGATATTAAACAACACACTTCTAAATAACACATTTGCCAAGGAAGAAATATCAAGAGAAATTTTAAAATATTTTGAACTAAATAAAAATACAGCTCATTAAAATTTGTGGAATGCAGCAAAAGCAGTGCTTAGAAGTAAGCATTAAATGTACATGTTAGAAAAGAAGAAAGATCTAAAATCAATGATCCAAGCTTCCACCTTAGGAAATTAGAAAAAGAAAAGCAAATTAAGTCCAAAGTAAGCAGAAGAAAGGAAATAATAAAAATTCGAGCAGAAATCAAAGAATTTAAAAAGAGGAACTCAATAGAGAAAGTCAACAAAACCAAAAGCTGGTTCTCTGAAAAGATTATTACAGTCCATAGGCCTCTAGAAAGGCTAAGTGAGAACAAAAAAATAGGGAAGACACAAATGACTAATATCAGAAATGAAAGAGGAGACATCACTACAGATTCTATGGCTATTAAAAGGATAATAAAGAAATATTATTAACAACTCTATGCCCACAAATTTGTTATCTTAGATGAAATGGACCAATTTCTTGAAAGGTATAATTTTCAAAACTCCCACAAGAAGAAATAGACAACCTGAATAGGCCTATATCTACTAAAGGAATTAAATCAATTATTAATAATCTTCCAATACAGAAAGCACCAGGCCCAGATGATTTCACTGGTGAATTCTACCAAACATTTAAGGAAGAAATTATACAGTTCTCTGCAATCTCTTGTCAAAACGCTGAAGCAACCAAGATGCCCCTCAATAGGTGAATGGATAAATAAACTGTGGTAACAGTCAGACAATGGATTATTATTCATTTCTAAAAAGAAATGAGCTACCAAGTTATGAAAAGACATGGGGAAAACTTAAATGCATGTTACTAAGTAAAAGAAGTCAATTTTAAAAGCCTACATGCTGTATGATTCCAACTATATGACATTCTGGAAAAGTAAAAACTATATACATAGTAAAAGGATCAGTTACTGTGGGTTAGGGGAGGGAGGGATGAAGAGGTGGAGCACAGAGGACTTTAAGGGCAGTAAAAAACCCATATGACACTGTAATGGTGAATACCTGTCATTACACATGTCTCCAAACCTACAGAATGTACATCACCAAGAGTGAACCCTAACGTAAACTATGGACTTTGGGTGATAATGATGTGTCCACATAGGTTCACCAGTTGTAACAAACGTACCATGTTGGTGTGGGATGTCGTTAATGGGGAAGACTCTACATGTGTGGGGGCGGGGGTGTATTATATATTAGATATCTCCATGTCTTGCTCTCAATTTTGCTGTGAACCTAAAACTACTCTGAAAATATTCTATTTTTTAAGAGAGAAATTTTATTCTATATGTTCTATAAATGGAAAATAAATGTCAGCCATAAGTAGAAAATAACTCCACCTACCTTCCTTTCCTTCCTTCCTTCCTTCCTTCCTTCCTTCCTTCCTTCCTTCCTTCCCTTCCTTCCTTCCTTCCTTCCCTTCCCTTCCATTCCTCTTCCTTCCTTCCTTCCTTCCTTCCTTCTTTCCCTTCCCTTCCTTCCTTCCTTCCTTCCCTTCCCTTCCCTCCTTTCCCTTCCCTTCCCTTCCCTTCTCCTTCCTTCCTTCCTTTCTTGCTTCCCTTCCCTTCCCTTCCCTTCCCCTTCCTTCCTTCCTTCTTTCCTTCCTTCCTTCCTACCTTCCTTCCCTTCCTCCTCTTCCCTTCCCCTTTCCCCTTTCCCCTTTCTCTCTCCTTCCTTCCTTCCTTCCTGAAAAATTCAGTCCAAAAGCCATTAGGTGGGCCAAGCAAGGTAGGTCTGTGTGGGTTGTGAGGTGGCCCAGTGTGAGATGCCACAAGTGAGGGAAGGAGGACATACCTACAGCATGGAGTGCAATGTCAGAGTCAGTGCGTGGGGATGGGGCAGTGATGATGATGGCCCAATGCAAGGTGTTGAAGCTTGAGAACCATGAAACACATCCATGCATGTGGGAGAGGCAATAATGGCAGGGACCTTGGGACTCAAGAGGGTAACTGTGTAACCCAGGGTGGAGTTGTGGAGTCCCATCTGGGTAAAGAGAGCATCCATGGGAAGTGGTGGCAGCAGCCAGCACAAGGTGCCAGGTCCAAGCAGGGAGGGTCACTGTGTGTGTTGACAGGTGACTATAGCAGCAGCTGATGGGGGACATTGGAGCCTGAGCAGGATGAGAAGCAAAACCACAATGGGGCGAAGGGAAGATGACCCAGTGCAAGGTGTCAGAGCCCAGGTAGGATGAGAAGGGTGTCTGTGATGGAGGGATTAGAGACTGGCTGTGTGGGGCGTGGCTCCAAGCAGTAAACACCTTCGTGCTAATGGAAGCCAGGTTTCTCACAGTTGGTGAAGGGAGTTAAGAATATGCAAAGGGAGAAAACTAGAATGAAACCTGTGGTTCTGGGTTGGAATTAGTATGAACTCATGATAGGTAGACAGATAGCTAGAGTTAAAAATAAATATAGAAATTTATGTTTACATGTATTTATATTGATAAATTGTGTAGTGTGTGTGTGTGTGTGTGTGTGTGTTTAGAGACAGAGACAGAGAGAGGGCCTGGGAACAATGACACCCAAGAATAATGAGCACATTTAACATCCAGATCTTGGTTTCTAAACACCATTCTCAACTAAAAGTAACCAGGATTCCTTGGGGAAATGGCTGATATCAGTGCAGGAGCTGAAAAGTCTGGAGAACCTTGTGCCAGACAGCAAGGAATTGGTCAGAGAATGATGAGGACATGTCAAAAGGAGAGAGTACAGACAAGAAAAGCTCTCACTGGTCAAATTTGGGGCAATTTGAACATCAAAATAAATGATGATAGTTAAGAGATCATAACCAATTGAATAAAATAGGAATCTGTGAGTCCAAACAGATATGAATAAATAAATTGGGAAAAGACAAAGCTTTTTCTCAGCAGAAGGAATAGTAGAATGATAGAATCAGAAATTCACTGTTTGGCAACCATCAAAGTAATGATTAATTCATCCAAGAAACATCAATGCATGCTAAAACTAGTACTTAAAATTTGACAAGGAACAGAATGTTTACATAGTATCAAAATACCTCCCTGTAAAATGCTCATAACTTACAGAGGATAAAAGAGTAGCTTTTTTATAGTGGAAAAATCTGGTAGACACTGTTTTAATCAAGTAATCAGAGTTAACGTTATCAGTAATGGTACAAATCAGCATTGTGTTCCATTTGATGGGATACATTGAGAGGAACACAGCATCATTTCTGTGATATTTTGCCAAAGATGCATAATCTGAGTCTAATCATGAAGAAATGTCAGACAAATGCAAATTGTAGGGCATTCTACAAAATAACTGACGTGTGATTGATCTTTACAAGTGTCAAGGTAATGAAAGTCAAGGAAACACTGAGAAACTGGAAGACTGAAGAAGACCAAAGATATACAACAGCTGAATACAGTGATCCTGGGTTGGATTATTTTTGGTGCAGTTAGTGAAACTTGAATGGGGTCTGCTTGAATGGTAAGTTCCTTATTTTGATGGTTGTATTGTGGTTATGAAGAGAATGTCCTTGTTTGTAGGAATTACACAGTCAATTATTCAGGAGTGATCGTATCAGCAACTTACCCTCCAATGGTTAAGGAAATATTCTGTATAAGATCCTTAAACTTTTCTGTAAACTTGAAGTTGTTTAAAAATTTAAAAAATATCTTTAGGATTTAAAAAGAAAATAACTATAAAATAAATACAATGAAAACAAAATAATGTTACTTACCTGGCTAAGTTCTATTTCCTGGCAAGGGCTGGGAGCCTGCCGTCTACTCTCCCTTTGTTTGAAACAGAGATTAGCAAGTGTTCAGTGTTCAGGGCATGCTTACAACAAACTGAGACTTTCGTCTATCATCAGAAGAGGGAAAGAAATTTTAAAAGGAAATAACTTTTTTATAAAATGTCTTTTTTTTTTTTGGGCAGATGCCCAGTAATGGGATTGCTGGAGCAAATGGTAGTTCCACTTGTAGATCTCTGAGGTCTCCCCATATTACTTTCCACAGAGGTTGCACTAGTTTGCAGTCCCACCAGCAGTGTATGAGTGTTCCTATCTCTCCACATCCACGCCAACATTTGTTGTTTTGGGAATTTTTGATACAGGTCATTCTCACTAGAGATAAATGATATCTCATTGTGGTTTTTATTTGCATTTCCCTGATGATTAGAGATGTTGAGCATTTTTTCAGATCTTTCATGGCCATTAGTCTATCTTCTTTTGAAAAGTTTCTGTTCATGTCCTTTGCCCACTTTTTGACAGGGTTGTTTGATTTTTTCTTGCTGATTTTCCTGAATTCTACATAGATTCTAGTTATTAGCCCTTTATTGGATGTGTAACATGTGAATATTTTCTCCCATTCTGTAGGTTGTCTGTTTGCTCTCGTGATAGTTTCATGGGCTGTGCAGAAGCTTTTTAATTTGATCAAGTCCCATTTA
>CM052442.1:88148255-88190879 GCA_028533085.1 Varecia variegata | reverse complement strand
GCTGTGATTGCCTTTGGGGTCTTCTTCATAAATTCTTTGCCTAAGCCAATGTCTGTAAGAGTTTTTCCAACATTTTCTTCTAGAATTCTTATAGTTTCATGCCTTAGGTTTAAGTCTGCACTAGAATGTTTATAGCAGCACAGTTCACAATTGCAAAGATGTAGAAACAACCCAAGTGCCCATCAATACAATCAATACATGACTGGATTAATAAAATGTGGTATATGTATACTATGGAGTTCTACTCAGCCACAAAAAACAGTGGTGATACAGCACCTCTTGTGTTATCCTGGATAGAGCTGGAGCCCATTCTACTAAATGAAGTATCACAAGAATGGAAAAACAATCACCACATGTACTCACCATCAAATTGGTATTAACTGATCAATGCTTAAGTGCACATATAGTATTAACATTCATCGGGTGTCGGGCCCATGGGAGCAGGGAGGAGGAGATGGGTATATTCACACCTAATGGGTGCAGTGCTCACTGTCTGGGGGATGGACACGCTTGAAGCTCTGACTCAGGTGGGGCAAAGGCAATATACATAACCTAAACATTTGTACCCCCATAATATGCTGAAATAAAAAAAAATTATAAAAAGGAAATAACTTTCTTATGATATTTTCATGTTATTTAATGCTTTTTTTGTGTTTATCTAACACACCTACACCACTCATAGTGTTTCACCTACACCTAGAAAAACACTGGAAACCGTTACCCAAGTGCATATTTAATAAATGTTGTGCCTAAGTAGATACATAAAGATAACCTGCTTCTCTAATATTCCAATAATCTCTTCTGGTAGACGAATGCAGAGACAACATTGTTAATTGAAAGCCCCAATTTATCTCTAGCCTTGACTCTATTCATCTCAAATTCTTTCACACTCAACCAATACAATGCTTAGCCTCCTTCTCCTGCTACTCGTCTTTGAGGCCCACAGTGTCCATGGAACGTGTCCTGAGCTCCAGATTCCAGTGGTCAGCTTCCACTGGCATCTCCATGTGTGCATAGGCCCCACCAGCGTCAAAGCGAAACCCTTCCTCTCCTCCATCCCAGCTCTGACATCTGCTCCTCTTCCCGCATCCTGCCATGGGGAGAGGAGGCACCCTTTCTGACCAGCTTTCAAGCCAGGATCCTGGGCATTATTATTCTTGACCCCTCTCACCCTCCCTTCTCCCTACCCTCCAAATCTACCCACAGCTAAGTCCTGTAATTCCACCCAGAACGTATGGCAGATGCATCCGCATTTCCCTACGTCCACTGCCTCCATTCCAGCCCAGGCTCCTAACTGGCCACCCCACTTCCTGCCCTGCCTTCTCAATTCATTCTCCAAAATGCAGCCAGAGTGATTTTTCTTCAAAAGATAAATCCACTTTTGTAACTCTCTTCCACAGAACCCTTCAAAGCTGTGCTGTCTAATGCGGTAGCCATTAGCCACTTGGGACCATTTAAATTTAAATTAATTAAAATTAGATAAAATTAAACATCCAGTTCCTCCATTGCACTAATCACATTTCAAATACTCAACAGTCATGTGGCTAATATTGGATAGCACAGATTACGGAACATAGAAACTTTCAGTTGGATAGTGCTGCTTCAGAAGCTTCCCACTGCGTTCAGATAAAGTACAAACTTCTTGTTGAATCTCCAAGGCCCATCTTGATTGGCTTGGAGCACCCTTTCCTGTCTTCTTGCCAGCCTCTTCACCAATCACCATGCTCCAGCCACACTGGGCTTCTTTTTATTTCCTCAAACAGACCGAGCCCTTTGCTACCTCAGGACCTCACTTATGGTGTCCCCTGCCTGGAACATGCCCCCCATTCTCTGTCTCACTAACTCCTATTCACCCTTCAGACTCCAACTCAAATCTCTTCCTCAGAGAGGCCTTTCTCAACTCCCCAAACTAAATAATTAACCTATTACTATCTACTCTTTTTGCACCCTATTTTTCTTCTTCTATGTTATTTATCTTATCTTACCCCAAATGATGATGTATTTATTTGTGTGTTTAATATCTATCTTCCTAACACCATTAGGAGAGAGACCCTAAATATTTTGTATCTCTGTTGCCTTGTAATAGTGCCTGGCACAGACAATACACTCAAAGATTACTTAATGAATGAAAAAAGAAAGATTTTATAGCAATATAAGACTAAAATCTATGAATCTTTTCAGGCTGTGTGTGATGTGGGTAGCAGAAATCAGGAAACACACAGTTTTCAATCCATCTTTTTACCTTACCACTTCCTGACTAAGAGTCTTTGTCTTCAAGACAAATATTTTCTACTGAGGCAATCCAAGAAAAGGCGCTTTATTCTCTTGACTTCATAATCCAACCTGGCATTGGGAAATGGGAATGCGTCTTTACTGCCTGATGTCTGGGGTCTGCACTAGCAGATCTCTGGAGCGCCATTCCCGCCACAGTGTACGATACTGTCATTCTCTGTCTAGAAGGCTGGTTCCCCCCACTGGCAAATTTGAAACTAAGTAGCCTACTGCAGAGGTTAATTGCACAAAAAATGGAATCCACAGGCCATCAACTTTTTTTTCCTCTCATGTTTCTTCTATTAGGCTGCCATGTTAAAAATGTCCTAAAAGTATCTAGAAGGAAGGAAAACAAGAAACCTAATACCTAAAACACCCATAGCCTGGGTAATACACTGTGAAAAGGGGAGCATTGGTGTTGCCCACCAGAGAGCAAGCACTAATCAAAGTCATTGCCACACAGCCTGACGAGAGAAAAAAAACCATCTCTCCTGTTGCAACCCCCTCTGGAAACTAATGGGCCTCCTCCTCAGATGCATCGAACAGCAGCGCTGGAGGGGCACTGGCACTCCTCAAGTCCAAGCACAATGGCTCACATTTGCAGAAGCAGGCCTGGGCCACGGGGACTCCAGACTGGGTCTCCACTCTTGGAGTAGAGAGCGATGCCACAGCGCCAGATAGCAGGTGGACGGAGCAGATTTCGAATCATGTTTCTGTGTTGCCTCCCATACCCCAGGGCCCCCGTCAGGAGCCACAGGCTAGGTACATATGAACACGATGCTGTCAGCTGATACCCAGGGAAAGCTTCGATCCACATGCACCCTGAGGGCCTGACATTTGAATCTTGCTTTGGATCAAATCAGGGTCAGAGGTGCTCCATTTTTCAACCACACGCCTACATCACACCTGAGTCGGCAAGACCTCTCTCTTATACTCCAGGACTGACTGTTTCTGTTAAATGAAGGAGGGAACAGGATCTCTATTTGGTCATAAATCTCCTCCATGTGACATATTTAATGCAGAGACCAGCTCTTTTCCTCCACGTGCTCAGGACTCTTACTTGATTCAGGGCCCAGGGCAAAAAAAAGTGGCACTCTTATTTCACCACGTCCATCCAACAGGAACTGGCTAGGTGCAATTTACCTGGTCTCTCACGTAGAGACAGAAAAGACATTACATTCTTTTTCTTCCTCTCCTGGGTGAATCGAGTTGGACATTGTGGCTGGAGCCTGGGGAAATAAAAATTAGAATAACTTCCATGCTAAGATCTCATTCAGTCTGCAAATAGTGCTGATATAACATGGAAAATTATTAAAGCCCCAGAGTACCAAAAATATAGTTTGGGAATCATGACCAAATCAGTCCCTGAGGGAAAGATCACAGATCAGAGTCTCTAGAGGTGAGAAGTCACTGATGAACCATTCTGTCCCATTTCTCTCTCTGTCTCTTCCCCTCCCTCCCCCGTCTCTGACCTCGGTTATTCTCATAGTACACTAAAACCTAGGAAATGGCTGCTCCAATGAAGAAATCTAACCATTTTCTCCAAAGAAATATATTAGGATGCATGGACCATCCAGAGGGAGCAAAGAGATTAAATTAATCACAGTATGATCAACATGAGTTCAGTTCTACCTGCCAAGGTCATAAGTTACAGGCAGACAACCAGAATCCTTTATTCTGCTACATAAACAGTGGCTTCTCCCTGGATTTCCTGCTGCTGGCTTCTGAAAACCATTGCCTGGGCCACCATCAGGGCTGCTAATTGAAGAACTGAGTAGATTTTTTTTTCTAAAAGTCAGGATGATGTGGTAAACTGGGCACATTGCCACTGCTCGCCAAGCATCCTTGGCGAGAGCACAGCCTGCTCTTCTTCACGTAGATAAAACTTGCATGGCACAGCAGATGGAAGGCTGAAGGTCAAATGATAAATTCTAAGTGCTAAGACATGCTTTACTAACTAAACTTCTATATTCCACTCTGTTTATACGAGGCAAAGCTCCAGGAGTAAAGAGCAGAGATTCACAGACTCAGAAAAAGCTGGAGAATTTGGGTCAGGATTGAGAGAAAGATATGTTCCCTGGCTGGGAACTAGTTGCTGCTTGTTGAACATCTGCAGTGTGCCAGGGACAGACAGACAGACAGACAGACATATTTAGTTTCATCAAAGCTTGGGAAAGTTAAGTGAGTGTACTGGGGTGGCCCCAAAACAGAACCTGAGGCAAAGACTTGGGTGCAGGCAGTGTATCTGGAGGTGACCTCAGGAAGCAGGAGTGAGGGAGCAGGGAGAAGGGTACAAGGAAGGAGGGAAGAGCCAACACAAGCACGTCATTCAGCTGATTATTGCTGTGGGCAACTAGGCCCAATCCTACTGGACACTTTCTAGGGAACTGTGCAGAATGCACTTCAGAATTGCCCCTTCGAAGGGTGAGAGGCTGGGCACCAATCCCCTGCATATGGGCTGTACCTGTGTGACTGACTCTATGACTTATAATAAGAAATATATTTTGGTCTTCATCTCTGACTCCTGGCACTGAGCTGCTAAAACCCTTATAATTTTCTCCAAAGTCCTCTCTTAAAACTTAAGAACTCCTGGCAAGGGGAAATTGTTGAGTTGTCTCAATTAAAGCTTGACATATTGGGCTAGAGGATGCATACGAGAAAGCCCAGGGTGTTCTGACACTGGTGACATCTGGTCCCAGAGGAATAACATGACATAGAGGGCAGAGAGCATGGGCTGTAGACTTGGGCAGGTCACTCTAACAAGTTCCTGTGCCCTGGCTGGCGTCACTCGGCCCACTGTGATGTCAGCTGTAGTCATGGTGGGCAACTCCATCCACACAGACGTTTCCCTCAAAGGTCGGCTGAATCTTACTCTATTGGCTTTCCTGCCTCAGGTCTCCTCCAAAGCTGGGGACCCTCTCTCCACTCACATGCAGGTTGTATAATAGAAAAAAAAAAAACAACCGAGTGTATAGTAAGAAAAAAACAAACCATTTTCTCCTACTACTGTGTAGTCTTAACACAGAACATTTTTGTAACCAGATATGTGGGGTTTTTCCCACACTGACCAATTATCCAATACCAGCTTAGTGTCCTATAATGCAGCTCTGATCTGATCTACCTGGACTTAGAGTCAGATTCCACAGATGGCGGTCACAGTCCCACAAGACTGTGCTTCATTTTGAATGCTGCTTGCAAGTCTGGGCTTCCAGTACTTCTGACCTACTGGTTATAAATTGGGGGTTCCCACGATCCCCTCCTTGGGTTCAATGATCACTTGGTAGAATGGGTCAAAGAACTCAGAGAAACATTTGCTCATGTTTACCAGCATATTGCACAGGACATTACAGAGAATACAGATGAACAGCCAGGGGAAGAGGTATGCAGGCAAGGTATATAAGAAGAGATGAGGAGCTCCCATGCCCTCTCCAGGTGTGCTACCTTCCACATGTTCAGCTCACTGAATCCCATAGTTTGTGGATATTTAAGGGAGTTTCATCACATAGGCAAGATTGATTATTAACTCAGTCTCCAGTCCCTCTCCCTTTCCCAGAAGATTGAGGATGGGGCTGAAAGTTCCAAGTTTTTGTCATGGCTTGGTCTTTCTGGTGACCAGTCCCCATCCAGGATTCCACCAAGAATTGCCTCATTAGAACAAAACATGTTCTTATCACTCAGGAAATTCCAAGGGATTAGGAGCTCTATGTCAGGAACCAGAATGGAAGACCAAATATTGGAACAAAAGGTGAACTTAGCACCCCTATCTGCTTATGAAATTGCAAGGGTTTTAGGAGGTCTGTGCCAGGACCTGGGGATGAAGACCAAAATATATGTATTTCTCATTATAAATCACAGTGTCAGCTCTTTTGAGACCTGCTATATAAACAGGTAATGAGATATCAATAGGAGGCTCCACAAGCCCAGGACGAATGACACAAAGTCCATGGCAATGTCCACATCAAGTGGTGAATTAGACTTACATGTTAAAGGAAATTCCAGGACCCTGAACAGATTAGATTTTGCCCACCCATCGGTGAGGGCAATATTCTTCACTGAGTCTACTGATTCAAGTTCTAACCTTTTCCGGAAACATCCTCACAGACACACTTCAGAAATAATGTTTTACCAGCTATCTAGTATCCCTTAGCCCAGTCAAACTGACACAAAATTTAAGCATCATAGTGGCTGAGAACACCACCATTCATTTAACTCACAATTCTTCAGGCTGACCGTTGAAGATGGGTTCAGCTGGGTGGTGCTTCTGTCTTTCAGGTCACTCATGCAGGTCATGCTGGGTTGGCTCATCTCTGCTCCAAATGGTCTCTTATCCGCCACCAGACTAGCCTGGGCTCATTCTCATGGAAGCTGGTGGGGTTACCAAAGAGAGAGTGGAAGCATGCAAGGTCTCTTGAGGCTTAGGCTTAGAACTGGCACATTGTCACTTCCCCCACGTTCTACTGGTTAAAACAAGTCCAAAGGCCAGCCCAGACTTAAGA
Organism: Varecia variegata; assembly: GCA_028533085.1. Classification (NCBI taxonomy): domain Eukaryota; kingdom Metazoa; phylum Chordata; class Mammalia; order Primates; family Lemuridae; genus Varecia; species Varecia variegata. Next base: position 88,184,112 of record CM052442.1, on the reverse strand, counting down.
AATGGTAAGAAACCTTTCCCATTGAACTTTCTGTAGAGAAATCACAAATTCTTAATTTTAGAATTAAGACATGCATGATTATCTTGTGCAATCCCTTCATTTTACGAATGAGGAAGTGAGGTTCAGAGTGAATGGGTAACTTATTCAAGGTTACACGGCTTGGTGGTGGACACACCTCACCCCGGTGGGCTGATCCAACCAGACAACACGGTAAGGAATGAAACCAATGAGACTACCCATCCGGGAGGGCCAGATGAGTCACTGGTGCCGAGAATATGCAAATTTGTTTCATCTGCTTGCCCCGGGCAGCTCATGAAAAACTTCCCAGCCCAAACTTCAAGCCACATTGCTGCAATATTCCCTTAGTGCGTCTATTCTTTATTGAGAATTAAATGATTTATGGTGCAAAACCTGTAATTGTAGACATATTTTAAAGATCTCTTCAAGACAAATGGCATAGGTATTGAAATACTCTGCTATGAACCAATTTAGGTTGTTCAAAACAGAAAAAGGACATGAGGGACAGAAATTTTCAGTGAAGTTGTCATTTTTAGTTAATATACTAAGAATAATGTGGTTGTTCATTGCATGCAATTCATCTTTGTTCTTTTGTATACATTTTGATAAGCTTTCTTAAATTCCCTTGGTGAATGGCAGATATTATGGGCTTTTTATTAAAACTTGGGAGCAACTAAGCATGCAATGAAATATGACTAGTTTCCAACAAGCCCAGAATTATCATTAATAGATTCCTATTAATGTTTCACCAACACAGGTTACACTTGTACATTTTGCTGAGTTATGCTTTTATACTTCACAGTTCTCATCTGGAATAAGGAAAAAAAGCAAGCTACCCATTAGGCAGAGCACATAATTCATAACAAGAAACAACAAGGACCTTTCATACGTGCTATTCTGCAGTCTGCAGTCCTCACCCACTGTCTGTATCTAACCTCAGGATCGAAAAGGAGTGTGTGAGCAGTTTACTGTTCATGTTTTGCCTATTTTTTTAATTTAAAATTTTACCTAATGCTTGAATTGTCATGGTTAAAAATTAATATAATACATAAGTAAGAATAACTACTGTAAGTAACTTCCACCCCTGTATTCCCACCCCCATCCACCTCCAATGCCACTCAACTCCCAAGAGGCAATTTTGTTAGGGTAGGAGACTAGGAGACAGGGCTGAGACCAGGTGCAGCAGCTTGCAGAGTGGGTGCAGGTGTTAAAGTAAACAACCTTCAAGCAGAACCCAACCAGAGGGGCTGATGACCACAGGCAAGAACCGGCTCCATCTGGCTGGTCAGCTATCTTGGTCACCTTGCCTGAGCTTTGGCTAATTACAATATCATTTACATTGTGGTTTTAAAATTTCTCCACCCTTTAAATCACCATGACAATTCCAAGACAACCATATAAAGTATGAAAATAGGAGGGAGCCCAATTCTAAGAATTACTACCTAAATTCTTAGTAAAAGCCAACTCCTTGGTCTTGAGTTTTCCTCCCCTCAATTACCAAGACCGCACAAGATCTGAAACCGCCTTCTCCCAGTGCAGCTGCTCTCTTTCAAGCCTGTCCAGTTTGCCCCTGAGAGTGTACGTCCACTCTCAATGAAAATTTGTCACTTGCTTGGCTTATGTGGTGTGTCCCGAAATTCTTTTCCTGATGATCACCAAGAACCAGGAAAAACCTCCACTCGGAGGCTGGTAACAATTTGGTATGTAGCTTTCTACATATTTCCCTATGTGTTCACATTTATAACATAAACATGTAAAGGCTTTTTAAATTTTTACATAAATGGCATTCTTCTCTACATTTTGTATTTAAATTCACTTTTTACATTTAGTCATATGTCTCAAAGATCTTTCCATGCTGTCAGAGATAGATGCACGTAATTTTTTTTTACTGCTACACAATATTTTATAGTATCATAATTTGACCCTCCCCTGTGGATGAGCATATGGATTCTTTCTGATTATTTTTTATCAGTACAACTAATTATTTTTTATTAGTACAAGTGGATATTTGTATGTGTGCCAATGCTTAAGTCTTTAGTATAACTCCTTGAAATGGAATTGCTGGGTAAAGGGAACAGGCACACTGAACTTCAATTGGCTTTGTCCAGTCATGTTCCAAGAAGACTATACAAATCATGTTTTGTGTTCATTGTGAACCAGGGGGGTCACACAGACAGAGTTCTCATCCAGCCTCCATCACTTCCTAGGTGGTGACTTGGGAAGTCACTCATGCTCTTTGTGCCTTGATTTCCCCATTGCAAATATGGAACTAATACCTATTTTTAAAAAGTCTTGAGAGTTTCAAATCATAGTGAATTAAAATGCAAGTGCCTGGTCTATGGTGGGTATTCAACTCTCCCCAAAAGTAGTAATCTAGTTTTAAAACTTTAGTATGAATAAAAATCTCCTGTTTGCAGTACAGATTCTAGGGCAGCATCCCCAAATATGTGACTTGGGTCATCTGAAATATGGTCCTGAATGTTAGTTACACTTTCTAATAAGTCTGCCAGAAGATACTGGTGTGATTTGTTTTTGGAACACACTTTGAGAATCACCCTTTACTAACTCCCAATTCCACTGATGACTGCCTCCTGCTGAATGAATCCCACTTAATGTAGACAAAAAGACAATTTTCTGACCTTATTCTTAGCTGTTTCTTTCCTCTCCAATAGGACAGTTAGAGTGAGTGAGTCAGAAGCAGGCATGGACATTTCTGTGGGCATACTTTGTTAACTGGTCCTTTGAACTCCATGGACTTTGAGATAGTTTTTGTTTTGAGACAGAGAAAATTTTACATAACAAGTTTATAACAATAATAATTGCTCTTGGAGAGAAATAACCCTGTATTCAGCTGGAGGGAATGCCATATTTAATCAAATCTAAGATGCTAAGAAATAAAAATGCTGTCACTTATAATTGTAAGATGTCTTCTATTGTAAGTTGCGTTCTAATTTCAGAGATGTTAAAATGTGAGAAAATCTGTCTTAGAATTGATGAAGTACAGAAATTTGTGTGAGTTACTCAACATGCAAGGAGGGAAACACCAAATCATGTCCCACTAAGAAAAGATGATCACCAAGCCATTCTGTAAAGCAGGGAGTTTTGCTGCCTGGAGGTCATTTGATTTGCTGGACACCATGAGCCTGGGTGTGAGGTTGGGGTGGAGGGTAGGCAGAATTGTTGTGCTTGATAAAGGATGGAGATGTATGATGTACAAGGAAGAGAAAGAGAAGTGAGGATTCTGAGTACTACACACACGCTCACGCACACACTCACACACATTCACAAGTCCACTCACTCAAACACACATAGTCCCTTTGTAATATTCTTTAGGTGTGGGATATGCATCAAAACCCCTTTCTCCGTCTCTTTAACAGATCTTCAGTAAAGTTATCATTTGTCATTATACTCTTTATGAATGGGTTCCCTGTGGGTACCTAGGTTTATTTCTACTTTTGTAATAAGCAAAGCCGGAGAAATCTCAAGCTGGGGAAACCGAAGGCTGAGCAATAGCTGTCAACTGACTCTCAGTATCAGGTTTTAACCTAATTCACAAGGAAGCTGCATCAGAAGGGCTAAGTAGCCTGTCTGACATCATTCATCCCGTCTGAACCCCAGTTAGAGTGCAGGTCTCCTTGAGTCCTCTCTGCTTCTAGGTCTTTGAGCTCCTTCCAGAATCAGGGAGTTGACTCTTGTGTAGGCAACATCTAATGTTTTGCTCATTAAAATTAGCTATGGGTAGAAACTTCTGGACTCCAAGAGACCTAAGACATTCAGTGGGTTATTCCGCTACCCATTACTCTATTCAAACAGCGTTATACAACCTGCGGTCACTGGCACAGAGGCCGCCGTCCTCTACGAGATTTCTCGCCCTTTTTCTGTCTATGTTGAAACAGTTATGCTACCCCTGAACCTGGCAAAAATGTGTGTGTAGTCATGGAAACAGAGTGTTGCTCACAATTGAGCATCTGCTGCAAGAAGCGGCGGCATGTTGAGCTCTCTTCTGACCCCCCTTAGAGGAGATGCTACCGGCCAGCTCTGTGAGCGGGCATATCACTGTAATTTAGATGTGCTGTAACTCCTGGCACTCTGGGTGCCCCCAATTCAAGACTCAAACTGTCTAATAGACAGGACCATATTCATAGGTACTAATACTGAGCACGGTTCTCAGCAATCATCTCAAAGGAGCCAAGCCATCAAGAAAACCTGTTCTGCCTTTGCAAATTAAATGGAATGCTTAACAGTTCACAGGAGGAAAATACAAAACCTGTAAACAGCTCTTTCAGGTTTAACAAGCTGAGAACTTAGCTGACTGTTTTCTGCAACTTGACAATCCAAAGTGACATCCACACAATGGGGTGTCACTCTTCTTCACAGATCCATTCTTTCTCTGCTAATAAATGCAAGTGTCACGTGGAATCCACTTCATGTTTAATTTTCTGCAGCATAATGCAGACCTGAATCACCAGCACCCCGGCAGACTTCTAACGTGCTCCCGCAGGATGAACCTGTGCTGATGCCACTCTCTCACTGGGAAGACGGCAGAGGGAAGGAGCAGGGGTGCTTATAGACAGTCCTCTCTCTGGGTCCATGCCTGTTTGTTTGGGGGTTTTTCATTCAACTTTATTGAGGGGCAATGCACATTCAAAAGATTGCATACATTGTAAGGACTCAGGTCAGTAACTGTGACGAATGTATACACCCATATAACCAACACAACAAAAGTATAGAAATTAAGGTCACCTCAGAAAGTTCCCTTCTGCCTTTTTCCAGTTAACTCCTCCCCAACCCACACTCCTAGAAAATCACCGATCTGTTTCTGTCACTGTAAATTAGATTTCCCCTTTTTGTTTCATGTAACTGAAACCATTTCACATATAGTCTTTTGCGTCTGTCTTTTTCACTCAGCATGTCTGTGAAGCTCATCCGAGTCGTGTTTGTTCCTTTTTAATGCTGAGTGCGTTCCATAGCAGGAAGTGTCAGTCTTTGTTTGTCCATTCATGGGGTGAGGGACATTTGGGTTGTTTCCAGTTTGGGCAATTATAAATAAAGCTGCTATGAACAGTTGTATATGACTCTTTGTGAGAAAGTATGTTTTCATTTCTCTTGGGTAATTATCTGAGACTGGAATTGCTCTGTCATATTGTAAGTATATGTTTAACTTTACAAAACATTGTCCGGTTTTCAATGTGGTGGCACCACTGTGTTGTTCTGCAGCCTCAGCAACCGTTGGAATTTTCATTATTTTTAGCACATTCTATTGGAGGTGAAGAGTTATCTCACTGTAGTTTTAATTTGCATTTCCCTGAAAACTAATGATATTGAGCATCTTTTCATGAGCTTTTTGGTCATTCCTATACACTCTTCATTTAAATTCTTTGCCCACTTTTTACACTTTTTATTGAGTTATGTCTCTTTCTTACTGAGTGTGTATTTGTGTGTGTGTATATATAAATTATATATATGTATTCTGGATATAACATATATATATTTTATACACACACACATTGGATGCAACTCCTTTGCCAAATATGTTTTATATATATTTTACATATATGTTCCCCCAGTCTGTGACTTGCCCTTTCAAATTCTTAATAGTGTATTCTGTTTTTGTTTTTTGAAGGGCAGACGTTTTTATTTGCGATGAAATCCAATTGTCCAAATTTTTAAAAACTTATTTTGTGTAAAACAAAACGTCTCTAAAAACCTTTGTCTACCCTAAAGTCATGAAACCTTTCTGTGATGTTTTCATGTAGAAGTTTTATAGTTTTAGCTCTTGTAGTTAAGCCATTTGGAATTAATTTTTGGTTGCAGTATAAAATAAGGGTAAAAGTTTATTTTTTTCAGTTATTCTGAATTCCAGCACAATTTGTTGAAAAGACTATACTTTTCCCATTTAATTTCCTTGGCCTCTTTGTCGAAAATCAATTGACCACATGTGTGGTTTTTTTTTTTTTAGACTCTATTCTGTTTAAATTTATGCCAATGACACATTGTCTTAATCATTGTTGCTTTATGGAAAATCTTCAAGTCACATCATGCGAGTCTTTCAACTTTGTTCACTTAAAGAACAAAATTGAAATTAATAAAACAATTTCCAGTAGTATCAAAAATAGGAAATACTTAGGGATAAATTTGACAAAATATGTGCAAGACCTCTACAACAAAACTGTAAAACATTTCTGAAAGAAATGTAAGACCTAAAAATAAAGAGATATATGATGCTAATCAATTGGATGACTCAATATTTTTAAGATATCAATTCTCCCCAAGATTGATGAGATCTTTGTCATAAATAGGTGTTGAATTTTATCAAATGCTTTTTATGCATCTATAAAAATGCTCCTATAGTTTTCCTCCTTTATTCTGTTAACATAGTGAATTGCAGTGACTGATTGTGGAATGTAAAACCAGCCTTTGTATTCCTAGGATAAACCCCGCTTGGCCATGATACATTATCTTTTTCAAATATTACTGGATTGAATAGACACTTCATAAAAGCTGATATAAAAGAGCCAATAACCACCTAAAAAGATACTTAACATCATTATTCTTCAGGGAACTGCAAATTTAAACCACAGTGAGATACTATTTCACATCCATTATAATGACCAATACTAAAAAGAATGAAAATACGAAGTGTTGGCAAGGACACAGAGCAATCAGAACTCTCATGTGACGCCGGTAGGAGTGTAAAATGTTTCAAACACTGGACAGCACTTTGGTAGTTTCTTATAAAGGTAAACATACACTTTCTCTATGACCTATCCGTTCCACTCCTGAGTATTTATGCAATAAAAATAAAAATACATGCCACAAAAATACTTGAACACAAATGTATATAGCAGCTTTATTCATAATAGCCAAAAGCTATAAACAACCCAAATGTCAATCAACAAGTGAATTGATAAACATATTGTGGTATTTCCTAATGTATATCCTTAGCAATATAAAGGAACAAATTACAAAGGACAACATTGAAGAATCTCACAGATATTAGGCCGAGTGAAAGAAACCATACACAAAAGAGTACATACTGTATTATTCCATTTATATGAAACTCTAGAGCAGGCAAAAATAATCAGTGGTGGTAAGTAGAGGGTAGGATTTAGGTGTGGGGAAATTGGCTGGGGAGATGTATGAGGAAACTCCTGGAGAGATGGAAATGTTCTGTATCGTAATTGAGATGGTGGTTACACAAGTGGCAACATTTGTTAAAAGTCACTAACCTGTACACTTAAAATGTGTGAATTTTATCATACATAATTATATCTCAATAACATTGACTTAAGTCTGATGCATGAAATTTTGTAATTATCTATTTATTTGGGTGAATACTATTTAACACGTCTTCCTCATTTGTCCTCCAGCTCCAGGAGTCTGAGGACCACGTCTACTGTACTTACCACTGAGTCCCCAATGCCTTGGAGGCAAAGGACTTAGCAAATGGAAAGTACTCAACAAAGATCTGTCACAGGAAGGAACGAGGAGGAACTCAGAATCATATTCAAGGATACAAAACTGGCCCACATAAAACAAGAAGAAACAATGCCGGGGATTAACTTGACTTTACCAAGTGAAAGGGCAAAGTGCAGGAAGAAGACAAATAAGTCTGTGTGTTCTAAAGCCATTCAAGAAGGCACTTTGCAATAAGTGAGTTTTAAACACTAACAGGATTTGGAGAGTGGGAGTATAGGAGAGATGGAATTCCTGGCAGAGAAAACTTCATGAATAAAGACATGGAGGTAAATGAGTGGCAAATGAGGAGGGAAGAAAATTCTCAAATTTTCATCTTACTCCCAGAGTATGCAGACGAAAAGAGCCAGGCTGCAACTCTGGCGCCATGTATATCCAGACCACTACCCTTCTCTGCCGACCGGCCGTGCAGCACCCCCGGGTGGCTGCCGAGGTGGAACGTGCCCATGCTGAGAGCCCGAGAACTTCCTGCGTTCTTGCTGGTGCTTGGCGAGGCCCTGGTGCTTAATGGAGTTTCCTAGGCCTGGGGCGGCCACAAATGAGTTTCAAAGAGAGCATCTCGGGTCTTCTCAGCATCATGCACACTGGAGACAGCAAATTACAACCTGAAAATTCATTACATTTGTGAAAACCCTGAATTTATTTAGACAAAAGCAGATGGAGAGGATGGATAAGCTCGTTACATTTCAGCACACTACACTTCATTCAGAAGAAATGAAACATAACGCATTATGTGTTCTTTTCTTCCCATCTGCTTTCTCTTCCCCAAATTCAGGTTTATTATTAATATAATGAATTCATCTTGCCTCCCCCTCGATTCCATTAGCCTTTACTCCTAATTAAGTTGTGTTCGCGTTGTCCTTTTCAACTTCTAAGAAACTCTTTTTTCAATGTAGCTATTTTCCCCAGACCTCAAATCATTTCTGCAGATGAACTGCCACAACCAGGCATATAAAATATCTTAATCAAATTATAATTTTCTCAAATGATAAGAGATTATCTAGGCCCTTCTGTTCCCCCAAAGCAGGTCTGACTTGAAGGGCAGACTTTACAGAGGATGGGGACCAACTCTTGACTTGGGTTTTTGGGAAGAGGAGACAGGAGTCATCTTCCTCTGGTTCTCAGTGTCCTGACCGTGGTCAGTTCACTATTAAGCAGATCATTAGTTCTCTGTGTCCCTCACCAGTGCTTTCTTAAATTCATTCCCCAAACTAATTAACGTAATGAATACAGAAAGTCTCTCCATAAAAGCCCAAGCCTCAGAGACAGTAAAGACAGAAGAAAAGATTGTAAAAAAGTGCTTAGAGGGACACAGAGACTCAAAGACAAATCTCCAGCCCTCCCCACACTCAAGTCCTTGTTCAAGCAGGTTGGGATTGCTGACATTTCTGTCCGCAACCAAGGCGGCTGGGGAAGCAGACTGTGTGTGTGGCGCGGTCACCAATCGCTATGGCCTGTGAATTCTGTGTGTCAATGTTGCCGTCCCTATCCCAGGCCTTTTCCAGACTGCTGGGGCTTTCCAGCCAGGCATGATCCGATGCCAGTGACCCCCGGGCCAACATTCCTCCAGGGCACGTGTGTCCTAGCAGTTGAAAGAGCACACTCTGGAATCACACGCTTGCGGTCACAGCCCAGCTCTGCTCCACCTACCAGGGCAAACTTGATTAAGCTAATGCATGTCTCAGTTCCCTCATCTTTCAAACAGGGCTAATGACTCACACCTACTTCACAGAGTTATTGTGAAGATCGATGTGAGAAAGTGTGAAAAGCACCCACCACAGTGCCTGGCACATGAGTACTCAGAAAATACGGAGTGTCACTACTAATGACAACTACTGTTATTCTGCTGTGATGGAGGGAAATCTTCAGGTCTCCAGAATTTGACCCCAACTTACACAGGCACCCAAAGATCTAGGAAAGCTGGAGCCACCGTGACTCACGATGTTGAGGAGATCAAGGTGTCCCCCTTGGGTCAGTGCGTTCAGCTGAGGGGCTGTCCTCCTGAGCAGGGTTTTGAGGGCAATTTGAGTGTCATCGTGATTCTTCTCCTGGAAACCAAACCCCAAAGGAAGTTGCTCTCCCCTACTTTATTTCCATCCTATTTATGTTGTTAGTTAGAATTTCCCTCTTGAGGCGTTGCCTTCCTTACTAATAACACTGGGGGAAGTTGGTGTTAGCTTTACGCATGGGTCAAGGATGTCTGCTATCGGTATTTTTTTTTTTTTTTTTTTTTTTTGAGAGGAGGTCTCGCTCTGTTGACCAGGCTAGAGAGCAGTGGTGTTATCACAGCTCACTGCAACCTCAAACTCCTGGCCTCAAGAGATCCCCCCACCTCGGCCTCCCACAGTGCTAGGATTACAGGTGTGAGACACCTGTCCTTTAAAAATCAGCAAGATTCATCCACTTCTCTTCACACTGCCAGGGCCTGGATCACAGGGAATCAGATATGGCCTCTGGCCTTTCATTCTAATTGACTGGGGGTCTCCCTGTCACTGACCTCTGAAGACGTCAAGCTGTGGAGGCTCTGACATTGAAGCCTTGATTAGTAAGCTTTTCTGGAGCTGTTTAGTTGCTCCTTGTCTCGCACCTTGAGCGAGATGCCTCTCTGACCAGGGGCTGTTCTTCCTCAGAGCAGGAGCGAGCAAGCCGCCCCAGTGACCCCTGAGGCCAGCTGGTCCTGCACCGTCAGTGAGCGGCAGTCCTGCCCGCCGTTATGACACCTTTGAAAGCCTCTGGAATGAACCCACATAAACCACTGCGAGCAGAACTGGTGAGCAGAGTTTTTTATGACTCTGCTCCTGGGCTCTTAGTAGAAAGCACATTTTCTCAAACTTAAATCTTCTAAATTGGAGTTGCCACCTTTAAAGGGTAAGCTGACCCAATGTCCTTGCTGGTCAAAGAAACTTCTTCTAAGTGCAGAAAAAAAATTAACACCTTCCTTTTCAGATACTGGATGAAAAAGGCCACTACTAGGTCAGAATATTGGCTCAAATCAAATTGTTGGAGTTAAGTTTATTTTATAGATGGGAAAAATGTCAGCCCCTTCTACCTTCTTCCTCTGCCTCGGTCTCTCAGTCGTCTAGCAAGTGGACGTGTCTTGGTGCTTCAGAATCTTCCTGGTTGACTGCCCTCCCTCCTAAGCAGACACAGTCTGGCCATACTGATTTAGAGACCCCATACTCCTTCAGACACATCTGCACCACAGAGGACAGGGCACAGTGACTAAGTTGGGACAAATGTCACAGCTGTCTTCCCCCAGCGCCTGGGCCTCTCTGCCCCCAGGTATGCACTACACCCACCCAGGCCAGCCCCATCACTCAGGCCCCTGGATGCTGTGGAAGGGAAGTAAAAGAGCCCCTCTGACCTGGAAGAGTGTGCCGTCAGGTGGGCACAGTCCTGGAGAAGCAACTTTAGGAGCTAAAGGCAAAATGATAGGGGATCTGGGGCCCTGGGGCCAGAGTCCCTGCGTTGCAATCCTGTCTCTGCATGAAAATTGTGTGACCTTGGGGAAGTTCCGTGCCTTCGCCATCCCTAAAACCTCACAGGGTAGTTGTAAGGACTAAAATCTGAACATGAAAAATATTCAGCACAGGCTTTATTTAAAAACTCATTGAAAACCGTATTATCTCATATATCTGCCCACCAACAGCTTCCTATTGCAGATGGAGCAAGACCCAGCCCCCCCCCACACACAGGGCTGCACAACCTCAGCCGTCTACCTCTGCAGCCTCAGTTCCCCCCCTCCCCTTGCTCACTCAGCCTGTCACACTGGCTGGATCAAATACAGAAACTTTCCTCTCACATTAGGGCCATTGAGCTTGCTGTTTCTCCAGCCAGAACGTGCTCACCTCCCCCCAAACCCACCACCACCATTCTCCTGGCTTGTTCCTTAACTTTATTCAATTCTGCCTCTTCCCTGACCACTTTTTCTAAAATAAAACATACCGTCTTTGCACTCTCTCCCCTTACCTTGCTTTTTTTTTTGGTAGAATACCCCTACCTGAAATTGTATTATTTATTGTTTTGTAATGAATGAATGATATATGAGTGCTCAACAATTGTTAATTGTTACATGAAATGTGATATACAAAATTGCACCACTCTGGTTCAGAGCTCTGCAATGGAGTGGGGAAGCCATTCTAAGCAGGACCGCCCGCACGACAGGCAACCTTGCAAAAATGCCAGGAACTTGCCTTGAACCTTTCACGGGGATAAACTGCCTTGACAGCAACATACTGGAAATCAGCAGAATTTCTCGAGCTCTACAGCGCCTGAATCGCGGCTGCCAATAAACTATCAGCCACCATTGAACAATGGACTCGTGTACTAAGCCAGCCGCCTCCAATGAGAACTCTTTCAAAACACCTTGTGTGATCGTCCTCAGCTTCCTTTAAAAACCCATACTCCCCTCCTCCTCTTCGGAGCACAATTCGGCTTCTAGCTGAATCTGCGTCTCCCGACTTGCAATTCCCAATACCAGTAAATGCCTTGTCTTACTGCATGGCAGTCTGGTCTCTCACCTCTCTTTAGTTGACAGTTGCTGTGAGGCAGGGGCCTTGGCTGTTCCTCTTCCCATTTCCCGGGCCACCTGTCATGTCAGCAGCAGCTGGGGGCATGGTCCTGTGGCAGCCCCAACCCGCCTCTTGCTGGCTGGCTCTCGCCTCGAGCACTCACAGATTTTCTTTCTGCACAAGGTCTTCTCTGATGCCCCAGGGTTCCACTGGATCCGAACCCAAGTGGCGCCCCTGAGTGTGAGGTCAGTGTCCCCAGAGAAACCTACGACCAATGGAGGCAGGAGGCTCTACTGCTCCTTCCATCCCTGCTTCAGGCAGACAACCGTGGAAGGCCTGCTGCAGGCTTCCCAGGAGGTCCTGGTGGATCCAGCCCGCAGGACACGTGGCAGCGACCTCAATACCAAGTCTCACTCTCCGCGACTGGTCGCGTCTACTCCCTGGGGTCACCTCCCAAATAACCCCTCCCTACGTTCTTGCCTCTGGCTCTGCTTTGGGGGAAACACTGGAAGCTGAGTTCAAGGGCAGCCCGAGGGGGTGGGGACACAGCATGACCAGGCTGTGGGAGACCAGCCAAGAGCCTTCCTGGAAGACGTGAGCTCTCCGTCCAGAGAGGGACGTGCTGGCAACTCAGAAAAGTCCTCCCGGGCTGCGAGTTTTCAGCTCCCAAAGGGCAGAGAAGCCGAGTCCACAAGGACCAGGTTTCACTCCGGGAAGATGGTGACCACGGCTGCCAGGTTTCCTGCTTTTCCATCCTCAGCTCCTCTTTGGAGAGACAGAATTTATAAGGAAGCTTTTGCCGTCCTAATGAAAATCTAGCCTTTCAAGTCCTATTAACTCTAATGGGGAAAAAATACCTCAATTTCTTTTTTCTGGAGGTAAGAGCAACGGTATTAAAGGATCCAATTTACCCACTTCTAATACCGCTCTGGCCACTAATGAAGATGCATCTGCGGCGTCGCCGCGGAGCAACCGTGTGCAGAGGGCTCCGGCGGTGCGGCCACGCTGCACGCAAATCGAAGTCTTGCAGATCAAATTCCGCTCCCCTCTGGACTCACACGATTAAGAACCGCGTTCCAGTCTGGCCGTCCCCGCAGCCGGCGCCCCGCGCTCCTCTGCTCACCGCCCGCGGTGAGGCTGTGAGCAAACGCGGACACGGAGCATGCCGGTGCGAAGGAGCCGCGCGGAGTTTTGAGTCGCAGGTAAATAACTGCGAAGCTTAATAAGAACCACAAACGGGCTCCGTGCTTTGCTGGTGGCGTCTCCTCGCAGCAGTCACGTGACGCAGGCAGCGTTGTCATTTTCACTGTTGCAGTTGGGACTCGCAGGCTGAGAGGCCAAGCGACCTAAATTCAGCGCCGAGCTGCACACAGACGGTGCGGGGCACTCCATGTCTTACCGCCGAAAGTTGAAAGAGTTTACGGTGTTTATCTTATATTTCGTATTCATAATTTATTCACCCATTATTTTTTGCACTACTACGAATGCCAGATGCCGGGCTGTCGCCTTTGACTAGCGTTGTTCAGGTTCTCCCGTATGTTCCGCGCCTTGGCTCGTTGACCCTCGCAGTGACCTTATCCTCACCCCGCTTCACAGTCGGGGAAACAGGTGTAGAAAACCCAAGTTCATAGGCAAAGTCGCCGCTAGTGGCAGAGGAGGTGGCATGTAACCCAGCCAGACAGACCCCAGAGCCGCCTTCTTTGCCCTAACTCTAGACTCCCTCCCAGGAGCAACTAAAACCCAAACGTGAGGCCTGTGGTTCCAAAATTTATGTTTTTGGCACTACGTCCCTGTCACATAAGATTCACAGATGATATCATACACTTACCTCTGCTTCTGCTGAGACATAGCAGTCTCCCATCATCCACTATTTTGTTTTCTGCAGTTTCAGTCACCTGTGGTCAGCCAGCAGTCCAAAAATATTAAACAGCAAATCCCAGAGATGAACGATTCACAAGTTTTAAACTGCATGTCATTCTGAGTAGTGTGAGGAAATCTGCCTCCATTCCGCTCCGTCCTGCCTGGGATGTGACCCAGCCCTTGTCCAGCGAGTCTGTGCTGCGTATGCGACCCCCTGCACAGTGTGACTGTGTGGGGAAAACATAGTGTACACAGGGTTGGTGTCACCAGGCGTTCACTGGGGTCTTTGAACATATGCCCCATGGACGAGGGGGCACTACCGTATACAGTAGAGGGTGACAAGGATATATTAAAATGGTAGCAAGTTTTCCCTTGTTGAAGTCTTCCATCTGGCCTAGGGCCCATCACAGGTGAGAATTGTGGCCACGTTCTTCATGTTCCTTTTCTTCTGCTCAGCCTGGAAGCATGTTGGATTGAACTGAAACTGATGTAGGCAGAATTCTGGGGGAAAAGCCCCATCCCTATGAGCAGGAGCGTATAGTGTAACTTGGACCCACTGGGGCACTCCCTTCTCAGAGAGAGTCCCACACCCCGGGAGCAAAACTAGAGAAATGGGGGCACTTCCCAGACTCAGGCCCTGTGCATTTGCCCCCACCGTGGACAAGCCTTGTCGTCAGGCCATCAGCTCCCGTGATGGCTCCAGCTTCAGTGGCAGCTCTGCACATGTCTCTGAAATCCAGCATCTTTGTCACAGACCCCAAGTGAGCTCCATTTCAAATGTTAATATGTGAGGTGAACAAATTAAAGATGAAAAATTTATCTCTGAATATATTTATTTGTAATGATACATGAAGTCTGGTGTTTAAGAGAAGCAGTTCTCTAGGAAGAAAAGTACCCACCACGATGTGAGTTGTCAGGAGGCTAACTCACAAGCAGGAGAGGCATAGGATTTTTCTGCATATTACATGCACAAAGAGCCATCTGCCCCCGATGACAATGATTAAAATTGACAGACAATTCCATTAAGTATAATCTTCAAATTGAGACTTTCAGGAACAGCATGCCAGAAGAGGGTATGTTAAAGATTTATTATGCCTCTGAACTATTTTTGTACAATTATTCAGAACAGACTGAGAGTAAATTATTTTATAAAATGTACTTGAAATGAATGTGTACATTTAGACCTTTATAATGTGTGCATTTATTAAAGAGCTCCTAACATCCTGCCCTTTTATTTGGTATGCAGTTTGTGTTTTAAAATGTCAGTTAAGTATTTCTTTGTTTAGGCATATTTTGTAAGCATTTCTGTAAGAAACAGAAAACAAAATATGGCTGCTAATTCAGTAAAATCACATCTGGAGGGACATGGAACTCTGGGGGTGTGCTTTACCCATTTCATAGACAGTGCTGTGTGAGGCAGTGGAGGCGGGCAGAGTATTTTAAATACGGAATGACAAATAAGTATGACAGGCACTGGTATCTTTATAGATTATTTATGGTGCCTGAGTCTCACGCTTTCTGAAACTTGTCGCCACACTCCTGTGCCATTATTCCAGTTAAGCTTCACCCTTTCACATCTGTTCTCCCAGTGAGCATCCTGTGCCTCTGTTTCTACAGGCAGATTCAGACGCTTCCTACGACCCCCACACTCTCTCACTTCGATCTTGCAGGACTTCGGGGTGATGCAGCCTCCTTCTCCTCCCTCTGAGCAGCCAGCCCTAAGATATTTGAATTCGATATGTACAATTATACTCTTGAATCTAGCCTTCCTTTTTAAGAGCATGTTCCTCTTCCTGGGGGAAGACCAGGTCCGAGGGGAGAGGAGAAGGGCTGTATGCCAAGAAATATTTCGGAGTCTCTTGTGCCCTCCCCCAGCCCCACTCTTGCATTCTCAAGTAGAGGAGGAACCGTTCTTCTAAGTCTACCTTTTGGCAAACCTTTTGGAGGCTTACCACTGTCTGTAAAATAATTCTCCTAGAATCCAGTACCAGCTTAACTAAGAGAGAACGAAGAGGTAAAGAGAATTAGGAGTTGTACCACCAGAGACACAAGTGAAGAATGAGCCAATTTATTAATATATTTTTTTCTTGTTTAATATTTAACAAACCCAGGCTCTCCCCTTGCCAAAACTACTCCCTGGGTATAAATCCAGCCCAGACAGAATGGGAGGTTTCTTTTCCCCACTGCAACATCTGATTTTTATTGTTCTCTTTGCAAATCTAGAAATTGTCATACATTCCAAATTTTCTCTCCTATCTATCCCAGTATACCAAGCTCAACCTGTCCTTCACTTTGCCCTTGAGTTCCATACATCCCAGTCATTGAAATAGTTCAGACATCTCCCACAGACTTAACATGTATCCTGCTCTTTCCTCCTCCTTGGTCCAGTGGTGACTTCAGATGCAGGGAAAGAATAAGGGCTTGTGACCAGATCAGACAGAGCTAGTGGAGGTAATGCAGAGATCATATGGAGAAACTGAGGCCCAGACAAGAAGCAACTGAGTCACTGTCACATAGTCAGCATGCAGCAGTCTGGGGTCAGCCACTGTGGGGTAAGGATGTATGAATTCCGGGATCTGGCCACTAGGCATCCAAGCCTACTTCTACTTGCTAGCTGGGTGCCCTCTTGGAATCTCAGTTTTCCCACCTAAAAATTGGGGATGCTAATTGATACCTTGTTGTGAGAATTCTGGAGGATAGTATAGCAATATGGGAAGAGCCCTTTTTCCTCTATCCTCTTAGGTTCGATGACTGGGGCTGTGCAAATTAAACTGACAAAAGGCAGATTAATAGGAGAAAAGGCATACAGATTATATTGATGTTAATATTTTTATTTTTACATGTACCTAAGGGATCTCAGAGAAAAGGAAGTGAAAACCCAAAGAAGCAGTAAGGCCTGAAAGCTTACATATCATTTTAACAAAGAGCAATAAATTTGCAGAGAAGTGACAAGACAAAGGAAAAAGGTTGGGGCTTTTAGGGGGTGGTAAATTGTAGAAAGGTAAAATATACAGGGAAAACTACTGGGAACTAAGGGCTATTTCAGTGAGGTTTGTTTATGTAGGTTCAAGTTAGTGCCATCTCTAGTGGGAAGAGTCTTCTCCTCTTCCTGGCGTGGGAGAGGGGAGTGGGTCACCCTCACGAAGGGAAACTCGCACCCGGCATGCAGGCAGAAAGGGGGCGGGTGAAGACCTTTTCTTGCATCTGCCATTTCTGCATTGCCTCCAGCTCAAAATAATCCTTACACCAAAGTGGCATGTTTTGGGGTGGCATACTCTGGCCCCCTATGTAGTGTTGGTAATTGTACTAACAGTGATTAACTGCAGAGTGACTATCCACCCAATAAAATTCTCCTCCTTACCAAATGTTGCTACTATAGAACTCAATTTTCCTTTTTTACCACCATGGGATTTAGTGTGCCTACTTACTATTCTGTCTCTAAAATTTTCATTCTCCCTATTTAAATTTGAGGATAAATGCTAGTGCAGCAATCTGCCATTCCTTCTGCACCAAGCATTCTCAGAGACATTAAATAACGTTCTCTGTTGCCCTTGGTGACTTGACACCTAAATAAGAAAAACCGGGAGTGGGCAGGGAAGATTCACGGAAGAAAGGAAAAGGAAGATGAACTTGGTAGGAAAGGAAGGGCATGGGAAGGGAGAGGAAAAGAAACAGGGGGCTCCATATGATCAAACAGAATTCCTGTCTCGATAGAGCTTTAAAGAATTATTTTCTCCAACCCTTCTTATTACATTTGGGACAACTGAGGCACAGACAGGGAGGAGTCTCCATAGTGGCAGAGAAAAGTTGCAAACCAGGTCCAGTTTTCCAAACTGCCCTTCCCTCTGCCCGCAGCACTTTAAATTCTACACCACCCTCTTGTCTAGTCACCGTCTATTAATTTTGAAATCTCAGGTCAAACATTCTTTCTTGTCATGTGCTCTCCTGACCTCCCCCCTTCCCACTGGATCCAGGTTCCCCCAACACACCCTCAGAGCACCTGCCAACGTGCTTGTCCCCCATCTGCCCCTTCTCCACCCACCACACAGGGCACATAATCTGCACTCCATAAAAACACGAGTCAATTAGGAAGGAGCAAACAGAGCATGTGCTCTATGTGGGATGCTTTTCATTACAGCAAAGAAACATCTCCATGCAATTCATTCACAACACAATGGAGGGAAATAGTTCCCATTCATGCATCTTTCAATAGCAAGGTTCACATAGGATTCATTAAAGAAAACTTTGTTAATTGTGATGTTCACTCCTGCAAAGAAAATGTGTCTCTTTCTCTCCAGTCAGCTCCTTTCAAGGCAAGCTGTGCTAGCAAAGACAAGAATTAATAAGCAAATTCCTTGAATTGTTCTAGTTCTTTATTTTTTTCTAACACTTGCTCTTATCACCCTAGACATACTTTATGTGGAACAAATTGATTAAAACATAAAAGGAGAATTCACTTTCTGTTAGGCTCTGCAGTGCATAGTTATTGGGATGTAAAAAGATCCAAGTGGCTTAACTAAATCCAAAAAAATCCATCTCATACTGTCTTATCTTCAGCTCTAAAGTTTAAGCTCATCGCTGAGAAAGGCGAAGAAAGAGAACTGACATTTATTGAGTTCCTACTATATGCCAAGCACTGGGTGAGGAAACTTTCATTATTTATTCATTCAACAAACATTTGAGTACCAGGCACTGTTCCAGGAATGGGTGAGGCAGCAATGAAAACAAAATAAAGTCCCTGTTATCATGGAGTTTTCATTCCAGTGACAGGAGACAGACAGGAAGCAAATAGAAATATCAGACAATGTCAGACAGGAATTATGGCTATGAAGAGAAATAAAGTAGGTTAAAGCAATGAGAGTGATGGGAGATATTTTAGACTGGAGGGCAAGCAAGGGCTCTTTGAGAAGGCAGCCTCGGAGCAGAGACCCGAATAACGTAGCAAGCAGAAGGCTGGTGACTGTTGCAAGTGTTCCAGCCAGAAACACAGCCGGCACAGGCCCTGGGGCGGGAGATGTTTGGGATGCTGGAGAAGCAGGGAGGAGGCCAGTGTATTGGGCACACAAGGATTGAGAAAACAGAGCAGGAGACCTGGACAGAGAGGCAGACAAGGGCCAGATCATGCAGCCACACTAAGGACTTTGAACTCTATCCCAAATTTCATAACAACCCTTTGGAAGGTTTTGAGTGAGGGCAAGCCATAATCTGATTTTCTTTGTAAATGGTTGTGTCTTATTTAATCTTCAAAACTACCTTAAAAGATAATCAGCATTAACCTCGCTTTACAGATGTAGGAATTGGGGGTGGGAGAGATTAAACATCACGTCCAAGTTAATGCTGCTTATAAATGGTAGATTTGTGATTCCAGCTCAGGACAGTGTGATTCCAAATCCCAGTCTCTTCCCACCACCCCACGCCACCTGAGGACAGGAACTGTGTCTTGCATGACCCTGAAACACGATCACAGTGTCCAGCACATGGGCACCACGCGGTAGGCATTTTCTAAAAGAGTACATAAGACTCAACTCAAGCTCTGCCAAATTGCTGGGCGCCTGGGTGTTTAGGTCATTGAGGAGGCAGCTATGGAGAGTAAAGGGACTTTTAGCAATCAAAAAGAGAGTGAAAAAGAACTAAGATGTTTTGATATGTACCCTATTTGGGACAACATCCTTCCATGGAAAAACATGATTTTTTTCCAGTGCTTCCATTTTTACCCATTGGTACTTTACATCTTGTACATAAGGAGATCTGAGTGTGCACACACACATCAACTTTGAAACAGTCGTCTTGCCCTTTCCAGTAGTCCAGGGGTCTACGGGAAATGACATCCATCAAAGTTTAGCTGAGTGTTCAGTTTGCTCCTCATAGCTACTCACACATGTGTATCGTCGAGAAGAGTAAACTACGAGTGGATCTTGTGTCCTTTCTCCTTCCTGGGCTCATGTGACTCACAATGGAGCAGGTCTCTTTTTGGCCTTTGCCAGGGGTGAACTGAGAGAGAAAAGACCATTTTCACGTGAGTACATATATACCCCACTGCTGACTCCAAATTCCCCTCCGAATACCCCAAGGCCAGTCCCACGCAGCCATTCACGCAATGACGTGCAAGAACGGTGACTAAGGCCCAGAACTCGGGTGTGTGCGGGCAGCAAGGCTGCCCTCGCTCTCGGGAAACCCCCAGGCTTGGGGGTGTGGGGTGGGAGAGGGGATGAGGCTGAGCACACACACACACATGCACACACACAGACACACACACACACACACACACACACACACACACGGACGGGGGCAGGGCACTGGAGGAAACAAACCAGAAGTTGTAAGAGCTCCCAGCTGCCTGACCTAGTCTGGGGTGGAGGCACAGACCCTTCTCTGATAACTTTCGTACATTGAGAGGATGCAGGGGACAAGGAAGGAACATTCTAGGCCAGGAGTGTTCTCGGAGCTTTGAGAAGGGCAGAGTGAAGGGTGCTGAGGGACCTGCAGGAGGCGAATGTGGTGGGGGCCCAAGGGTTGTGGGCGGGGGGCAGGGACTTTCAGGAAATGATCTCGGCATCTCCTCTGCTGCCAACATTCAGACACTTGAGTGTTGACTCAGCCTCCGTAGGAGAAATCACAACAAACAAGTGACACAGGCTCATGAAATCCTGAATGCTCCCAGGGTGTCTGTTTAGACACAGTGATTCTATATTCCTGCAAGGAGGCCTGATGGGGAGAGGGATTTGCACAGAAAGCTGTTAACATCACCTCCTCAGGGAGAGGAGCCCCAGGTGAGGCTCTGGGGGAACCTGGCCATGAACAGTGTTTATCGTTTACATCCCGGGGTTCCTGGAGCCTCCGAAACGAGCAGCAGTCATTAGCACAGCAAGCAGCCCTCATCCTTCCTTCTCGATGATAACACTGTCACCAGAGGACGGAAAATTACCCTGACGTCTCTATATCTCCAAATTGCACTTCAGAGACAGACCGCGTAAGGCAAACAGACCCGAGTGAAAACCTCCTGGCTGGACTTCCAAGCCAAGGACTAATAAATAACCCTGAAATATACAATCTGACGACAGCTGTGCTCTGCGGCTCGTGGCTTCTGCCCTAGGAAGGACCGTGACTTGCAGGGCCTGACAGATGGGGTCAGAAAAGTGGGGTCTTTCTGGTGGGTTGAAGGACCTGCA
This sequence comes from Varecia variegata, assembly GCA_028533085.1. NCBI lineage: Eukaryota > Metazoa > Chordata > Mammalia > Primates > Lemuridae > Varecia > Varecia variegata. The sequence continues at coordinate 88,163,078 of CM052442.1, read as the reverse complement.
AGTTGACCCTGGTGGTGGTCTCAGAGCAAGTGTGCCTGCTTAGGGGAAGACTAACCTCCAAGAAAGGAGCTGGCGAAGCCTCCTGGGCACGAAAGAATCACCACCCTCCCCCAGCTGAGCTCGTCTGCCTGAGAGGGAGCTCTGTGAACCGCAGGATCAAAGGCGCAGACAAGATTCTCAGTGGCGACTGGACTTGCTCATTAGGAGAGAGACTGTGCGGCATTAAGTGAGCCCAACTGAAAGGTGCAAAATTTTCATAGTCTGTGTTGTTCTTTTTCAGTCAGAAACAACCCAATTTGCCAAAGCACTTTTGCAATCATTTGTAAATTGGTCTGCCAGGGTCTCCATGAGAATGTTAGATGACAAGAAGAAGAAATCAATATCTCATCGCTGAGGCGGGGGTGGGCATTCATGTGAAAAACAAGATTCAAAGCATCAACAGAAAGATGCAAAGATGTCGATCTCCTGGGATGAAAAGTAGTTAAGCAAGAGGTGACAAATGCCAAGCCAGAGAGACTGACCTAAATAGCTAATGCAAGTGAATCCAACATGGGCAGCTGGAGGTGTTAAAACCTTTTTTAAAATTAGATTTCATCAGGGACTACTGATAATAAAAATTATATCAAACAAGATTATCAAGAATAAATTGACTTGTGCTTAAGCAATGGCTGCAAAAAAATTATGATGTGAAAATAAAGAAAATGTTTATGTTGTGAATAATAAAGTAAACATACGAACAACTTTGAAAATGGAAAATTTACAGAGAGTTTAGTACAAAATCTGTACCCTGGAAGAGGCAAACTGCATTTGGGGTTGAGAGACTTCTATATGGGAGCTAATAACTGTTAGTATTTATCAGGTATTAATCACATGCCAGGGACTGCTGTAAGTGGGTTTCTTTGTGAAAAGGTGAGTTTTTTTGAGAACAAGTCTTAATAGTTTTTGTGAACACTCCATGAGCCCTACAAGGTATGGAGATTACACTCGTCATTTTATAGATGAGGAAGCTGTGGCACAGAGAGGTTAACTATTTTATCCAAGGTCACACAGTAAATCAGAGCTGGGATTCCTGTCTCAGTCCCAGAGCTGTTGCTATTTGATTCTACTTTTCATAACTCTCCATCCATTTGGCCTAGAAGAAAGGGAGTTTTGGGAGGACTAGCTGATGCTCTCACTAGAACAAGAAAGAAATAGCTGAATGTCTTTACCCAAGTAAATTATTTTCTGGGAAGAGAGAAAATAAGATGAGTATGGCCATCACCAAAGCTGTTTTCTTTCCCCCTCAATGCCATTTCAGAGGCTTCAAGCTTCTGGCTAGAATTTCAAAGAGAATCCTGGGTTTTCTCTAAATACAGATATATTTAGCAAAATAAATAAATAAACATAAATTGGGGCTCAAGATTGAGAACAATTACTTTTCGTATTTTTCTCAAGCTGCTTCAGGAAAAGGAAATTCAGCAAAGTAGTCATTTGAAAACTTAAAAATAATTACACAGCAACCAACCAAAAGGCAACACATTCTCTTCTTTTTCCTGATACTCTGACTTCTTTTGTATTTCTACCTCTTGGAATAACAAACCATTCTCTGTTCTTATTGTTTTCTGTTTTGGAAAAGCTGCCCTGCCTGCAACCACATGCAAATGATCAGTGTCTCCTGAAATATTTTCCTCAAACATTGCAAAGGCTGGAAGTCAAACCCTTCAAAAATAAAACAGGGCTTTCTTTTTTTTTCTCTTTGGCTTGTGGTCTTATGCCACCTATATCTTCTTTTTCCTCCCAAATAAATATGTGAGTAGAATTCTCTTCCCAAACAACAAATGAATCATTTTCTTGTTTTATTTTCAAAGGAAGGTCTGGAGTGATTATTGGTAGAATTCAAGCCAACAGCTTCTACCAAGAGTTGCCAAGGGTCCTGTTCTCTGTGTACTTAATAGCCACCTTGCTTTTTTACGGCTCTTTTGTTATCCAGACCTTGGCGGTAGATGAGGGCATTAAGTCAATTAATTGTGTTTGGATGTAGGCCTTGTGTTTTGTGAGCCAGCAGAAGATTGCAAGCTTGGCTCTGAAGAAAAGGCCTCAGAGCGTGGGCAAGAGGATTCGACAGTTTTATAGGGAAGGTACCTAAAGAGAGCCCACGGCCCAAGTGGCCCAGGTGTGGCTTGAGTGGGATTGGGGAGGCCGGCCTGCCAAGTGAGCAGACTTGGCTCCATGGGTAGGTTTCTTCCTCCCAACCAGCAGCGCAGGGCCTCCCCCATGAAACCATAGCCCTCTCTCTCCTCCCCACAGGATTTCTTCCTCTTCCTCTTCCTCTTTGTTTCCTTCACCATGCAGAAAGCCTTCTCCTCACTCCCTCCTTCTCTTTCTCTCGCCTTCCACCTCCTCTGTCTCTGTCTCCTTCTCTCCCTCCTTCCTTTTGTCACCGATGTTTCATAGCATGCACTCCATTTGACTGGCTTCCCCCACCGCCCCCCAGGAGTTGATGTGCAATCCTTTGTTCTTTCAAGCTGTTTTTGTTTCCAAGAGACAAGATACCTGCTTTGTATCATGCTTTCTTGTGTGTGAGTGACGGGAACAGAACAGCTACAGAGCTGTACATTTGCATTCTTAGAAAGCGTAAATTAGTACCATTTTTAATGCTACAATTTTATTAGCATAAATCATTTTCTTCTAAAACATAGCACGTGAAAGAAAATTAAATGGCTTAAATTATAGATGTCCATGGACTACTAAACCATTAGAAAGGAGAGACTAGTAATTCTCAGTTGAAAATGCTGCACTATTTCTGTTGCCCGGTGCTTCTAAGATGACTTCTTCTGGCTTCTGAGAACAAGAGGACATCTGGGTGGGAGGACAGAGCAAATATCAAGGCTTGTCATCATCATCTGCTCCTGATCTCATTTCTGGTACTTTCTGTGCTGATCCTCTCTTGACATTTCTGATACAGCAATTAGTCATAAAATGAAAGGATTTAAAAACTATGAATTTTGCCATAATGGAACTAACTTTTACTGGGTGAATGAATGGACGGGTGGGTGGTGACAGGTGGATGAGTGGAGGATGGATGCTGGGAGGGATAAGGTGAGCGGCCGTTGGATAAACGGGTCCGTGCTCAGTGCAAAGGAGCAAACTCCTGGAGTCAAAGCCAACAACCTGAGGAACAATATCAGTGTGTTTTCTCTTTTCCAATTAAATGAATGCCTACTGTATTCAAAACATAAAGGTGATGAGTATTTTGAGACAAAGAAGTAGAAGATGAGATCCATGCCTCAAAAAAGTTGCAATCTAATTTGGAAATAAGACAATAGAGAAATATTAATAATATACATTCGAATAATCATAAAATTATATGGTACAGATTATCCAGAGGAAACACAGGTGGGAAAGACAAAAAAGGAATTCCAAGTAAGGAATGGAATATTCAGGGAAGGCCTTGGGGCAGAGCCCTCGTCTGAGCAAGAGTTTAAAGGACACATCAGTCTGGACAAGTGGAAGGAGGGGCCACTTCTAGGGAATAACGGATGAAATTTGGTGGCAGCAGGTCCTTTCCCTTCTCTGGTGGTTCCACTGCGCAAGGGCCTGCGGCAGCAGCTGTCGAACTTCGTCTTTCCTTTAGTTGCACATTCAGTCGCCCCGCTCTATCGCTCAGTGGACACACAGCCAATGAATGAGTTGAATGGAGAAATGAAGAGTTATACCCACGGTCCCTGCCCAAACTGTCTGATTTCTCCTTGGGGTTCTTGGCATAAAATGAGGCTCAACTACACTCTAGCATGGATCATATTGGATTAGACTTTTCCTGCATAAAGAGCCCTGATAGCAAGTTTACAATATGGATTGGGAATAGGTTGATGAAATGAAACTTGTACTTTGGCAATAATGGAAACAAACCAGTTTCTTTACATTGTTCCAAGAAGAACCCTTTCGTATTTGAAATGAAAAGGGCCAAAGGGGAAACAGAGCCATGCTTTAACACAATCGTAGTTAAATAACTTCACTCCCAGCCTTTTAGAAAAATCAAATCTGATAATACTTTGCCCATGGATTGTTCTTCAAGAGGATAATAACAAATCACTCCCCCGGCTTTAGCCTTACAACCAGCAACGTGCAGTAACTTAATGAGCTGATCTGCCGTCAGCAGCTCAGAGGCTGCAGCTGACCTGGGCAGGAAGCTCGGTGGGAGGGGATTCTGCCTCTAAAAATGGACTGTCCTGGCAGCCAGTGACTTGGGGAGTTTGCAAATGACTTCAAGTTTTCTTGACTGGTTAACCCCTGGGTTCCCTAAAGGCCATCTGTTCTTTAACTATTGTACCTTTGGGAACTTCTATCTCTAAGGCTGGAGATAAAATTGAGAAGTTAATGGAGAAAAAGAAAGGACTATTATAGTTTCCAAGAAGATCCTGCCCGCCTCAGGGCCTGTGCTTTTACTGCTCCCTCCGTTTGGAAGGCGCTGCCCGGGTGGCCCTGCCTGCCTTTACCTCCCCATTTCCCCCAGGCCCCTGCGCAAATGTCGCCTGACAGGAGGCTTGCCCAGGCCATCTGTCTGCTTCAACCCCCTCTCCTAGCCCAGACTCCTCTACACTGCGTACCCTGCTGTGTTTCCCACTGGCGTCTGTTACCACAAGACATCCACAGGGTCAGTCGTCCCCCATGAGAATAGATGGGCGAGACCTGCCACTAATGAGGGAATGAATTTATTGGGTTTTGCTTTGCATATTTAAACTCCCTCAAAGAGCTAAGCGGAAAGCAAGAGCTTTAACAAGACTTGCAGTTATCGTTTATTGAATATCCGCTGCCTGTGAGGCATTGTGTCACCCCCTTGCATTCATTCGCTCATCTGACCCCCAGGACACTGTGAAGTAAATACTAGCATTTCCCTTTTACAGGTGAGCAAACTGATGAAACCTGCCTGCTGCGCCTCGGTTGTCACGCAGGATTCCACGTGGGGAATTATGCTTAGGAACATCCTCCTGGCAGCCCGTCTACCACGAAAGTGAAGAAACCACCTGAGTGATGGCGACGGTGAAGATGACGAGGAAGAGCTGGCATACAAAGCACTCACTGTGTGCCAGGCTCTCCTCTAAACACTCCCCTGTGCTCATTTATTTACCCCTCGCCGCAGCCCTGGAAGGCACATGCTGACAGTATCTTCAGTTTACAGAGAAAGAAACGAGCCGGAGAGAAGTGAAGTGACTTGCTCAAGGTCACACAGCTACTGAGTGTCTGAGTCTGGCTCCAGGGCCACATAGAAATGCCATGAGAGCAGGACAACTGGAAGCCCAGACAAGAGACATATTCCGACTGGAATCCACATGAACTTTTCAGCTCTGCAGGCCGGGACGCAGGCGTGGCTGTCATCAGAGTGAGGCCACGAGGGATCAGAGACAAGAGCGTCACTTCCCCTGAATGAGCTGATGCAATATTCGCAGAAAACTGCTCACTGAAGAGACCATTAAAGGTGGAACCTCTTACCAGAGATGATTTTTAGGCCTAATAATCACTAGATAAGTGAAAAAATTCATGCTCCATGGAGCTAAAAACATTCTCCCAAGGGGGCTGGAAGAAAAAGTCTCTAAAATAAAAAATGACATGTTGGATAATCATTATGCCAAGTAATATATGTGAAAAAGCAAAAAATTGCCCAGTTCCTTATGTTTAGCTAAAGGATTTTTGTTGAATAAGGCTCTTGTACTTGTGTCTAAGCTATTTCTTCTTCCACTTGAACTGCCTCAAAAAGAGTGAGTAAAAAAGAAAAGTTACTGGGAATGGAATTCAATAATATTTAGGGAAAAGTGAAATTAAATATTATTTGAGGCCACAATTCCTGGTTGGCCGCACGTAGGTTCCTGGCGGGGGCTCACTTAGCTTCAGGAAGTACATTCAATGGGCTGTGAATTCTACACACACTCACACACTCACTCACTCACTCACACAATGCCGCTGGGGAGCAGGGACAGGAAAGAAAGAACCAGAACAGCCTGAGTTCTTCAGCAGCACCCAGAGTCAAGATCAGAGATTCTAGCTCAGGTGTTTTTGTTGGTGCTCCTGTGAGTTTTCTTCAGCCAAGTAGAATCTTAATAATTTAAATATTAATAAATAGTATTTGTTGAGCACTTTCAATGTGCCCAGAACTATGCTAAGTGCTTTCTGCTTACTATATCTTTTTACAAATTGATAAATTTTTAAATCTGTTGCCCAGGCTGGAGTGGAATGGCGAGATCACAGCTCACTGCAGCCTTGAGCTCCTGGGCTCAAGCGGTCCTCCTGCCTCAGCCTCCCAACGTGCTGGGACTACAAGCGTGAGCCACTGCGCCCAGCTGCCTGGTACATCATTTATGTTCCCACAAGTCCACCTGAGAGAGATGGAGGAATTAGGGCTCAGACTGCGACCAGGATGTACCCCAGCCTCACAGCTAGTAGCGGGTGCAGCTGACATTTGAACTGCGGCAGATGTCACGCCAGAGCTGTGCTGTCAGCCACCCCACATAGTGGTTAGGAAACCTCTAAGGAGGAGCTCTGACTTCAGACAGAGCTGGGTTCAAATCCTACCTCTAAATGTCACAGTATGAGGCCAGTTGAGAAATGATTACTCACAATGAAGAGGTGGGCTCTTTGACCAGAAGAGGACATGGTGGGAGAAGGGACAGACCTAATCTGGCAACTGTCATTTATATACGGCATGAATGGATCTAAGCAGGTCACTCCCATCCTCACAGCCAGCACTGAGATGATGGGAGACTGACAGGCAGGCAAAGGCCCCCGTCCGAATGTGATGGCCAATGAGTTCTGGGAACTAGGAGGAGGTATCTCAAGGCACAAGAACCCTAAAGATAAGCCACGTGCTGGCCAGTGATGCCCAAGGCCACTTCTGCTCTGGGAAGAGCAGTTTGTCACCTGCTTTCTTGAGCATCCCTAGAGATGTAATCTCAGAGGACGCTGGAATAGCAGGTACCAGGCAGGCCAAAGTCAGCCACAAGGTCATTCTTTCCGTTTTCTCTTTGGATGGGAGTCGAGCACACTGTCTTAGGTTGGGATCCCCAGAAGCGAATCCTGAGCCAATGATTTAAGTGCAAGTCGATTACTTGGGAGGTGGCCCCAGAGAACCAGGAGGAAAGCGGAGGGGCCACACACTGCTCATGAGCATTCGGCCCTGCTGAGAACCTCCAGGCGACCTCGGAGCCCAGGTGTTTATCCACCCACTCCCATGCTTTCCTTATTGAGACCTGCTCCCAGGGACAGCTCTCCCACACTTCCGGTCTGTCGTGAGGGTGGGCTGAGGATGCTCCAGTGGCCAAAGAAAGCCCCAAGGGAAAGAAGTACAGGTGATTTCAGGCAGCAGCCACCTGGCAGGTGTGCACAGGACTGGGTGTGCCAGGAGAGGTGGGCTGGGACCAGCCATGCCTGCCACGGGCACAGGAAACTAGTTCTCTACCAGGAGAAAGGCAGTAGCCTCCGTGTCTGTGAGAAACTGGAGCAGCTACTTAGCTTCAACCAACTGTTAGCTGTGCAAGAATGTGGACCCAGTATTCAAGGGAAACTACAAATCTAACTTTTATTTGAAATCCCCAGATTTTCAAATGTATTGTTAGCAAATTAAGAAATGGAAAAACATTGTTCAGGCCAACAAAGCTCATGTACTGGTCTCAATTTGTAATTTCTGGCATAAGAAGTCCCAACGCCATTAATCGGTGTCGGTAAAGCACTTGTTCCCTTCTTCAAAGGGCCTTCCCTCTGTCATCTCACAAGCGCTTTATCACATCCTGGGGAAGAACCATTTTCTGAGAGAGGTTACCACGTACGTAGAACACGTCTCGGAATTGTTCCACCCGAGAGGCAGGACTCAAGGGGAAGGGCTTTGCTGAAGGGCCCACAGCTGGCTTGTGATACAAAGTTCTGCCAGCTCTGTCACCTTTTCCAGCAAGCCAACCAACAGCCTGTGACCCCGCTGCCTCCGGCAGATGAGTCCTCACCAGAGGTGGCTGCCTTAGATCAGGAGCTTCTGCAGAGACAAAGTTTTCTCCCTTTTTCCATTCAGCATACAGAGATGCAAATTTCTCAAGGATGGATGGAGCCATTAGTTAGTACTCTCGAATCACTCTCCACAAGGAAATTCGGTTCCTACAGCCTTTTAACAGCATTCTAAAAAGAAGGGTTTAATAGTGGACATGTGAATAAAATTACTATGGTGATAAAAGTGTTTCTCTAAACACCGCAAACCATTTGCACCTTTTTAAACTTCCAGAGAGGTCATGGTCAGGGAATGAAGACTAGACTCATTCATTCATTGAACAGACGATGGCTCAGGCCTGCTGTAATCACACCAGCCGCGGTTCTGTGTGCTGGTGAACAAGCCTGACAAGCTCTCTCCTCTCATGCAGAGCATCCTATTCAGGGAAACCCACGTGCACACGGGAGAGGTTGAGAACGCAGCCCCAGCTCAGCAGTAACCAGCTGTGGCACCTCCTTGACCAAATGCGGGTGATACCCCTGCCCCGCCTGCCTTGCAGGTCTGTGTGGGGGTCAGATGAGGTCGTGGGTGTGGAAGGAGGTGGGAAATTGAGGGAGCCTTCAAAGTAAGGCATGTTTATCACTTGCCTGGTCTGTCTCCTCAGCCTCTCCCAGGTGCAGAGAAACAATAGCATCTTCTGAGCACACAGGAGTGAGTGGTTAGGTAACGTCGCCAGTGTTGACCCAGAAGTTAATCCTGGGCAAGATGACTGCTTTATCAGTGGTTACAGCAAAAGGACTCCCATCCACAAAGACTCACTGTTTCACAGAAAATCAAGGTGTTTTACCTTAAAAACTAGTATTGGGAGATCCAAATCAAAGCCTGCAGCCCTGTGTGTGCATGTTTCTTGCAAAGGTGCGCTTAATGAATATTCATGCTATGCAAAGATGTGAGAGCCAGAAAGGGTCATCTCAGCCTCTCTTTATTTCACCGGGAGGAAAACTGAGGTCCAAAGAGAAGATGTGACCTGTCAGAGGCTGCTCAGTGGCCAAGGGCAGAGCAGAAGGGGGTCTAAGCCTTAGTCCAAAGCACTCTCCACAACAAATCGCAAAAATGACCTTCCATATGAATTGTCCAATTTATTCAACACATTTTTACTGAGCACTTTAGATGCAAGGTCCTTGGGTGAGTGCTTTGGACAAGTGCTTTCTTCAAGTAAGTGTCCTCGGTGCTTTTAGGGTAATTCTGAGTCAGGAGCTCTGAAGTGGAGCCTGGGAACCTGCATTTATGGCAATAGCTGCCTCTGGGTTATTCCGGGAGCCAGGCACACTTGTGGAATTCCAGCCCGAGTGGCTTGGGGCGAGGTTCTTAACCAAGCAAGCATCACCATCTCAGAGCAACCCTTCATAATTATTTCATTGTACGTAGCCAGTAGGTTCTTAACGTAGCCAGTCTCACTTAACGTAGCCAGTAGGTTCTTAGAAGCTGCAACTTTAAGCAAAATGACATATAATGAAACCAATTTTAACATAGGCTAATTGATATAAACAAAAGTTAGGTTCCTATGTTTCTGGCCACAAAAACATCACCAAACTTCTAAATAAAGACCAAAATACTTCTAATATTAAACATTGAAATAAATGTGAGCTATAGATACATTTAAGAAAAATTAATAAAACAAGTAAGATAATTATTTACCCAATTATTCCAGTCCAGGGTCTCAGGTGGCCAGAGCCCATCCTGGCAGCTCAGGGAGCATGGTGGTAAACAACCTGGACAGGGCTCTCCCTGGACAGGGCACACCCACTCCCACACCCACACCCACACCCACACCCACACTGGGACTGCGTAGACAGCCAATTCACCTAATGTGCACAGCTTTGGGATGTGGGACAAAACTGAAATACCTAGAGAAAACCTATGCAGACACAGGGAAAATGTGCACACTCCGCACAGTGGCCCAGGAAGATAATTGATTTTTTTCTCATCCATGTTATAATGAAATGACATTGAATGAAACAACATTATTCAAAGACCTGCCATATTTCCAAAACCTTTTCTGGGTGAAACTGATGCCCCCCTATGTGCTCAGGAACTGCTGGCATCATTGTTAAGATCACTGATACAGACACCAGGACATACCGAGGTTCAAGTCCCAGCTCCCCCATTACCAACTGTGTCACTTAGAGAGAAGTTACTTATCTTTATTTCCCCTTTTTCCAAAAATTGCACCAAGGTAAATCAAAGCTCTAGCTGATGTGAGCATGCTGTGCAGGAGTTGGCAGTGCTGCCCTCACTGGCCGCTCATTGGATAGTAGCACAGCCCCAGGAAAAGGACGGTGAAAGGTACTTCTCTTCTTCGAACCACAGGTGATAATGACAAAAGAACCTACCTCAGAGGGCCTGGTACAGTGGCTCACGCCTGTAATCCTAGCACTCTGGGAGGCCAAGGCAGGCAGGCAGATCGTCTGAGCTCAGGAGTTTGAGAACAGCCTGAGCAAAAACAAGACCTCGTCTCTACTAAAAAAATAGAAAAAAATAAGCTGGACAACTAAAAATATATATACATAAATTAGCCGGGCATGGTGGCGCATGCCTGTAGTCCCAGCTACTCGGCAGGCTGAGGCAGGAGGATCGCTTGAACCCAGGAGTTGGAGGTTGCTGTGAGCAAGGCTGATGCCACGGCACTCTAGCCCAGGCAACAGAGTGAGACTTTGCCTCAAAAAAAAAAAAAAAAGATCCAACGAGATGATTCATGTTGACTTTTAATACGGTGCCTGCAGCATGGACACCCAACAAAAGTTAGCCATTGTTTTTATTTTATGTAGTCGGGCAAACCTACGCTGGTGTAATAATCAAAAACACCACACAAAGCTACAGCCTAATGAAGATAAATAAGGTTGAAAAAGAGCATGTAACCAACCGTTTGTACTAGGCGGAAAATATGATAAATACAACAACCCTATAAATATGGACTTTCCATATTGACCCTTAACACGGAGAACCTATTCCTCATTGTGAAAACGTCACCCTCCTCCTCCTCATCTAAACTTTGTGTGCTCCTAGGCATCCCCCCACCTGGGGGACACTCCTTGGCGCACACATTCCAGTCAAGGAAGAGCCTGGAGTTGCCTTCGCTTTCAAGCCGAAGCACACATTGTGGATTTCTCAGAAAATCCCCAAGTCTTCCAACGTTACCCAAGAACACTGTGGAACTGACAGAGATATTTTGAATCAGGACACTTTTTTTTAGCAACTTCCCTGATTAGGGGTTACTGTGAGCCATCAATTTTGGTGTTATGCAAAGAGATTATCCTATTCCAGGGGATAAGACTATTCCAAAGGAGCTAAGAAAATAAACACATTTCCCCTGCATTAAAGCCTCTGCCTTCCTTGAACTCCTCATTTTTAGAATATCTCCACTGATAAGGACAAATGCAATTTTCACCATCAGTGGATCTGAACAGACAATTACATTAAGGCAAATAAGACAGGATGAGGCCGATGATGTAAATCACATTGTGTGCATCTAATGTGCAAACAAAGCCCTCAGATAAAAATGAACACCCTCAAAAAGCAGTCAACATTTTTTTTGCATCTAATTAGGACCCAATTTGCATAAACATTTCTTTACCTACCACCACCACAAAATCACTTACTGGCATTTGGATGTCTGGGGAGAGAGGAGAATTCAGCCAATTTTTAAAACACGTTCCCTAAGGAAACACTCTGCCCCCTTAGGAAGGGCTTGCCCATGCCTAGCAAAAACACTGCCTTACTGTCATGGCACATTAGGTTTGCAAGCCGCTCTCGCGCCTTCCTGTTTGATCCTCACCACAAGCCTGCGAGCTTGGAAATTAAGATAGTTTCTTATCTTTATATGGGAGAAAAAACAGATTAAGATACTTTCTTATCTTTGTAATAGAGAGAGAAACCCAAGGTTAGAAGTGGTCTCCCAGGCAGTGGCGGGGCTGGGATTGAAGTCTCACTGTCCTCTGGAGCAGGCTAGGTCTGCGCCAGAGCCCTTGCTCAGGCAGTGAGTATTATCAGCCCATCCGGTAGCTTCTCAACGACCTGATGCTGCTCTTACCCCAGAGCACAGAGACGGACAGCAGTTTAGAGTTCTGCAACAGAACAAAAAACTTGGAAAGGGGCCACAGGAACTAAACTCAGCCCAGCTGAGATTTACATTTTTGCAAAATTGAACCAGTCAAGCGGGCGAAGCAAAAGATTAAGCTCATAGAAACGAAGTCTGTGTAGAGCTCTTACGTGCAGGAGAAAGGGAAAGAAATGCCATTCAGGAAAGGAGTGTCAAGGGACCGTGGGGAGGGGAGATGAGCAGGCGTGAATGCGCGTGCAGAGAAAGGCAACGGCCTGCGCTTTGGCACCTCCCCAGCGCTTGGCATCAAAGGAACAGAGACCCAGGTGGATGTGCCTCTGAAAGGAAGCTGGCAGCCCATGCGGTATTATTTGCAGCCATTGTCACCCATGGCACCACGTTTGCTGAGGGCCTTGGGTGCTATCCAGTATTGGGGTGCACAGTGTCACAGAGCAGGGTGAGCTCTCCACAGCCCACCCTCCGCTGCTGGGCCATGGGCGCGCTCCTGCTCCCTGGCTGCTGACGGGGCCGGCGGAGGGCCTGATGCTGCTGCTCTGCGCAAGGCGGCCAGCATAGCACAGGAGGGAGGTGGGGCATAGGCTGGACGTTTCCAGACTGGGCTTCTGAGGAGCTCGGGTTTCCCTGGAGAAACAAAGGAGAATCCGTGAAAGGATTCAGCCAGAGCAACCCCACTCCTGTGACTTTATGTATCATTTTCAGCTTTAAAAAAAATAAGAGAGGGAATGAGAAGAGAGCGTCATTGGCCAGAGATAAAAGCTTGCAAACCACCACCTAGATACTCACTAGGGTCCTGTCCAGCCCTGAGGCTCTACGATTCTCCCCTCTCTAGTAAAAATGGGTCTGCTCCATTCTCTAACCCAGTGATTTCCTTAAGTGGGATGAACATGACAGCAGGGATTTTTTTTACATGATACTTAGCATCATTTTGACAGTTTTGTATTTATTTCAAAGTATTATCTTATATTTATAGCAACTGATGCTGGTTTTACATTGATGATAACAATGTAAAATATCTTTTTAAAGTCAATTTATTTACACCTTTAAAAAGTGAGTTGCTTTCATCAGTGAACAATTATCAAGAAGTTGTACGTGTTGGACATGGCAATGGCAAAAAGCATGATGTCTGATTCACAGCAGTTTGGGACTTGCCGTGATGACCAATAGGTGGGTCAGCCAAGCACTGGAGTGGCTGGGAGGAGCCAGTGGCGCGCCCAGACCTGGCAAGTCTTAGAACAAGTCGCTAGCAGCAGTGGCTACTGCATGAGAATTTACAGCTGGCGGTGATGGGCCCCATCCCGGGAAAACAGCAGGCTAAAGACACAAGTTACAAGAAGAGATGATGAAGTCAAAAGTGCTGCCACAAAGGGTGAAGTGGGGAAGGAGGGATAATGACCCTTTACAGGCTTGTGTCCAACAGACACTCTGCCCTCTAGCCTGGCTGGTCTGTACATCCTGCAGTCCTGCCGTTAACTTTCGCCTCCATAGTTTCATGTTTCCCTGCCTAAAATGACCTCTGCTCTTCTCCCTGTATTCCAGAGCTCAAGCTCAGCCTTCTCCATGAAACCTTCCCGATCACTCCAATAGCACAAATTTTCTTGTTCTTCCCTTCAGCATTTTTCGTTCATTACCCCTTACTGGTTTACCCTGCTTCCCTGTTCAGGAAATGAAGTGTAAGCTGATTGGGCCTTAAATAACATGAGATCACAGTGGGAAAGTCACTCCCTTTTTGCTGCTCCTTCAGTGCATCTGATTAAATCAAGAAGAAAGTCTCAGTTTGGTCCTGACATGTCTTTAACAACTACACACTTGCTTATCTCCCGTTTAACAAAGGGGAGTTCTGGATAAGAACCTCCATCATGCACTAGTATCCATTGATATTTTCATAACATTATTTTGTTTTTATTATATATACTTTTAAATAAAGCAAATTATTCTGGCTTTTCATTTGAAATAGTGATCTTTAAATCAATGCATTTAAATAAAAATCTAGTCAACTAAAAAATACTAGGCAGCAGCCCGTAACAATGCGGTTATATGTAAGACGCTGTTGTGTGGACACGGCAAATATTGGGAGTGTGGTGGGTGAATGACTGAGTTTGGAAAACATTGGTCCAGCTTTTCTGTGGGGATGATTAATCCGTCCAGCTCCACGGGGCAGAGATGGGCCAGGCGACTGGGTTAGAGCTCCAGCCTCTCCTGGCTTCCTGATCCCGGCCTTCCCCAGCGGGATCCAAGATCCACAGAGCAGCAACAGCAAATAATAAAAAGCAAGCAAGAAGCAAAAGCAACAAATAACAGCAGCAAAAAAGAAAAAAAAAAAAAACCAACACAACTAACAGAGAAAGAAAACAAGTTTACCGGAAGGACGCCGAGAAACCGAGGACTGAGAGCCCAGAGGGAGTCTGAGCTAGGGCAGCCCCTGGGGACCAAGGAGCAGCCACAGGAGTGTCCTGGTAGGGTGCACCCAGCTCGACCACTAACAGTTCTAACAGACTGTCCCTTCGCGTGTCCCTCTCTCAAGATTCAGAGTCTCTGATGGAGGTTATTAGAGATTTTTCTTTTCTGCTCTTGGTTAGTCTAGCCAGAGGTGTGTCTATTTTGTTTATCTTTTCAAAGAACTAACTTTTTGTTTTATTAATCTCCCTTATGGCATTTTTGCTGTCCTTTTCATTTAGTTCTGATTTGATCTTAATAATTTCTCTCCTTCTGCTGGGTTTGGGGTCAGTCTGTTCTTCTTTCTCCAGCTCTTTGAGTCTAT
>CM052442.1:88084225-88147755 GCA_028533085.1 Varecia variegata | reverse complement strand
GCAGGCGCCGGAGCCGGGGGTCTGGTGAGCCCAGGAGCCCACAGTAGCTCCCCGGCAAGAGAGCGGCCGAGGGAGAGTCCCAACTCGGAGTCTGTCACTGTATTTCGCCTTAGGGCAGTTCCGACCCTCCCCCCGCCAAGCGGCGACCCGGTGCAAACAACCTGCAGTCAAAGCTCTTTCCCTGCTAATGTCTCCTCTCCACAGAGCCCCACGTTTCTCAGGGCAATTCTGCATCATCTTCAGGCAGATTCCTAATTGCGTGGGTGTGGAGAACAGTGGGGAAACAAGCCGATTTCCTGTGGGGCTGAACCCACCTCACTCACTGGTGAGGCGGGTACAGCCCTCCCGCACACCGCTGTCTATTGTCGTCCCGCACTCTCCAGATTTTTCACGGATTCCCGTTCACCTCAGATTTTTCTTATTCTCTATGTCCCACGTTGATTCTCCGTGGATTCACACTGTTGTTCTTGCAGGAGAGCAATCCTCTAGCGTTGCGGCAGACCGAGATCCAAACCTTCCACTCCGGGAACACGGATCCAGGAGGTCATCACCTCTCCGCCATCTTCCAGACTCAATTGGGAAGAATTGATATTAGATTTTCTAAGAACATGGTATGTATCTCCACTTGTTTTGATCTCTTTTTATGTCCATCAGTAAAATTTCAGTGTTGCTTTCACATAGGTCTTTTTTATCTTATTAAGTTTGTTCTTATTATTGTCAATGGGACCCTTTTCCATTTATGTTTTTTAATTGGTTATTAATGACATCTAGGATAACAATTTTCATTTGTGACTTTTGTATTTGACCACTTACTAATCTCATATCAGAATTAATAGTTTGGTTTATTCTCTTGGGTTTTTAGGTAAGCAATCAAATCATCTGCAAACTACTACACAAAATAGGTGCTTGATAATATTTTTGTTAAGTGAATATTTGTTGAATGTCTGAGCTTATCCTCTAGGAAGTACAGACAATCTTATGCAATTAGATGTTCCCCAAGAGTCTTGCCCTACAGAAATCTCTCAGCTTTTCTGAATATACTCTGAATTTTCTCTACAGATTTTCTGTACCTCTGCAATTTATTTTACCACATCACATAAGTTATAGTCTTAAATAATTTAGGAGAATCAGAATGTAAACAATTTGAACATAACATTCTCACAAATATTAGGGCCTCACTGGCAGATACTCTGACATTTCTTAAAGGCCTTGTACATCAAATCTAAGTATCAAGAGTGAGTGGCCCTGTCCTTCCCCTTTGCAGAAGGACGTTGTGGGGAAAATGCCCTTCTTTGCTCTCTGAAAGCACAGACTGACATTTTGGCTCTACAAGGCCCTTTCTCACCCAG
Source organism: Varecia variegata (assembly GCA_028533085.1). Taxonomy (NCBI): domain Eukaryota; kingdom Metazoa; phylum Chordata; class Mammalia; order Primates; family Lemuridae; genus Varecia; species Varecia variegata. Next base: position 88,146,406 of record CM052442.1, on the reverse strand, counting down.
CCTCTCCCCACAGAGCATGAGCAGAGAAGAAAAATGCTGAAACTTGCCCCTGTGGCAATACCCATCCAGAGGACTGGAAAGATTTGAGAAATGCAAACTGTCCTCCCAGAAACAAATTTGCTTTTTCTATATTTGATTTAAGCAATCCAAACTTAAAAAAAAAAATCAATGAGATCTAGGGAGGAGAAAGGAGGCAGGAAAATGAGCCCTTTGAAAATTCCTCCAGAGAGCCAATTGCAGCCTATTAATATTAACACAAGGTACCTCTACCCTCGGACGCTTTTGGAGATCCAGAGGCTGGCTCTCGGGAACCCTGCTGTGCGTGGTTCTTTTTGAATGTTAGGAATAAAACCTACAGCCTCTGAGTTAGGCAAAAAAAAAAAAAAATGTCCATTTTCCTTTGTGTGCACACTTTCATAGGAAGCTGCCTCAGGCATAGAAAAGAAGAAGGAAAATGGTGAGAATTCTTAACAACAGGCTGTTCCTTGGCAAGGAAAATCCTTATTTAAGAATCTTACAAAGTGAAGGATGAACAGAAGACAATGAAATGAAGCTCAAATTCTTCTTGGAAAAGTATATCTTTCTGAGATAGACTCAATTACTGATAGTGCTTAGATGGTGACTCGCAACCGTTTGTACCCAAAGCGGTACAGTGAGAACAGCAAAGAACCTCGGGTCTAAGCAGAAAATGTCTGGAGGGAAGGAAGATTTTAAAAAACTAGAAGAAAGGAAAATAAGTCCCTAAAGACATTCCCTTAGGTACATAAGGCTTCGTAGCAGGAGTTCGCACTTGGCCTTGAACGTGGGACTTTCGCCAATAGGCGTCCAGAATGGGAAGGGACTTGTGAGCGACACCGCACTTGGCCACACTGCTCTGAACACGGCTGCGCCTGGCAGGTCCCTGTCTGCCATGGTCTCCTGTTCTCTTGCCTTAACTCCTGTGAGTCCTTAAAGTCACTGAGACTTCCCGGCCCATGGCTGTCTCCGCGGTAGCACCTATCACGCTGTGTTACAATTGTCCATTTCACAGTCTGTTCCCGAGAGACTTCAATCAGTTGGTACTGAATACTGCTCACCTGACACGGTCCCTGGTAACATGGTAAGAACTCAATGAACTCAAATATTTGTTGAACGAATGAAGATAGACCAACATAGCATTTCCAGGGGTAATAAGTTACCCTCTTGCCCTCGGGCTGCATTTAAGTTAGAAATGAAAGCATTTTCCAAGTTAAATATATTCTTGGAGCCACATTTGCTTGGCCTTCTTCCCAAGCACTAAAGCATTTAGTGTCAGGAGGAGGAAAGTTTTTTCCTCCTTGGCAAACATTTCCTACGGAAAAGTGGATGAGGCAACTGTGGGAAGAAAATGAAACATTACCGTGGAGCTTGGAGATGTCCAACGCTGCCAAAGATGCCCCTCGGACTCACCCACTCAGGGAATATCCATAAATATCTTCCTTAGTTAGGCCACTGAGATGAAATTATCTTGAAAACACCTTCTAAACATTGAGTCGCAAAGGTTTGCTAATAATTTGTTTCCCCTCCTCCTGCTCCTTTCCAACACAACTGGAATGAAGAATGTTCTTCGTTTCAGGACTACTTTTGAAATCTTCGGCCTTCCTTTCCATTTCTGATAAAGAAATAGTTAAACTTCAGAGTTTGGTGAAAAGAATCTTTAACCCTGAAATTGGGAGTGTTAGTCTTCCAGGGCTGTCGTAACAAAGTACTGCAGACTGAGTGGCGTAAGTAGCAGAAACTCACTTTCTCACTGCTCGGGAGGCTGCCGTCTGAGACCGAGGTGTGGTGTGGACATGGTCCTCCCTCGTACGTCTCCACGTTTCCTTTTCTTATAAGGACACCACTCATATTGGATTAGGGTCCACTCTAATGGCCTCATTGTAACTTAGCTACGTCTTTAAAGACCCAATCTCCAAATACAGCCCGTTCTGAGGCACTGGGGCTAGGACTTCAACATACGCGTTTGCGGGGAGACAGCCCAGGACGTCAGGATGCGGTTTATTTACTTAGACATTTGTGGGCAGAAATGGAAGACACAAGATCACAGATGCATGGGCTACTTTTCCTTAAGAGTAAAAAGCTATAATCTCTTGAAAACCCAAGAGAAATGGAACCTGTCCGTTCAACATAGAATGACTGTCAGTGGGGAGTCCCACGATGAGAAAAGCAGCGATTTATTGGATTCTTCTGTGATTTAAATTTTCCGCCTCACCCTCTGAGCAGGAATGAGGTGAGTATCGACTTTCTTGGACTTCTATTCTGGTTTCCCCTTTGCTTTCCACTTCTAAAGTACCCAGAGACTGAAGACAAGGGGTGGAGTTGTCAGGGATGGTGAGGAGCGGGTCCTTCCCGTCCCTTCCCCGTGTCTTAGGTACCCCTGTTAGTATAACATCACTTTCCGCTAGGATTCAGCGTGAGGGTGAGAGGTTGTTCTCTCTAAGGGAGAGACAGCAGTATGAAAAGTGACTTTGGGGTGTTGCAAACCATATCTGCCCTGACTTTGATTAAACGTGCTGCTGGCTGCTCTTAGGAGATAAACAGTGTTTAATAAGATAGCCTAAACGTGCTGTCAGTCTTCACCCAGACGTGGAGATTTCTCTGAGCAGATGGGAAAGCAGGTGTCAGGAACATCACTCACTCTCCTTTGGCAATAGCAGGGAAACTCAGAGAGAAATGTCGGAAATGCCGGGACGGGCCCTGCAGTGGACCTCTCTGGTTGTCCCCTGTGCCCTATCTCGTTTTCCTCCTTCTTTCACTCAGAACATTCTAATTTCCCTTTGGGGAGAATCCCTGGCAATTTACTGATAAATTGCCATGGTTTCTGTCCTTTCCAAAATCATTATTTTTTTTTCTCAGAATTATCTTGGATTCTGTGAACTATTTATATCTCCTACTCAGACTTCTGTCTCAAAGTTGACTCGTATATCCAACTGCCTATTTGACATCTCCACTGAAATATTTAGTGGACAGGCCAGGCACGTGACTCACACCTGTAATCCCAGCACTTTGGGAGGCCAAGGCAGGAAGATCGCTTGAACGAGGAGTTCAAGACCAGCCTAAGCAACATAGTGAGACTCCTTCTCTCCAAAAAGTATTAAGAATTAGCTGAATGTGGTGGTGCACGCCTGCAGTCCCAGCTACTCGGGAGGCTGGGGCAAGAGGATCACTGACCCCAGGAGTTTGAGTTTGCAGTGAGCTGTGATCTCACTGCTGCATTTCAACCCAGGCAACAGAGCAAGGCCTTGTCTCTAAAATAAAAAAGAATTAAAATAAATATTTAGTGGACACCACAAACTCCTCATCTAAGCCCTCAACTCCCCCACACTTGCTCCAGCCACAGCCTGCCCAGCAGTGGATGGTACCTCTGTTCTTCCAGTTACTCAGGCCAAAACTCTCGGTGTCTCCTCTGACTCCTGTCTGTCTCTCGCTGCCACGTGCAACCTGTAGGGAAACTCTGCAGGCTGTGCCCTCAAAGCAGATTCAGAATCCAGCCTGTCCCCACTCCTGCCCACCATCCTGTCTTCCGCAGGGTTTACTGCAGCTGCCCGGGAGGCCTCCTGGCTCCCCCAGCAGCCAGACTGTGTCTTCCAAGATGACAGCGAAATCCTGCCATTCCTCTCTTCAGACTCTCTGGGCTCCTCAGCGTGAACTCTTTTTAATCCAAAGTCCCTGCCCAGCCCACAAGTGCCCACATGCTCTCCGGCTCCCGTGCACCTGGCCTGCTCTGATACACTCTCCCTAACGCCATCTGTGCCCGTACACTGTCCTTGATGCTTGTGGAACACACCAGCATGAGTCTGCCTTTGGGAGTCTGGCGGGAAGGCTCCTCCCCCAGAGACCCTCATGACAAACCCCGCCACCAGCTCAAGTCCCGCCTTCTCAGTGTGGCCATCCTGACCACTCTGGCACTCCTAACACCTTTGCCTTGCTCTGCTTTTATTTTTCCATATGACTTATCCTTTCTCACACGTCCTATAACTCACAGTAAGGCCTCACCTAACACATCGTTAGGCTCTTGGAAACTGCGACTTTTAGGTGAAATGACTTGTAACAGACACCAATTTCACCATAGGCTAATTGACATAAACAAGCATGAAGTCCTTACAGCATATCGACAGTCACGAAAACATCACCAAACTTCTAAATAAAGACCCAAAACACTTTTGATATTAAACATTGAAATAAATGTGAGCTATACATCCATTTAAGAAAGATGAAGAAACACAAATAAGATCATTATTTACCCACTTCTGGTGAACCAGTGAATGACAGTGGTCATAGCGGTGGTTTAATCAAGAGATAAACGTTTGCGAAGTGAAAATTGGCCGGAGCACCGCCCCCACCACGCAGCTCACAGATAAACAAACACGGAGGCTCCCGAGCGCTTTCACACGCATCACTTGTGATCGTGCATTTGTATGATTATTGTGTACTTTATGAGTTTTTATTTTACAATAATTTGTGTGCATTCATTCTTGTTCCGACCTGATCGTTGCAGTTCAGGGTCACTGGCCAGAGCCCATCCCGGCCGCTCAGGCACAAGGTGGAAGCCCACCCTGCACAAGGCGCCGTCGCACTGCAGGGCGCTCCCCCACCCCAGCTCGCTCAGACCAGGCCGTGTGGACCCGCCAGTGCACCTCGTGGGCACAACTTTGGGATGTGGGAGGGATGCAGAGCACCTGAGAAAACCCATGGAGACGTGGGGAGAAGAGGGGATGTACGACTCCACGCAGACAGTGGCCCCAGCTGGGAATCGACTTTTTCCTCATCAACATTCTAACTAAAGGACGTCATTCAAGGACATGTTCTACTTATTTTTTCTTTGTTTACTGTCTGCCTGCCCACCAACCCTTCCTTTTCTCTTTCCCGATAAGAAACTAAATTTGACAGGCATAGGAATCTTTGTTTGGTTCTCTGAAGTATCCCAGCACCTGGAATAGTACCTGCCACATAGTAGGTGTTCAAGAAATAGTGGTTCAATGAAAAATACTAGTAAAGCACATATCCTTTCAGTAAATCCCCTTTCCACTTAGTCTAGCCCAAATCCGCTGCCGTTGCTTGCAAGCAAAGCACCCCAAGTGAGACAGTGCCCTTCTCAGCACATCACGGCTCCAAAGAAGAAACTGCTATACTTTTCTGCATTTAAAAAAATCAGAAAGAAAAAGAAAAGACACACATTGTCTAATGGTCTCTATATTGAATTCAGCTCTGACTGGACAGCTGGTCCTTTCTGCTGCCCATGTTGGTAGAAAGCAGTGGAAAAGTCACTGGACTTGGAGCGAGGAAACTGGTGGCTTCGGGCATCACTGAAGCTCCCTGGACCTCAGTTTTCTCGCCTGTGAAGCAGATCAAATAAACCCTATGCCTCAAGGTTGTTGAGAAGATTAAATGAGATAATGAGATCATGAGTGTGACTCACCCAGCACAGAGAGCCTTACCCTTGCCGTCACAGCAGCTCAGCGAGCAAGAGAGCGTGGGGGCTCTGGGACAGGAAACCAGTTCAAATCCCACCTCCACCACCCACGGCTTGCAGCCTCAGGCACATCCCCTGGGCCCTCTGAGCCTCCATTGCCTTGTCCTTAAAATGGGGATAATTGGAGTAGCCTGCATCAGAGGACAAGCACAGGGACCATGCTCGTGTTTAGCACCGTGCCTGGCACATGCAAAGTGCTCAATAAATATTTTTTGTTGCTATTGCTGGGACTCAGTATATGTCCTTTTCCTTCTTGTGATAAGAGCATCAGCACTTGAGCCAGACTGTGTATTTCTTTTTCTCTTTTGTGCCAGTGATGATACATAACTTGCCCCAATAACCTAACTCACCAGGAAAATTTTGATGGGATAACAAAAAACGTGCTTTTTGTGCTTTCTACAGCTACAGTCCTATGACTCCTGGCCTGGAACTGTCCAAACAAGCCTGAAACGCGGGCTTTCTGCCAAGTCTTCTTGGAGAGCGGGAGATTTAGCACGCAGTCCTTCCTTTCTCCCTGCACCATCCCCGCCCCCACCCCATCCAATTCTTCTGCCCGGGCTCACTGTGTCAGCAGCGCTTGAGTGGTTTGGTAAAACAAGGGCTCGTTTCAGCTCCCTTTGGCAGAGCACAGGGTAGTGTGTGGAGGAGGCCCGAGGACAGAGGCACGTTAAGGTGGTTCAGAAGTACCCGGGAGATGCCGTCAGACTGTACCAGGGCACTAGAGGCAAGGGGTATGGCTGCTGTGCCCTGGCGGCTGACGTCGAGTCCTGGTTTAGGAAACTCCCGCATGTGGATCAGGAATCAGAGCAGCTAAGGACAGACAAGGGTACCTGTCCACCTTGAATTCGGTCTGTTAGAGTGATCTGAGATGCCAGGGATGCCAGGTGGCTGCCAAACCTTGTTGCAGAATCCTCACAGCTCCTTTGTGGCTTCTGGTTTTGATATGAATCTTGTAGAACACAGAGCCTCCTGCTTCCTAAGGTCTTGGAGTCAGGGATCTATAAAAGCAATTTCACCCCAAGCTTACACAAACACACCACGTCCCCTGCCTCTGCTCCCCTGTTGTGACCAGGAAGGCTGGACTACTGTATGGTTAACTCTCCACAGGAGTTAAATTGGGCTCCTTTGAAGACCACTGTGTTCCATCCATAAATTATCAGCTGTGCAAATATAGACCTCGGACTGACACCATAATCACTTGCTCAAGTCTCCACCAAGGACAGACATCTAGAAATGACTCACTGTGCTTCTGTGGTCACCCTTTTCATTTTAGAGAGGTTTACACTGGTCGCGACTTTTGGGTGCAAGTGAAAGAAACCCAACTGCAATTGACCTAAGCAAGAAAGAAGATGTACTGAACCCCATGACTGAGAAGCTTGGGGTTGCTTAGCTTCAGGAACAGCTGGATCCAAATATCAAAAAAAAAAAAAAAATAGTGCCAGACACTAGTGTCTCTGTTTAGGCTCTGCTTTCTTCATGCCCTCTTCTTCCCTAGGTGGACCACCCTCCCAGGACGCAGGGTAGGCTCCCAGGAGCTTCAGCGCCACGCCTACATCTCGCCAGTGTAGCCCCTCCAGGAGACAGAGGAAAACTTTCAGCAAAGGGCAGCCCTAGCATTGATCCGCTCTGCTTGGGTTCTGCTCTCGAGCTTGTCCTGGTCCCTCCCATTCCCTCTTGTCCTGCAGCCCATCTGCCTCACACTTTGCCTTTACCTGCTGAGTGGACAGAGTGAACTAGTACAAATGAGCACAAACAAGAGACTATGAACATATAGAGAAAGAAGCACCGAGTTCCCCAGAGTGGAGAAGGGGAAATCAAAAAGGGCGAGTAGGATTTTAAATACAAATGTCCTGTTCATAGGTAAGGTAGTTTGTCATCCTTTGGGTAGAGCCGTGCAGGGGAGGGGTTTGCCAGGGTGAGTGCAGGGCCTGGGGAAAGACACAGGCGGAAGGTTTGGGAGCCCTGCCTGCAGAAGCAGCACGTCAGGAGGTCACACCGTGGGGGACAAGCAAGACCGCGACCAGCTGAACTGAATTCTGCAGCAGGCCCACCCAGCCTCACTGAGGCCTCGGAATCGTCACAGGAGCTCAGGGGTGCAGAGGGGCAATGGAGCCCCCTAGCCCTGTGGACCTCAGGCTGGGGAGCCATGCTCCTAGCTCAGCAGTGCCCCGTTGCTCCCCATAAACATGAGTGTATCCTCAGCAGACTTGATGGGCATCTGGACCTACACCTTGCTGAGACCAGGGCCTCTTGCTGCTTCTCCCAGCTTCTTTTCCTGCCACCCTGGCTGCTTCTGAACCCCCAAAGTTCAGACACCTGAGCCGGGCCAGCAGCCTCCTCACAGCACAGGGGGGAAGTCCCCCAGCAGATTCTGGGTGCCCCGTGTTCTGTGCTGTGGGTTAAAAGAGGCCAGGAAAAAGCAACCAGGGGCCTGGCACAGCTGGTGCTTTCCTTCCCCTGCCCTTGAGGGTCCGTATTGTCATCTCAGCTTTCCGAAGGAGGACACTGAAGCTCAGCCAGGTTAATGACTGTGACCTCTGGGCATGGCCTCTCAGCTTCTAGTTCATCCTCTGTGGAAGGAGGATAATTTACAAGTCTCCCAAGTTTTTGTGAAATTTAGAAGTAGCGTGTAAAGTGCTGGCCTGGTGCCTCGTTTGCTTCATTTGTTTAAAATAATCACCGAGCATCTATTAATACACAATGCTTGGCACCAAGTTACAGCTGTCAGCGAGGCAGACAGAGTTCCTGCCTGCAGAAGGTTGCAGGTGTGTGGGGGTGTGTGCACGTGTGTTTGAGTGTGTTGGGTTGGGGACCTAGAGACACTGAGTAACCACATACCACACAGTGAGTAAGTGGACCTCGAGGGCCATGCAGGAGGGTGGCAGCACGTCGTGGGCATGATGAGGCTGGGTTGGGGAGCTCTGGGAGGCTGTGCCGGCTCCACGTGAGGCCTGCAGAACACAGAAAAGTCAGTGTGACTGGACCAAACACTGGCCGGCAGACAGGTGAGAAAGGAGAATGAGGAGGAGGAGCCTGAGAGCCTTGCAGATTGTAGCAAGGGGGTTGCCTTTCTTCTAAGGCCCCTGGGGAGTTAAGTGTGTAGAGGGAGAGGGATGGAGGACACCGGGCGCTGCTTGCGGTCGCCTTCCCCGGTCACCTTCCCGCTGGTCCTTCCGCCCCGCCCCGCACAGCTGGCCCAGCTCAGCAGGCAAAGCAATCCTGTCAAGATGTCAATCAGATCCTAACAGCCTCCGCTCGAATCCCTCCAAGGGCTGCCCGTTTACCTCTGGAAAAGCCAAAGTCCTCACCAGGCCCTGAGTGACCTGGCCCGTTTCGTCCCTGCTCCTTCCGGGCGACCCCACCCCCAGCCCTGCGTGGGGCGACTTCGACTCCGGCCGGATGCGGTCTCCGCTTCCGCGTCACCGTCACCGTCATGCCTTTGCTCAGATTTTACCTTCCCGGGGAGATGGACCATGACCGCCCGTTTAATACGAAAATTGCCGCCACAGTACCTCTAACACCGTCCTCCCCCATTATTCCCTGTGTGCTTTTCCGCAGCACTGATCTTCCAGCGTACTGTCCTTGCCCTCTGGCCAACGCCCGCCGGCCACACGCGCAGCTGGTCGTGCAGGTGTACCTGCTGCCGAGAAGGAGATCACACCTGGCCTGGAGAACAGCGGGGACTCTGCGTAAATTACTGCTTTGTTATGTTTTTCTCCTGTCCTCCCCCCTTGGTGCTTCCCAGAGGTAGGGATGTTTGGACTGTTCTGTTCACTGACGTAGCCAAGGACCTACAGCAATGTCACTAGCGCCGTTGAAGCCCAGTTTATATTTATCAAAGGAATTGCTTAATGCATCCACTTGTTGACAGGGCTTGGTAGGACTGGGCTTGCAGGTAACCGGCAGACGCCTGGCTGTCGCACCCTGGCGGGTGGCTGTGCTGCCTGCCCAGATGGGGAGCAGCCCGGACGCTGCGCGGGTTTGCAGAGTCGGTGCAGCTGGGGAGGAGTTGATAAGCTTGAGCTATTTCCTCACTGAGTCATCATTAGCTTTCTTCCTGTGTGTGGCCTCACCCGCCACTGGGATGATCACAACCCCCACCCCAGCCTGCCCCCCAGCCCGCCCCCTAGTCCGCCTCAGCCCTCCTCGGCAGCACTAATAATACCAGTAAAACATGGACTGGGTGCTGTTCTGACCCTGGGCACAGGTTGTCTTACCCAGTCAGCATCCCTGTGATTTTAAGGATGAGGAAACTGAGGCACAGGGAGGCCAAGTGAGTTTTGAGTGGCAGAGCTGGGACTTGAACATAGCTGCCCAACTCTAACCCGCTCACCCGCTCCAGCACCCAGCAGCTGTGGATTCAGAAGCTGAGAAAGGAAGACGGCACCGAGGGGGTGCCACGGCACCAAGGCAAACTGGATTTTGGGGTGTAACAAAGGAGGAGACTTTTCTTCTTGTCTGTCAGGAGGGGCTGACTGGAGCCACTGCTCTGTGTCTCACGGGGACCCCAAAGGCTGCCAAGGCCGTCGCAGCTGCTGGGGGCCCATGCAGGCCTGGCATGCCCCGCTGAGCTGCATAACAGGAAGGGACTGGAGCTGCCAACAGGGTGCATTCCCCAGGGAATTCATAAAAATTAAAAAGGAGCAAGCCCCGGCCTTTCCCCCACTGAAGGAGAGCAGCGGAGATCTGAAAAACAGGGTTATTGACTCCACCAGGCACTCCGTTGCCATGGATACTCCCAGCCCAGCATGACGCCTCTCCTGCCCCTCAGTTCCAGACCGCTTTGCTCTTCAGCCCTGACACATGCCGGCACGAGTCCTAAAAGTACAAAAGGCATTTAGGAGTCAGAGCTGAGGAGAGCTTATTCCATTCCATGCCGTTTTTATAACAACTGGCTTCTTTCCAACTCTGTTGTGCATCATGTAAGCTGTAGTCCTGTTAACGTGAGCTTGTGTGTGTGAGTACAACTGTTCCTTAGAAAGTGTGTCTCTGTGCTACCACTAAAGATCAGAGCTGGGAGGTCTGAAGAGAGGATTAACAAGCAAATGAACAAGTTCTGTGACTGTGTATATGCAGCTGTTAACAAGGATGGTCATTGGTGGTCGTGAGAACTACATTAAAAGTACAGATATCAGTACAGTAAAATGAAGCCCAAACTTTGTCCCCATGCTCCTCCAGTGCAAGGACAGAGATTGATCTTTGTGTCCCCAAGCTCTCACAAGAAAACTGTGCCTGTCACTAACATTCTCAATAGACATTTATCAGATATGCATATTTGAGTGCTGCTTTTAACTTTTCAAATACTACTTGTGTCCTTTGAGGCCCACAACTACACAAAATCAACAGTAAGTAACAACTGTCCACCCCAGGCCAAAATCGGCAACATAAATGATAACCATTTAAAAATGCTACAGTGGACACTTACTTGAAATGCACAGTCCCCGGTGGATTGATGGAGGGACAGAGGGTGAGAGATGGTGAAATACTGTGAACAAGCAAACATAAGAGGATGTCAATAGTGAAAATGCCTGGGTTGGACAAATTGCAAAGGTTCTTTCATTCCCTCAAATTCTATGTTTCTATATTGATCTTCTAAGTATTTATCAGATACATGCTATAAAATGAAGATAAATTACCATTAGTCAGCTATGATCAATGTAAGGTTAAGCTTTGTAGCTAAGCGAGGTTAAGCTTTGCAGCTACGAGGAACGAAGCCGAAGTGTGTCTGTCACTGAGGGGCTAGCGTGTGCTGTCGCAGCAAGCATCGCTAAAGTCTCAGGGCTTGAACTGTGAACTTTATGTCTTGCTTACTCTATATGTCCACCGCAGGTTAGCTGGGGGCTTTGCGCCAACATCACTATTGACATTGTCATCTTTGTTGTTCTCTCTCAGGGCCCCGGGGACAGAGAGCCCCTGAACGCTGCCTGGGGGAAAGAAGACAGTCGGCAAAGAGCACAAGGCGTCTTCAGCCCCTTCACATTTCACTGGGTTAAAGCGAGTCCCGTGGGCCGGGCCGGGAGCCAGTGCTGCTAGAGCAGGTCCACAGCCCCCAGGCAGAGTGACGTGCATGCCCTTCTGCCCTTTCTCTCCTTTTCCATCATAAGCCACTCATGTCTCCGTGAGTTTCTTCCCCAATTATGCAAAGTACAACGCCCAGAAAATTTCCACCTCTCTTTCTGACACTAAGTAAACATCTGCCATTGGTAATGATTGAATTTCTAACACCTTTACCCGCTGAGGAAAGTGGCTCTTTTCTATGTGTGTGCCCTGGTTTTGCCAACTCAGGGATGAAATCTTGGATGGTGTTCAAGGTGGGTCTTAGAACCTGTGGAACCAACACCTTTTGTTGTTGTCTCCATCTGGAGAGATGTGAGGCTCCGCAGTGCTACAGTTTCTGTTTCTGGAAGCTCTCAGCCTGACACTTTGCTACCGTGTCTTTGCAGCAGGGAGCAGGAAAAGAGGGGATCATTTAAGGACCCCACATCTCCTGTGGAATTTCCTAGAGACAGAGGTGATAATGAAGACTCAATGGAGTTGGACCATCTGGAAGGAGAAAGCTACTAGCTAGCAGTCTGAATGGAAGGGGAAAGGGGCTTAAAAGAAACCCTGAAGCTTGTTTTCAAGACAAAGATCTCATCTCCCAATTCCTTACCTCCTGTGCTCTTTGCCTCAGCGATGTCTTTGAGTCTACTCCCTGCAGTGGTAGACGAGGCCAAGCTCCTCCTCAGAGGCCGCGGAGCCAGACGATTCATGTGTACAGCCCATACGTTCTGACACAGGCTTCGGTGGAAAGGCAGCTTGGCTCCAAAGCTGCGAAGGACAAAGCCCTTCACAGCAACAGCCAAACAGGTACATAAATGAATCAATACTCAAGCACTCAACACATTCCCACGTATTTGCTACAGAAACACACTGGCCCAGGCCCAATACCTGGGCTCCTAACTGTGCTAGTCAATATCACTCGTCAATTAAAAGCTAAAGGAGTTTTATCACTCCCCCTGATGCCCTAGACTCCTGGCTCATAAAATGGATTTCAAGTCAGCGTAATTGGCTTGCTTTGCCTGGCAGCTGTGTTCCTGAAAAGTTTCTTGTAAACCAAATTCTCTTTTAAAATGCATGAAACTTTCTGTTTCAAAGGAACCCTGTGATTAGTCCTTTTGTAAGGCAGAGAATCTTTCTGCATTACAAACATCACCACCACCACCTGCCCGCATCCCGATCTCCCTCCCCTGCCATCCCATTCCTCCCGGTTGCCACCTGCCCCCACCCGCTCCATTCTACAAGGTCAGCTTTAGGCATAAATAACATTTTTTAAAGAGGGCTCACATCTTTGTGACTTGGAAGCAAACCAAAGTCCCATCTTTTTAACATGTGTCTTACAAACATCCTGGTTGAGAAGCTGCAGAATACATATCACTTGTTTGCAGATACCACAATGCACAATCACCAGAGCTGCTGATGAGCTTGGCTATGAAAGGAAGGCGCGGATGTTCTCCGGGAGAATAGCTCATCATCTTTCACTGAAACCAACCAGAGACAGCATCTTGGAAGGCAGGTGGAGACACGATTAAGGGCGTCTTTATTTTCCCTCCCCAGCTCCCCCACCTCCTCCCGCTAGTAAAGACTGAACAGTAAAATGAATCATGGAAAATATTCTCCAAATTCCACTGGGAACATCGGTCTATAATTTTGCCTAAAAGCAATACCAAAGACCAGCCCTGTGTTTCTCGCTCTGCAGTCATCTGAGAGTTTGCCATACCCCGTGCCACCTGTAGCATTACTCACCAGCTTCAGTTGAATTGACACACTTCTTTTCAGGTAGCCTCATGAGAAGCAATGAGATCCATGAAATCACAGGCTTGAGATTTAGTTATATTTTTTCTAGAACACATTAAAATAAGTTTATAACTATACCAAAAGTGGGTTCATCCAAGTGCCACTTAAAGTCATCCTTTGGGCTATTATTGATAGACACACCACACTTTGCCAAGACTGGACAAGGCAGCCTCACCAGATCTGACTGAGCCATGGTGGTCTCAGTTCCCTTACCACTGTCTGCACGCCTGGCCTGCATTTGTTCAACAAATGCCGTGGGCGCCTGCTCTGCGTGGGCACTCCGCAGGGGGCAGGAGAGAGGAGGAGCCTCTGTGCCTTTGGGAGGTTAAATCGCAGCCGAGGGCAGGCTAAGAGTGAGATGGAACAGAGTGTTGGGTACAGCACTAGAGGGGCACAGAAGAGAAACGGACTCTCCCTCGGGCACCGCAGCCTCAAACACAGCACTTTGGCTGTGCTTAGAAGTATGGATGAGATTCGCTCTGAGAAGGAAGGCCAGAAAAGGCCTTCCGGGAGAGTGAACAGCCAGGTGCAAAGGCCCAGGGGCATGTGACAGGTAGCACACAAGACAGAGGGGTGAGTGCTCTGGGTGACAGGAGAGGGGGCAATTTTTAAAATCAAATTATAGAGGTATTTTGTGTAGACTTGGTGATAATATTCTCAAGGTTCATCCGTATTACATCATATAACAGAATTTGCTTCCTTTTTGAGGCTGAATAATATTCCATTATATGTTGTTATAGATTGAATTGTATCTTCTCCCCAGAAAATTTATATGAGGAAGTTTTAACCCCCAGTGTGACTGTATTTGGAGACAGGGCCTTTGAAAAGGTAATTAAATGTTAAATGAGGTCATAAGGGTGGAGCCCTAATCCAACAGGACTAGTGTCTCTGTAAGAAGAGGAAGTGACACCAGGGAGAAACACACACACAGGAGCAGTACCAGGAGGCCCCAGAGAGCACAGCCCCCGGCCAGCCCAAGACAGAGGCCTCAGGAGAAGCCAACCCTGCCAGCACCTTAGTCTTGGACTTCCAGACTTCAGGACTATGAGAAAATAAATTTCTGCTGTTTAAGCCACCCAGTGTGTGTGTTGTTTGGTTATGGCAGCACTAACAAATTAATAAATACGTATAGATGACATTTTGTTTATCCATTCATAAACAAATTAGCTGGGTTGCTTCTACCTCTAGGCTATTGTGAAAAATGCTACTAAGAACATGAGTGTATAAATATCTCTTCAACATCCTGCTTTCAATTCTTTTGGCTATATATCCAGAAGTGGAATTGCCAGATCATATGTTAATTCTATTTTTAATTTTTTTGAGGACACTTCATACGTTTTCCATGGCAGCCGTACCATTTTATATCCCCTAAACCCTTGCACAAGGGTTCCTATTTCTCCATGCCCTCACCAACACTTTCTATTTCCTGTGTTTTGATAGTAGACATTCTAACAGGTGTGAGGTGTTATCTCACTGCAGTTTTTATTTGCATTTCCCTAATGATTAGTGATATCGAATATCTTTTCATGTGCTTATGGCCCATCTGCAAATTTTTGAAGAGTCAATGTCTATTCAAGTCCTTTGCCCATTTTTGCATTGTATTGTTTGCTTTTTTGTTGTTGAGTTTTAGTAGTTCTCTATATATTCTGGGTATTTTTTAAAGCCTTTTTTTTCTAATTCTAGGGTATAAAAATCAGTTCAGGGGGGTTTTGTCTGGACAAATGGCCCCTCAGTCTTTCCCATAGCAGCCTCCTAAGCAACCCTCTAAGTCTGCTCAGTCACATACGATACTGAGTGGTGAGTCTTTCGTATTTGCTGCTTATAATTCCTCAGTGGTCAGTATCTAGTCCATTAATTCACTCACTTGCTCCTGGAAGACATTAACCAATTCTGCTGTTACAAAGACATGAGTTTCATCAATATTTTGAATGATGGACTTCTTCCCCAGGGCACTGGACTCGTCCAAATACAGCAGAAGCTGCTTCGTGGCAGGACCACAGTCTATGCGCCCTCCTTTCGCCACATCCACCAGCTTCTCCCAGTCAGAACCGGTGATCGGATGATCTCAAGAATACTCCGCCCAGGGACCCAGCTGTGCCTTGGCCTGTATTCTGCATATTAATCCACTACCAGATATATGATTCGCAAAGATTTTCTTCCATTCTGTTAGCTGCCTTTTTACTCTGTTTATGTTGTCTTTTGATGCCCAATATTTTTTAAATTTCGCAAAGCCCAATTTCTCTATTTTTTCTTCTGTTGCTTGTGTCTCTGGTGTTATATCCAAGAAATCATTGTCAAATTCAATGTCATGAAGATTTTTCCCATATTTTCTTCTAAGAGTTTTATAGCTCTAGGTCTTATGTTTGGGTCTTTTTTTCCAGTCTGAGTTCATTTCTATGTATGGTAATATGTAGGGGACCAACTTCATTCTTTTTCATGTGGATATTCCATTTTTTCAGCACTATTTGTTGAAAAGACCATCCTTTCCCCAACGAATGGTCTTGGCACCCTTGTCAAAAGTCATTTGTCCATATATGCAAGGGTTGTTTCCGGGCTTTCTATTTTATTTTATCAGTTTATATGTCTGCCTTTATGCCAGTACCACACTGTTTTGATTAGTGTAGTTTTATAATAATAGTAAGTTTTGAAATTGGGAAGTGTGAGTCTTCCAGCCATGTTCTTTTTCAAGATTGTTTGGTGATGCAGAGTCCCTTAAGATTCCATGGAAATTTTAGGATGGGTTTTTCTATTTCTGCAAAAATGTCAAGATTTTGATAGGAATTGCATCTGTAGATCATTTGGAGTAGTAGTGACAACTTAATAATATTAAGTCTTCCAATCCGTGCTCATGTGATATATTTCAACTTCTTTATGTCTTCTTCAATTTCTTTCAGCAATGCTTTGTGGTTTTCATTGTGTAAGTCTTTCACCTCCTTAGGTAAGTTAATTCCTAATATTTTATTCTTTATGATGCTATTATCAGTAGAATTATTCTTGTAATTTCCTTTTCATGTTGTTCATTACTATTGTATAGAAATCCAATTGATATTTGTGTGTTGGCTTTGTATCCTGCTACTTTGCTGAATTTATTAATTAGTTCTAACAGGGCTGTTTGTGGAATGTTCAGGGTTGTTTTTACATATAAGACCATAGACTCTGTGAACAGAG
The DNA here is from genome assembly GCA_028533085.1 of Varecia variegata. Taxonomy (NCBI): domain Eukaryota; kingdom Metazoa; phylum Chordata; class Mammalia; order Primates; family Lemuridae; genus Varecia; species Varecia variegata. Next base: position 88,129,911 of record CM052442.1, on the reverse strand, counting down.
ATAATCTTACTTCTTCCTTTCCAATTTGGATGCTTTTTATTTCTTTCTTTTCTTTTCTTCTCTTTTTTTTTTTTTTTGGCTATTCCTCTGGCTAGAACTTCAGGTACTATATTGAATAGAAGTGGCAAAGTGGGTATCCTGGCCTTGTTCTTGATATTAGAGGAACAGCTTTCACTTTCATCGTTGAGTATCATGTTCACTGTGGATTTTTCATATATAGCTTTTATTATATTTAGGTAGTTTCCTTCTATTTCTAGTTTTTTATGTGTAATTTACAGTTATTTTTATGCTTTTGTCTTAAATGTTATACAACAATTAAAAGTAGATTTATTCATCAAAATTATAACAATGCAGGTTTCTGTGTTTGTATATTTACCTTTACTAAAGAACTTTATATTTTAATATAGCTTCACATTGCTCTCTAGCATCCTTTCACTTCAACTTAGAGGACTCCCATTACCATATCTTGTAGGGCAGGTCTAGTGGTAATGAAGTTCCACAGCTTTTATTTATTGGGGAAAGGCTCAATTTCTCCTTCATTTTTGAAGGACAGTTTTACCATTTTGATTATTCTTGGTTAATAGTTTTATTAAAATATTTTTCATCCGTTTGAATATACTATCTCACTGCCTTCCAGCCTGTAAGGTTTCCATTGAAAAATTTACTGATAACCTTAGAGAGACTCCCTTGTATATCATGAGCCACTTTTCTCATACTGTTTTCAAGATTCTCTCTTTGTATTTTAATTTTGGCTACTTGATTATAATGTGTCTCAGTGTGGGTCTCTTTAGGTTTATCCTCGTTGGAGTTTGTTGAGCCTCTTGAATTTGTGTATCCATTTATTTCCTCAAATTTGGGAAGTTTTCAGCCATTATTTTTTCAAATAAGTTTCTCCTCTTTCACTCTCTCTTCTTCTAAAACTCCTATAATACCTACATTGATCACTTGATGATGTTCCATAAGTCCTAATTTAGGCTCTTTTCATTTTTCTTCATTATTTTATCTTTTGGTCTCTGACTTTATAATTTCAAATGACCTGTTCTCAAGTTCATGGATTTTTTTCTTCTACTTGATCAAGTCTGCTATTGAACCCCTCTAGTGAATTTTTCAATTAAGTTACTATATTTTTCATCTCCAGAATTTTTGTTCAGTTCTTCTTTATAGTTTCTACTCTCTGTTCTCTCTGTTGATATTCTCAGTCTGTTCATGTGTCCTTTCCCTGATTCTATTTGTTTGTCTATTTATGTTCTCTTTTATCTGGTTGAGCATCTTTGAAACAACTGATAGTTGTTTTACATGCTTTGTCAGGTGATTTGGAGATCTGTATGTCTTTAGGATCAGTTTCTGAAGGTTTAGTTTATTCTTTGAGCCATGTTTCTCTATTTCTTTGTATGCCTTGTGATCTTTTGTTGAGATTTGCATAAATATCTTCCTCTCACAGTCTTTATTAACTGGCTTTGTGTAGGGGAAGACCTTCACCAAACAGAGGTTCTGGGACCTCTCAGACATTTTCTGGGCATGCGTCTTCCCTGGGCTTGTGAATGTGTTTTTTATTCTGATACATATGGCTGGTTTCAGCTGTCTGAATTTCCCTTAGAGGCTTGCCCCTGTTTCTTATCAGAAGCTTTTGGTTTCCATTTCTATTGCATTCCTCTGACCATAATCTCTTCTTTCTCTGATGCCTGTCTGTGGAGCTGTAGGCTCCCTGATGCTGACATGCTGCAGTGCTTGCCTCTGTTTTCAGCGTGGCCTCCACCCTGGTATCTACACTATGCCACTGTTGCCATTAGCAGTCCTAGTCAGGGAAACAGAATCCAGTCCCTTGGGCATCCCCCAGGCAAGCCAGAATGTTGGATGCAAGTTCCACCCTTTTCTGTCTGTCCTAATGGAGGAGCCAGGAATTAGGGAATTTCCTCCCGATGGTGCTGCACTGCACTGGGTAGGGAGAGAGGGGAGGGTGGGCAAAAGGCCATAAATTTTTCTATACTTTTCAGTGATTTTTTTCTTGGCTATGTGTTTGCCTAGGTTCTGTAGCTTCCCAACTGGTTTCTAGAATACTCATAAAGTATTTTCAGTGCTATTATTTCAGTATCTCCATAGGGGAATGAGGGCCTGCATCTTCCTAATCTGCCACTTTGCTGTTGTCACTCCCATCAACTCACTTTTGACATAATAAAAAGGCAATTCAATGGGGAATTCATAGTCTTTTCATTAAAAGGTCTGCAACAAGTGGATATAGATGTGCAACAAATAAATCTTTACTCATATTTCACATCACATACACAGATTTGCAAATTAGATTATAGGCCAAATTGTAAAACATAAAACCATGATACTTCTAGAAGAAATCATAGGAGAAAATTTTTGTGACCTTGGGCTGGGCAAAGATTTTTTTATATGATACAAAAAGTATGATTCATAATAAATTTGATAAATTGGACTTCATCAAAATTTAAAACTTCTATTCTTCAAAGAATTCTGTTAAAAGCAAAAGATATTTGAGATGGTAAATTTTATGTTTTGTGTATTTTACCACAATAAAAAAAACTGGGGAAAAAAAGGAAGCATTAAGCCATGGACTGGTAGAGTGTGGATTAGAATGTAGTAATGTATTAATTTTAATTTGCTGAATTTGATGGTTTTACTGTTACAATAAATGATGGTTACAGTGGTGACTAAATTATTTGATGGTAATGAGGCATAATATTGGCAATTTATCCTCAAATGGTTCAGCAGAAAAAAGTTTTGATGTTGTTTTTAAAACTTTCTATAAATTTGAGATTGTTTCAGAACTATCTATTGTTAAGGCTATTTTGATTATAACAGTTGTTCAGACGAGCCTCAATGAAAATACAAGTATGGAGTTATCAGATCCCTTATCAAGATAAAGGCATGATGATAAGCATGAAATTTGCAAGACTTGGAAACTGGCTGAGGAGGTAATGACAGCAGGTGGATTCTAAGATGATGATCAGTTTTCAGGCCTGGAAAATTGAGAAGATATTGGTGCCCTGTTAGAAAAGGAAGGGAAATAAGAAGTGCATAAGTCAACCCTAATGAAGAAGATTAGGGTTGAGGAAGAACAAGAATGAGTTTGTTTTTTAGATACGTTGGGTATATAGAATTGAAAGAGCAGTTCACAGCCTGTTCAGATTCCAGGTCCCTGTGAAGATCTGGGTAAGAAGAGTTGTTAAGCACAGTGTGTACATTTGTGTGTACATGTGTGTTTGTGTGTACACGTGTGGAGCCAAGCAAAGTCTGGCTTGCTCTGCATTCTCCCCCATAACTGAATGTACCACATTTCTACCATGAATTACCCATTTTACCAGCATCCTGATTGTCCACACCTGTGGGGAATGAGCCTAAATATATAATTGATTATCCTTGGAAGATTGCCAGAAGCAAAAGCCAGAAACTTCCCAAGCTGTCTCTGGAGCATAATGTATTTTTAGCTCACACAAATCCCCCATTCCCAAATGTTCTGTCAATGGCCTGTATCATTAAAGAGACTAAATGCATTTTGGTTGCACAGATGTGTCTTCTGATTACCTTATTATTTAATGCCCTCTATAAAGGTCACTTACAGCCCCAATACCTTATCTTGGCATTTGAGGCTCTCTCCAAACATAATTTTGTAGCCCCATTTCCTCTTGTCTTCCACTCAAGTCCTCACTACAACCAGCTTTTCTCCTTTTTGTTGTCAAAGCTTGTCACTCTCTTTTGCACTTTTGAGACTTTACTCATCTTGTTCTTCCACTTGGAATTCAACTAACTGTGCACAGAGAGAGCACCATGCTGGCCCTACAGAGGCCCTGCGTTGATTAAGGCATATTGTCTATGCTCAAGGAATTTGTAGTCACAATAGAAGTGGAAGGTGTCAATAGGAGGGAGAGGAGAATCTTCTTTCTGAAGGCAGATGTGGGAGAGGAATGGGCACCTGCGCTTCAAGTTTGGGCAGGTGCTTGCTTTTACAATTATGACTTGAAGACATCAAGCCAACCTATCCCCAGATCTTTCATCTACAACTGGCTGCTCCCACTGCTTGAAATGTATACACTATGTTTTCCCACCCTCAGTTTCCCTCATTCATTGGGCCTCAATTAAAAATAATATTTCCCTCCGGTAGCCTTTCCTGACCCACTCCTACCACCATCTACAATACAATGACAAAGTCTACACTCACACTTCCTTTGTTTCTCACCAGGGAAAACAGCCAGGGGCACTAGAAAGAACTGGAAGCAAAATCAAAGCATCTCAGAATCTCAGAGCTGGAATGGACCTTAGCCAGCCCAGTCCCTTTGGTAGCAGATGAGGAAACTGAAGTTCAGACAGGGAACGTAACTCACCAAATACCCCACAGTTCAGATGCTTTGGGTTGCAAAAAATTAAAATCTCAATCCAAACAGGCTTACACAAAAAAGGGATTTATTAGTTCATATAACTGAACAGTCCAGAGGTATATTTAGCTTTATATCAGACTTGATCTAGGACCCCAATGCTGAGATTGGGATAAGTTAGTCTTCTGTCCCTGCCCATCTCCTATTGTAGAACGGAAATGGGTCCTAAAACATCTCAGAACTACATGCTTCCTCCCTGGGACTCCATTTTCCCCAATAATTCAATCAAAGCTCCAGAAGTTAGTCTTGGCCCTGATTCACCTGCATTGCACACCATCTGTCTCTTCTCTGAGCCCATCACTGTGGCCATTGGAACAGGATATGTATACTGGCTTAAGCAAAACAGGGCCTCACCTTAGAGCTAGAGGTAAGATCAGTTCACCGAAATCTCATAGCTAGGGAAAGCTGGATGCCACTGTGAAGGGGAAGGAGAAGAGATGCTGCGGATACAAGCCACAGAAGTCCACCACAGAAAGTCACTGGCAAAATCAGGGCTGAAAGTCAGGTCTCTTGGCTCTGGTTCAGTGGTTTCATTGCATTCTGGAAAAGCTAGCTAAGGTTCCGGCGCACCAAGATGTAGCCAACAGAGCTTTGCGTTCAGACAATTCTGTATTTACTCTGCAGTGGAAATGCTAAATTCACCATTCCTCAGGCTCAGAGAGAGGAATAACTCCAGTATCTGTGTCCAGATATAGATAGGATGCAAGAAGAAGAGAGGTGATTACTGAGCACGCTGCAGATGCAAATCAGGAGTGAGAAGTAGAGAACCTGCATAATAATTGCCCTGCAGGTGCTGCCAACAGAATAGAATCAGCATAATTGATTTAATCTACACAAGTGAGACAGGTCTTCTGGAAAACTGCCCATGAACAGATCAGCAAGACCCATAATTGGCATATTAAGTAAAAATAAAGCGATGACTAAAGGTGGATTTCTCCCAGCCTGCAGCACTCAGAGCAACGCAGAGACTGGCTGCTTGGAGCGGAGCAGGGAGAGGATGACAGGTGGTGCCGATTTCAAGGGATCCATGGTTGAGAGCTGGTTTCTCCAGGAATCTTTATCTGTGTACTGTATTAAAAATGAAGCTCACACAGAATATGCTCTATTTCCAATAACATACCATTTTATATGTGCTTGTTTCTTGGTTTAACCACACAAAAATTTCATCTGCTAATCCTCTTGGAGTTTTCTCAGTCCCATAATTATAACTCCTCTTGGCATATAATACTGTCACCAAATAAGCAAGAATGACTCATGAGTATTTTGACAATCTCTTCTCCATCCTTCTTACATGTCCTCCTGGAGAGGACTGGAGAGTCACAGGGCAGTTCTATCCCATGAGGATCTCTTTATGGCACATGCTTAGTAAGACAGAAGATTCAGATTCTTTGGCAACGTGCTCGTAAACCTGGGCCTGGTCCATCTTGCAAACTCAGTTTCTCATCTGTCCTGTTCAGTCCCTATTGCAACATGCCTGGACCAAAGAGATTTTCCAGACAATGTTCATGCTTGTTGGTTGTGCTGCCTTACAGAGGTTGTGTCTGCTGCCTTCCCACACATCCATGGGCCAGATTCAGGTGGTGACCTCTGGTCTGTGACTGCTATATTAAAATGCCACCTTCTTGGTGAAGTCTTCTTTGATTCTCAACAAGGAAAAATGCTCTCTCCTTTAGACACCACGTCATTCTGCTTCTGTCTCTCTCAGACCACTCATTGCATGTCCTGCCTTGTGTCATCATGATTTGTGCACCCATCTTCTCTGTCACGTGGATCTCTGGACTTCCAAGGCAGAAATCACAAGTGATTGATGTCTGCAGTCCCATGATGCCCAGCGTGGATGGATTTGTAGAAGAAAATTCGCAGAGCAGTAACTGTGTATATTTCACTAACTGTGTTGCCTTGAACAAGCGCAGTCAGATACCTCATGAAGGCTTTAAGAGTGAGAAAATGGGGAGATCGCCTGGATGCATTCTCTGGTGAGCCTCCTTTCATGCCTCAGCCCTGAGCCTGTAACTGTGGAGGCTATTTGTCATTCTTGGCCCAGAGGAACCTTCACTTACTGAATTGCTGTGACCCTGGGCAGTTGCTAATCTGTGAGCAAATTTCAGACCAGCATTCTTGGTGGCACTGATCATCTGTAAAAGCATTTGTGAAGTGACATCCAGCTAGTAAGATGCCCTGGAGTGGGACATTCCCAGGGAAGTTGTCTATATTACAAAAATAAACTCTGAGGCCACCAGTTAAAGAATTGAATTCTGGTACCGAGGGCCATTTTTGGTTTTATTTTGTTTTTTCCCCTGTGCTGCCACTACCATCTTGCCCTGGGTCTCCAGCTACCCAAACTGCCCTATCCTTGTGCAAGGTGACAATGAATCTTGTAGGAGTCAGTGGTACACAGGAAGATGTGAAGACTCTTAAGACAAAACTTAACAATTCATATGTGTCATTAAAAACAAAGTGAAGCTCAATGTAGTGTTAACTACTAAGAACATGGGTTCTAGAGTTAAGATCCAAGGCTTGAAACTGGCTCCCTTAGTTTAGGGACCTCAGACAAGTTATCTAACCTCTCTGAGCCTCAGTGAATTTATCTGTAAGTAAATGAAAGCAGTAATTTCTATCACATAGGGTTGTTTTGAAAATGAAGTGAGATCATGCAAAGAAAATTCCTAGCATAGTACCTGACACATCATAGCACTCAAAAATGTTAACTATTATTTTATTGACTTTATAATCATTATTAGTATAGTTTCAAGCAATAAAATTCCCAGATTAACAGTTAAAAGGAGCCATAGGACCGACTCTTGACCACCATCTTTCCTGGAGCTAAAACACTCATAGAATATTGAGACCCGTCTTCTGCCTGCAGGAATGTCTGTACTTGCACATCTTTGGAAGAAAGTACCTCATATTTTTGTCAGTCTTCATCTAGATTTTTCTTTCTTAGAGTCCAAGAACCAGAGATAGAACCACTAGCTGGAAAATATGGTGAGGCTGGTTTCAGCTCATTGTAATAGAACTTTCTCTATGAGACAGGCTGCTCTGGAGGTAGTGAATGCCTCATCACAGGAGGTATCCAGGTAGAAGCTGGATGCACACTTACTGGAAATATTGTGAAAACAATCCAAGTATCGCATCCAGCAATTGAACTAGAAGAACTTTGAGGACTTGATTAAGCCTAGGCTTCAATACTATTGTTATCTCTTCTTTTTTTATTTTTAGCACTTCCTTACAGAAAAATAATTTGATAAAATTGAAAAGTAACCAAAACAGCCACTGCAACTTGGGTTCTACCCTGTGGAACAGAGCATTTGCAAAGCAAAGATCCCAAGACTGCTATCTTTGGATAGTGAAAAAGAATTTCTGGTACACATGCTACCAATCTCTATAAAACTCATACTTGAGAAGTCAAAAAAATTCTACTTGGAAAACTCTTATTTCTAAAAGGGCACCCATTAAATTGGTTAGCTATGTGCACCTTGAGTTGAATTAAGTTCAGGAACAAAATGTATCAAAAAATGCCTGCCTTCTAGCTTTTAATATGTCACACCTTCTGGCTTTGGAATATGTTTTTTATCTTCTGGGGAGAATAGAATCTCTCATCCTAATCAAAGAACACTTATTAAATGCCATGGTATTATAAAGAATTTATCTGGTTTTTGTCCTGGACACCTGGCAGGAAGATTCTGACACCCTTGAAATTTCTTAAGAGATAGGAGTGTCTTTGTTACACTAACAAGGTGACTCATGGTGGTCCCTTAAATAGCTTCACAATGGGGGCTGGTCACCAGAAAGACTGGCCAGGTGATCGAAGCCTTGGAACTTTGAGCCAGACCAACCTCCAGGGAGAGGAGGGCTGGAGATTAAGCTCAAGCACGTGGTCAGTGATTTAATCAAGCGTGCTGTGTAATGAAACTCCAGTAAAAACTCTTGATACCAAAGCTCAGTGGATCTTCTTGGCTGTTGAACACACTCTGCTAGGAAAATGACATGTATTACACCGTGCTGTGGGTGAAGGGCACGGAAATTCTGTGTTCAGGACCCTCCCTGACCTTGCCCTATGTATGTATGCCCTTTATAATAAAATTGTAATTATAAGTATAGCTCTTTCCTGAGTACTGTGAGGCATTCTAGTGAATTCTCAAACCTGAGAGGGTCACGGGGACCACCAAATTTATAGCCAATTCATCAGAAGTGCAGCCCGAGGACCCCCGAGGTGTGGCTGGTATCTGGAGTAAGCACAGTCTTGTGGATAACCGAGCACTTAAATCTACAGAGTCTGACACTAATTCCAGGCAGTTAGTGTCAGAATTGAATTGTAGTATGCCCAGTCGGGGCTGAAACAGAATAAATGCCATAATCTAATGTTAATTTATTGGATAGATGATGTCTTGGCTTACCCTTGTAAGAAAGTTTGGGCCACCAGATGTTGACAAGGATGTGAGGAAACCAGGATTACAGACTAAGAACATAACCCTTGGAAGGCGATAGGAAAATTCAGATGGGAAGAAACTGGATGGCTGGAGCATTGTGGGGAGCACTCTGCAGACAAGGGCAGGTTTGGTCATGAAAATTCAGGAAAGAGTGGCAATATGAGCCAAAAGGAGTGCTTTTATAAGTTCTTACTTAATTTTCTTCCAAACTTATAAGATAGTCATGATCACTTTCCCTTTACAGATGAGAAAAATGGGACCCAAAGAGGTTGAAAAATAGGACAAAGCTTGTAGATGTCAGAGCCAGGATTCTTAACCCACGTCTGTTTGATTTTAAATGCCTTGCCCCGCGCAGCATTTCACACTGCCCCTCCTCACAGGGTGATGGCAGTGTCCCAGCAGCACTGACTGCCCTGGGAAGCCTCTGAGCGGAAGACTGGAGAGGAGGGGCCTGAGGAAGGTTTCCTGGAGAAGCCGAAGCAGAGGCAAGGTTGTAATGACTGGCATTCACAATGAAGGTTTAAGGCTGTAACTGGAGCAGAGGGAGGTACTTAGTCACAGAGACAAAGCAGAAAAGAAGCAGATTCAAACCAGGCACATCCAGTAGCCTTGGTGCTGAGCAACCTGAATTCCTCCTGTCAGAGATCAGAATTAATCCCCAAACCCCAGCTCTGGGCTGGATGTCTGTAGGGACGGGGATTGGCCAGATAAGGAGGCCACTGGTCCAAAAGGAGCAGGTAACATATGTACAGCAGGCAGTAAGTGACTGCATTGTGATAAAGCCTAAATCCAGCTTGATTTGTAAAGAATAAAAACTCTGTTTAAAACACAGGGTAGACAAAAACAAACAAACAAACAAAAAAGGATACATAGTTTACCAGTGTGTCATCACAGGACAAGTGAAAGGTGCGCTATTCATTTGGGGAAGAGAAGTAAAAATAGGTGAGCTGATTTCTCCTTTCGGAGGTGTTACAAGGCAGATACAAAACTTTTTTTTTCTTAATTAAAACAAGAAGAAAATGTACGGACATTAAAATAGGAATAATTGTTTGAGTGTCAAGGAGAAAGAGGAAGACCAACAGAAGCTATGTCAAAAAGACAAGAGACACGTCTACCTTTCTCTTGGTTATTAACTGTTTAGGAGTTTTATCAAGTCCTAACATCACTTTATTCAGTTTTGCAGACACTCATCATATCAAAGAACTGTAAATTGACCTTTTTTCATTTGAATTTAAGTTGCCCCTATCTTTTTAAAGTTTAAAGGTAAGTTGCCCCTATCTTTTTAAATAATACTGCATACTTAGGGTCTCATAAAACTTCCATCCACACGTCCGTCTGCTTCAAAGGCAGATAGAAAGCAACTGCCCTACTAGATTTTTCCCCAGCTTTATAGATTCTTAGTTTTATTTAAAAATTTTTAGCCTTTTTAAAATTTTAAGACACATCACATATACAGAAAAATGCACTATTCAGATTTTCTAGTTCTTGTGTCAGTTTTAGTGAGTTGCATTTTTCTATAAATTTGTTTATTTGTTAACTTTTTTATGTCTATAAGATTTGAAATGATACCTCCTTTTTTCATACCTGGCATTGGTTATTTGGGCATTCCCTCATTTTTGTCTTGATCAGCCTCAAAGAGATATCAAATATTATTAATATTTTTAACAATTTTAATATTATTTCATTAATTCCTCTGTTATATTTATTATTTCCTTTCTTGTACTTCCTTGAGCTAAACTTCATATTCTTGTTCCAACTTCATAAAATTAATGCTTAATTCACTGATTATCAGCCTTTCATCTTTCCTAATATGCATTTAAATTATAATTTTTCCTCTAGGCCCAGCTTTTGCTGCATCCATGAATAAATTTTGAATGTAGAATTTTAATTTCCAGTCAGTTCAAAATATTTATAATTTCAATTGAGATATATTCTTTTACTCATGGTCAATATTATTATAGGTAATATAGAGGTAGATTTCTTAATTTCTAGATTTATTGGGATATATTTTATATTTTGTATTTTCAAAACTTATTTCCAGCTTAAGTACATTGGTTCTGATAACACACTCTGAATTATTTCAATCCTTTCAAATTTGAGACTTGCTTTAAGGCCCATTAATGCAAGTGAATTATGGAAAATGGCAAATTATTGCAAATGATTCATGTGTGATTGAAAAGAAAAAATATTCTGCAGTTATTGAGTGTAGTTCTTTAATCTATGTAAAACAAGGATAATTCAAATATTTTATATCCTTATTGATTTTTTTACCTGCCTCTTCAAGCAGTTATAGAAGGAAAGATATTTATATTTTACAATCTCCCATTATGATTGTAGATGTTCATTTCTTATTGTAGCTCTGTAATTTGTGCTTTATATATTTTGAGGCTATCTTTTTAGGTGCATACAAATTTGGAACTGTGGTATCTTTCTGGTGATTTGAAAATACTACCATTTTGAGCTATATCTCTAGTGCTTCTACTATGTCTCATATAGTTTTTTTTTTTTATTGGCTGCTTTAGGGAGTATAATAAACATATGTTTGATCATCGTTATTCATTAATTTTGTATATGTGAATTCACCTACTCACCAAAATTTATTAACCACAAAACCAACACTTGTGGCACTTTCGCAGTCATTTGCAGACATGCCCAGAATGGAGAAAAGTTTGAGTCACCCAATGTGAACATTCCTGGCTGAGGTTGAACAAGGTGATAGTGTACTTTACTGTTTCAGCTTTCATAAGGTCCTTTTCATGGTTTATTTAGTGCCACATTTTTTGACTTTTTGGGGTAAATCCAATGTTTAAAATGGCCTGAAAACATAGTCCTGAAGGACTGTCTAGAATCCCTAGGCAGAAAAAGGCTGTGATATGCCTTAGAGAGGAAATATGTGTATTAGATAGGCTGCATTCAGAAACAAGTTAAAGTGCTGTTGGCTATGAGTTCAATGTCAAAGAATCAATATATTAATATATTAAGGTGTCTTTAAACAGAAACATAAAATAAGTTTATGTATTGATCAATTTATGAAAAGGTTATGACCAAAGGCTCACAGGAGCCTAACCCTAAGAGCGATGGTTGAATGTTTGTAATTCAGTGTTCATGGAAATTTCACAGAACATAACTACTGTAAATAACAAGAATCAACTATACTTGACTTTCCACAATGTACTTAGAACTAATACCTACCATTCATTTGGAAAGTAGAAATTTTACCATCATATAGGTCCCTTTACCTTCACCTCTTTATCCTACAATTATCATAAGTGGTATATTTATGTATGTTGAAAATTCTACTAGACAATGTTACAACTTTACTTTCAGCCATCATATATATCTTGTCTTAAACACTCTATGATATTTGCCAACATAACATTTTCGTTGCTCTTCCTTCAACCCTGAATTTCTAATATGCCTCTAGTATCACTTCTCTTCCTCCTGAGAAACTTATTTTAGCATATCTTTTAGAGCAGCCATGCTGAGAATGAATTATCTTAATTTTCTTCACCCAAGAATGTCATTTTTCCATCTTTATTCTGGAAAGATGTTTTTACTGGGTATGCGATTCTGGGTCTTTGAGCACTTTGAAAATGTCATCACACTGTCTTATGACTGCCACGGTTTCCAGGGAGAAATCTGCAGTCATTCAGCTTGCTACTCTGTATGTAATATCTGTTTTCTCTGGCTGCTTTCACAATTTTTTCTTTGTCTTTGGTTCTCAGTAGTCTGATTATGATGTATTTGTGTGTAGATTTCTTTGTGTATATCCTGTTAAATTTTGCTGAGTTTCTTAAATCTGTAAGTTTATATCATTTACCAAATCTGGGAAGTTGTCGGCCATTATTTCCTCAAATACATCTTATGCTGTATGTCTTCTTCTCCTAGAAACTCCAATGACATATATGTTAGACCTTTTCGTGTTTTCTCATGCATAATTTTATTTTTCAATCTTTTTCTCTGTTTTTCAGATTGGGTATTCTCTGGAATCTCCAATCTGATACTGAGGATATTAAGTTAATGTTGTATTATATTTCAGTTATATATATATGCATACATATTATATGGAAATAGATACATTCTAAATAGCTCTAAAATTTCCATTTAGTTCTTTTAGTATAGTTCTATTTCTTTGCTGAAACTTTTCATTTGTTTCAAGAGCATTCACCCTTATTTCATGGAGCATGGTTTTAACAGCATCTTTAAAGACTTTGTCTAATAATTCCACATCAGGATCATCTTGGAGAGGGTATCTGTTGACTGTCTTTCTCCTTGCATATGGTTTTAGCTTTGCTGGTATTTTGTATGTTGAATAATTTTAGATTGTATCCTGGACACTTTGAATATTATGTTAAGAGATTCTCAGTCCTGTTTAAATCCTATGAAGAATATTTATTTGTTTGTTTAAGTTTAGGAGGCAGCACACTTGTTAGGGTCAGGTCATATGTTTTAACCTACCTTCTGTAAGTGTGGTTTCAGTGTCGGTTCTGTTTTCAAGTTCTTTGCAGTACTGTTCAGATATATTCTCTGTGCGTGCCACCAGGGCCGGTTTGGAGGCCTGGGTGGAGGTCTACCCCCATAGTTCAGTTCTCGAAATCACTGGTGTGCAACTCAGAGCCAGATCCACACCTGGGAAGCTTAGGGATTGAGCCCATGGGTTCACCCACAACTTCACCAGATCCCTTTCTCCAGCTTTTCCCTCTCCACAATCGCCACACTCTCTCCCAAGGGCCCCTTTCCTGCCCACCCCTGGGTTCACCTCAGGGCCAAGCGGTTTGAGAACAGAAGAAAAAAGCAATGGAGATATCCTCCCCACTCTTCACACAGTAGTTACAGTCAGAGAGGAGGATTTATGCTCCTCAGAATTTTAGGTGCCTGCCTGACCACTGCTGCCATCATTGCTGAGCCAGATGTCACTTTCAGGACTGGGGAGAGAAAGAAAAAGCACAGAAAATCTCCTCCACTTCCTGTTCCTGATAAGGGCTCCCTTTCCTATTCCTCTGACCAGACAGGGCTTCTCTTGGGATTCTTCCTGAACACACCCAGCGAGCTGGTCAGGATCCTGGGCCTTTGCACTAACACCAGAGTGCAGAGAGGGAGTAGAAGGCAGAAAACTCGCTGCCATATAAGTTATGCTGCAAGTTTAGATTTTCTCCCCAACCTGCCTGATGCCATTTTCTTTTCAGTCCTCAGAAGATTGCTCCATGTTTTCTGTTCAAGGCTTTTGCTGCATTCAGTGGAGAAACAGAATAGAGTGTGCCACTGTAATAGGAGCTGGAAGTGGTTTGTCTATTTCTAAATTTTATATAAATTATATAAGACTTTATCATTTACTTAATATTTCATTTGATTTCATGTCATCACATAGATCTAATAAATACATATTACATTAACTGCTATATCTGTTCTCCTACTGATGAATATTTAGTTTGTTTCCAGATTTTTACCTGTTATAAGCGACGACGTAATGAACATCATTGTGCACTTTTCCTTATGTCCATGTGTGTAAGCTTCTCCAGGACATGCACCTAGAAGTGTCATTGTTGATTAAAAAGATACAGCTTATGTAATACTAGATTGCTCTCTAAAGTAGTGTTGGCCGGGCGTGGTGGCTCACGCCTGTAATCCTGGCACTCTGGGAGGCCGAGGTGGACGGATCGTTTGAGTTCAGGAGTTCGAGACCAGCCTGAGCAAGAGCAAGACCCCATCTCTACTAAAAAAAAACAGAAAGAAATTAGCTGGACAACTAAAAATATATATAGAAAAAATTAGCCAGGTATGGTAGCGCATGCTTGTAGTCCCAGCTACTTGGGAGGCTGAGGCAGTAGGATCGCTTAAGCCCTGAAGTTTGAGGTTGCTGTGAGCTAGGCTGACGCCACGGCACTCTAGCCCAGGCAACAGAGTGAGACTCTGCCTCAAAAAAAAAAAAAAAATTGAAAAAATTTAAAGCAGTTGTGTCAACTAACACTTCTGCCGGAAGTGGTTTAGCATTTTTCACTCCTTTCCCACATCCTTGCACGCAAAAAGTATTATCATCCTAACACAAAGAAATGTTAAATGGCTGAGGTGGTGGATGCCCCAAGTAGCCTGAATGGATTAATTCACACTGCATGCCTGTATCAAAGCAGCACATGTGCCTTATAAAGGTATGTATAACTATTGTGTATCCATAATATTAATAATTATAAACTTAAAATATTTTAAAAAGTATTGGAAGATTTTTAAAAAATATTTTCCACTTTCACAAGTGTGAAATGGTGTCTTAAGATTATTTTATTTTTCACTTCTCTTTGAAATTATTTTCTGACTTGATAAATATATATATATATACTATATAAGTAACACATGCTAATATAGAAATATAGAAAAATTAGGGGAAAATAGAAAAGTATGAAGAAGATTGTTTTTAAAATCTAATGCACCAAATTAATACCAATTATCTTCCTGGAGGAGGGGGGCAGGTGGTTAGAACCGTCTATGTTGGACAAAGCAGATTCAGCCTTAGTGTAATATTTTAATGTTTTACATTAAAAATGTATTCATGTGTTTCTTATAATTAAACATTAACCTTAAAATAAATTATGATCTTCTTGTTGGGATATTTCTGTCCATTTTATATGTTGCTATATGTTTATATATTACATATTATTTCATAGATAAGAGTAGACTATATTCCCAATTTAAAATCTTGATTTATTAATTAATTATGACATAAGGATTTCTTTATTTAAAAAAACTTTGTAAACATCTTTGATCGTTGCACAAGTCCCATCTGTATAAATAAGCCAGAATTTACTAAACTGTTCAGCCCTTATGAGCATTAGAGTTAGTTTCAGTTTTTCCTCCGTGGATGAAAAAATAACACTTTAAGGGACATCTATGTCAACATTCTGGATTATTTCCTCAGGATAAATTCCCAGAAAAGGGATTAATGAATCGAAGGGTATAAACATTGCTATGGCTCTTGGTATGTTCTGCCTTATTGTTCTTCAGAAATACTGGGTCATTTCAATCAGCAATACATGAGAGAACATTGCCAGCATTTGAAATTTTGTATTTTAATGATTCTCTAATTTCTATATCATGTTTCTCAGAGAGGAACTCCATAAAACAGTCCTGTAGTTTGTCTAAAATATAATTTCACTACAGAGAGAGTAGGAGTGTGTGTGTGTGTGTGAGAGAGAGAGAGAGAGAGAGGGAGAGAGAGACGGGGGCAGGTAGAGGGAGAAAGGGAGGGAGCACTCTACTTCCAGCTAGAATATGGCAGCGGGCAAACGATGAGGGAATCAGATTCCAGGAAAGGCAAATAAAAAAAATTGATTTCTTCCTTGATAGAAAACCTTGTTTTTCAACTACTTATTGCTGTAGTGGTCATGTCACTTCTCTTAGTCCTAGGACCGCCTTCCAAGCCCCAACCGCAAATCGGCAAGACCACAAATGTGCCTGGTGACAGCATCTGGGTGTAGCCCACTTGCTCCAACCTGCGGGAGCCTGGAGGAAACTGGGAGCTCCAATTTGGAGCAGAATTAACCCTTGTCCAGAATAACACAGAATGTTCATTTTACAAACAAGGCATTTTAGATCCCTTGGGAAATGCTGTTATTAAGTGATTGAATTAAAAACATCATTTTATGTTGTATATACAAAATACAGCTTTTGCCCCCCAGTAAACACCCTTATAGTTCTATTTGAAATATTCAAATTATGCAAAAATCGCACACAAATATAGTCACATAAACCAATTCCTAATACTAGAAAGCTAAACATTGAACATAGGCCCACTTTGCAAAGATGAAAATAACTTAAAAGTTCACTAATGAGAATCCCATTTGCAGTATCACTTCCAGTTCGTCTCTCTGCATCTTTTTAAGTTATTGAGATAATAGCATATAGATTATTTTTATCTTGTTTTTTACTTAACTTTTTAATGTAAGCATTTTAACTGCTATACATCACTCTATAATAATACATTTAATAGCTGCCTAATATACTATAATTTACTACTTTGCTTTAGTTTCTGGAGAGTTATCACATGGCAGACCCTGTGCTAACCTCATTTAGCTCACATGATGCTCTCATAAGGCAGTGATATTATCATTCCCACCTGACAGATGAGACTGTCGCACACAGTCTGGTATCCTATCTCAGGGATGGAAAAAAAGTCACGATCTAAAGCGAGATCCTGGTTTGCTAACTGTGACTTTCATAGATACTGAAAGAGAGTCCAAATGATCTCTGTTTTAAAACTTCGGTTACCTTGTTTTAACTGGGCTGCTGTCCATTTCCATGGAAACAGATGCAGCAGCAGAGGAGTGAGAGTTGGCTCTGGTGAGCGGCGGAAACAATTGCTGCCTGAAAGCAGGACTGTCGCTTCCTAAATTGCAGCTGCCCAGCCCGAGGCGTAGACACATGGCTGGAGTTTGTAGATTATTGACTTTGGAAAGTAAAAAGAAGAGCTCTGCCAGATTTGACACCTACCTAACTCTCCAGCTAAACCTTGCCAGTCAGTTTAAATAATTTAGGCAAAATTAGATTTTCTTTTAACCCAAAGTTTGCAGAAACACTGTCTTGTTGTCTCCAACATTTTTTAGATGATTGCTAAATATTTTACTTCATTTATATGAAAAAAGCTTACTTTTACCAAAGAGTAATTATTGTTGAGTGACTATTTCCTCATGCATAGCACTATAGGGTAAGAATTTTATAATTATAGTCTCACTCCTTAAGAAGTTATCACATATAACTCCATACACAAACAGTTTAAAGTTTTACTATGGAAACAAGGCAGAATAAACCACAGTTGGAAAATTTTGTCCCACGGGCTAAAGCTAGCCTGACACCTTTTTTGTAAATAGAGTTTTGGTGGAATGCAGCCACGTTTATTCATTTACATATTGTCTATGACTGCTTTCACGCTACAATGCCAGAGTCAAATAGTTGTGACAGAGACCATCTGACCTGCAAAGCCTAAAATATTTGCTATCTGGCCCTTTAAAAATAGTGTACTGACCCCTGATCTAATGAACCCCATCTACCATCACTCAGCTTCGGCCCATGAGAGGCGCACATGAGCAGGGGACCTTCATTGCTTTAAGTTTCCCTTTGCGCCACTTAGAAGCCATTCAGTGATTTATACAACATAAATATCAACAATTAAAAATTGTCACTACAGGTATGATAACTAAATCAGGAAAATGTTTAGACAACAACATGGAATTGTTAGGTAGATAGCAAGGGATTCCGGGTCTCCTAGGGACGAAAGTGGGTGCTGTTGCCTCGGTGCAATTGCCCCACCTGGGAAGAAGGACAAGGGTGGGCCCCAGGCCCCCGTCTTGGTCCTGCCCCACCCTAATCTCCTCCCAGGAGACTGCCATACCTGGGGGAGGAAGGAACAGCCTGCAAATCTGCCAATTAGAACTTAGCGCGCCAGTTGCAAATGAGTGCAGAGGACTCTCCGGCCCGGGAGCCAAGCAGGGTAGGTACCACAGAGTCTGGAAACCGACCTCGAGCAACCCGCCTGCGTAGTGATGCAACTCCCAACTGGCCAAAGTGGTTCCATGGTGACGTCTGAGCCACTAGGGAGTCCCAATCCGGACACTATAAAACGAGACGCAGACCATAACCAAGTCCCTTTTTGCGCCCTTCCTTTTGCTCTCCCTTGGCTGCGACAGTGGGTCCAGTCGTCATCTGTGGCAAATGTATCATGCTCCATAAACCTGCATCTTTTTCTTGCTCTGTAATCCGATCTTTCTCTCCTCAATAAACCTCATTTTCGTGCTGATCTTACTTTGCTGTGTCTGGTGTATTCTTCGGCCATGAGCAGACTAAGAACCGACATTTTCCCACAAACCTGACAGAATTGCTGGTATGTCTTCCTTTCTGTCTTGACTTGTGTCACTCTAAAGTTGGTCCTGAGGAAAAAGAAAGGGAAACAAAAGCCAAGGCAGAGAGAATGAAAAGGGTGATTCAGAAAGACGGGTGGCAGCTCAGAAGTGAAGGAATAACTTAAAACTGACAAGAAAATTTCCAGAATCTCCTCTCCCTCACCTCAAGCCCCAGGAACCTGCCCAGCACACACTGCCAGCATCAATTTCAATATTTTCTTATACCAAAACTTAGTTTGGGTGCAATGAGACTGCGTGGCATGTAGAAAAGGACACAGAGCCAAAAGAGAACCTAGCTCGGCCACTAGCTTGCTCTGCAGTTCTGGGCAGCTCATTCACCATTTCTGGTTCAGACTCAGTTTGCCCTGAAACAAAAGGGCATCACCCCTCTCACCTAGCTCGCAGAATTCTGATGATCAAATGCATATGTGCATAAATGCTCTCCTCGTATGTTGGATACGAGGCATCATTTGGTGAGACCACCCAAATGACATTCAAGAATTTGGAGTGCAGAATTATTTTTTTCTAGATCTGCAAAAAATGATGTTGGTATTTTAACAGGGATTGCATTGAATCTGTAGATCTCTTTAGGTAGTATAGACATTTTAACAATGTGTATTCTGCCAACCCATGAGCATGGTATGATTTTCCACCTGTTTATGTGCTCTGCTATTTCCTTCCTCAGTGTTTCATAGTTCTCCCTGTAGAGGTCTTTCACCTCCTTAGTTAAATATATTCCTAGGTATTTTATTTTCTTTGTTGCTCTTGTGAAGGGGATTGAGTCTTTAATTTGGTTCTTAGTGCATATTCACATGCTGCACATCCGATAAAGGGCTGATAACTAAAATCTATATAGAACTCAGGAAAGTCACCAAGAAAAAATCAAACAACCCTATCAAAAAGTGGGCAAAGGACATGAACAGAAACTTTTCAAAAGAAGATAGACTAATTTGGCCAACAAACATATAAAAAAAATGCTCAACATCTCTAATCATCAGGGAAATGCAAATCAAAACCCCAATGAGATATCACTTATCTCTAGTGAGAATGGCCTTTATCAAAAAGTCCCAAAACAATAAATGTTGGCATGGATGTGGAGAGATAGGAATACTCTTACACTGCTGGTGGGACTGCAAACTAGTGCAACCTCTGTGGAAAGTAACATGGAGATACCTCAAAGATCTACAAGTAGAACTACCATTTGACCCAGCAATCCCATTACTGGGCATCTACCCAAAGTAACAAAGGACACTCTATAAAAAAGACATCTGCACTCTAATGTTTATAGCAGGACAATTCACAATTGCAAAGATGTGGAGACAACCCAAGTGCCCATCAACACATGAGTGGATTAATAAAATGTGGTGTATGTATACCATGTAGTTCTACTCAGCCACAAAAAATAATGGTGATACAGCACCTCTTGTATTATCCTGGATAGAGCTGGAGCCCATTCTACTAAGTGAAGTATCCCAAGAATGGAAAAATAAGCACCATATGTACTCACCATCAAATTGGTATTAACTGGTCAACACTTATGTGCACATATAGTAGTAACATTCATCGGGTGTTGGGCAAATGGGAACGGGGAGGAGATGGGTATATTCACACCTAATGGGTGCAGTGCTCACCGTCTGGGGGATGGACATGCTTGAAGCTCTGACTCAGGTGGGACAAAGGCAATATGTGTAACCTAAACACTTGTACCCCCATAATATGCTGAAACAAAAATAAAATTAAATTAAAAATTTAAATTTAAAAAAAAGATGGGAAAAAAAGAATTTGGAATGAAGCAAATCAACAACAACAAACACAAAGGGGGGAAAATCCTTTGTTTCCCCAATCTTTTAACTTTTTTCAATGTGCTTTCAGATTTATCCATTTATCCTCAGAACCTGCCTTAGAGGTATGTAGGCAATTTATCTAAATCTGCCTTTTATAGATGAGAAAAAGAGGCACTGAGAGATAAGTGCCATTTCTCAAAGCCAGACGGTAGGATCTAACCAATCTGGCTTAGATTTCAGATTCTAACACATGCCATCTCTATCTCCTTCAGCAAATTCCTTAACCCCTTTTTTGCCCCTTTTTTCTCCTTTGTAAAATGTTGATGACATCTAACAAGTGCTAAACAAATCTTTTTTTTCCCCCATAATGTGTACCCTAGGAAAAATAAAAGCTTAGCGTAGTTTTTGTTTATTTGTTGGGGGCATTTATAGCAGAGGTATCTAGGAGTAAGAGGAAAGCAGTGTCGGCTGGGCGCAGTGGCTCACGCCTGTAATCCTAACACTTTGCGAGGCCGAGGCGGGAGGATCGCTTGAGCCCAGGAGTTCAAGACCAGCCTGGGCAAGAGCGAGACCCTGTCTCTACTAAAAATAGAAAAAGTAGCTAGGCATGGTGGCATGTGCCTATAGTCCCAACTACTCGGGAGGCTGAGGCAGGAGGATCGTTTGAGCTCAGGAGTTTGAGGTTGCTATGAGCTAGGCTGACGCCACGGCACTCACTCTAGCCCGGGCAACAGAGCGAGACTCTGTCTCAAAAAAAAAAAAGAAAGCAGTGTCCTGCCCTAAGTCTGGGTGAGTACTAAATGTAGACGATCATTACGAATGGCAGAGAACAAATGCTCATCATTCATTTGAGAGAACACAGGGCATTTACTGGCTCTGATCTTAGACACACTTTTCAAAATAGCAGCTCTAAATGATAAAACTGCTTAGCTGGGGCTTTTAGCCTTGACTGTCAGAAACTTAATCTTCACCAAAAACTTGAGTGAGATGACTTTTGGGTTTGGTGAAAAAAGTGGCATCTCTATCCAAAAATTATTAAGGCATTAGGAATTCAAGGATATTCATGCTCACAGGCCGCTGACAACTGCATCCCCTCAGCTGTTGTGCCCTCCTTTGGGGAAGCGGAGATTCTGCAGGTTCTATCAAGAAGACACGCAATGCAGGTAGAGGCCAACGTAACCACACAACCACTGTGGCACACAGCCAGCAGGGCTGCAGGCCGGCACATAAGTGGCGAAGCATGCAAACCGTCAAAACCTTTCCCGTCAGCCTCCTCAGAGGCACGCCTCTACATCCTGTTTGCCAGGGGGAGATTTTCTCCTCTTCAGCCTATTATCCTAGCATTCATCTGTCCTGTCAACACATCATAAATTGTTTATAACACATCGCTCCAGAGCAGCACTGAAGCAATGAGAATAAATAGATCCTGATAGACATATTGCTACCCACTGAGATTGAACCATTAAACAGCTCATGAATACTTAGGAGGTGTTGACTTGCTTCTCACCTCAGAAGGCTTTTGGGAAATTTTGCCATAAATGTTCACAGAAGAGGGGTCTGATATTGGAGGAGCCATGGAGAAGCAATGAGTGGAAAGAGTTGGGAGTGGACATGTTCTAAGCTCTGTCACTAACCAGAGTGATTGGCGGTGAGTTTTTTGGCAATTTTCTTAAACTCTCTGGGTTTTAATGAGATTATGTGAAAAGTACCTCAAAGGTTTCACTTAGGTTTGAAATTCTGATTCTGAATAAAATAGAGGCTTTCCAAATGTCACTTCAGTCTTCCTGGCCTCATCTGTCTCAGGGCCTTGGGCCACTTGTTCCTGGCCAGCACTGCGACGGCCAGCTGCGCTTGACTCGGTCCCACCTCCCGTGGGCACCACTGACAGCGCCGCGCCTCAGGGCTGCAGCACCCCCTCCCGCCTCCCACCCTGGGGGTCCCCATTTGACACTGAGGCATGAGCACCCAGGCAGCACAGTCTGAAAGTTCAAGGGCGTTCACGCCCTACAGGTCAAATGTTGGGCCAATGGGGCAATGGGATCGAAAGAAACTCTCTTCCCTTACTCAACTTCAGATGAACTAAAGATTATTTTTTAAGATTATCTTTTTATTTGGTCCTAAAGAAGATGTTCCCATGAAA
Organism: Varecia variegata; assembly: GCA_028533085.1. Taxonomy (NCBI): domain Eukaryota; kingdom Metazoa; phylum Chordata; class Mammalia; order Primates; family Lemuridae; genus Varecia; species Varecia variegata. Next base: position 88,107,276 of record CM052442.1, on the reverse strand, counting down.
TAGAGCCATCGGTCACACTTACCAAGTGGTGGCCAACTTACAGCTCTCTCTCCTTCTCTGCCTCAATCCCCTTGTCCGTGGGATTTTACTCCCTAATAAAGAGGTAGCACATGAGCTCTGCAGGTTCTGCTTTCTGGGGAAACTGAGCTAATTACTGGCAATACCCATGGATCAAATTAGACAACGTGAAATTTAGTGTATAGTCCATTAGAAACACCAAAAGTCCTAAATTTGATTTGTGATTGCTTTTAGAAAGCAGAATATCTTGGGCATTTATTTTTGTATGTCTGTCTGTCTGCTATATATCTGTCTCTCTAGAGAAAGAGATAGTCCCCTCCAAAAATGTTCTTCAAGTGAAGCAAGGGAAAGGAAAGGTAAGACACGGAACTTCCTGTCCCTGAGACATCTAAGTGGGGGAAATATTATAACCAATGTTCCTTCTTCCATGGCGGCCTTGCTTGGCTTGAACTCAACGAGGCATCGACTCTTACCACCCACTCCCGGAGGCTTCGACTGTCCTCATCATCACCATTCGTTGTCACCGTATCTATCTAGGATTTTGATGCCGGCTCTCTTCTGAAAGTAATTCTTCAGGAAATTCTTATGCATTTCTACATGCCTCACTAGAAAAAAAAAAAGGGTCCTGGTCATGAGAGAAAATACAAGTGCCAAGGATGGAAAACTGAATTCTAAGATTCTGTATAAAATAGTCTCACTTCATTATACTTTAGGTTATTCTCTCGGGCCCTGTAGATGCTCTTCAGATTTGCACAAAGCCACATTCAGATGCTCTGGGGCTGTGGCTGCCATCTGCCCCCACTCCCTCCTTCTTCTGGTTGCAAACGTTTTTCCCTGCACGGAGTTGTGACGCGCGCTGGGCCAATCTAGCACCTTTACCTGCCTCGAAAGCCAGCGACTGGGCTGGGGTGGGCAGGGAGGGGACTTGGCTGGGCTTCCGCTGTTGTGTGTTTTTTCTTACCAGAACTAACACGGAAGACACTCTTTTTCCTTTGATAGAAGCTACAGAGATGTGACCCCAGAGTTTCCATCGCTGCCACGTGGAGAAACTTGTCTGCTGTACGAAAGAATGAAGCCAAGTTAGAGAGAAAAGCAAAGATCAAAGATGAATAGAGACATACGGAGTCTTGGTGTCAAGTTACCCGTGCTAGTCTCTGAGCTTCACGAATTCCTGCAGCTCGTTTTTCTTCTCTGAGGTGCCCCATTTTGCTTCAGCTGGCTGGAATTGGGTTTCTGTCATTTGCAATCAAAAGAATTCTGGTTAATATAGATGTGCATAAAAAGCAAAGCCTTTGCTCCACTTTAATATGTCTTGCTAGTCTTTTCTTCTCTGTGTAAAAGACTGAATTTGATGTGGAGATAAAGCAGGACCTTCTAGCTACCCACACCCCAGTAGTTGAGCTAGATTTATGGATCATCTTTGGACCCAATCCATCCATCACTTCTTTTCTCATGCCACAGAGAGATTTTATTTAGATGTCTGCACAAACCAGAATAGGAAGCCATAGCTTAAAATGACAAAGAAAAGCCAACCAAACCAGTTTTCTCTGCTTGCTAATGCTAGATTTCATTCATGTGTACAGCAGATGGAGGAAAAAAATCAAAGTGTTTAAATTTTGTTTTGTCTGATTCAGACACGTTGTCAGGTAAGTGGATGCCTGGGCTTACTCTTCGGATGGAGGCGTTCCAGCATGGACTTTCACGATCATTTATTTTCATATATTTCAGAGGCACAGCGAGTTGAGTAATTATGCAGCATGGAATACCCAATTGCATTCAGTAATTACGTGGGAAGCTGTAGTGTGGAAAATAAAGAATCACCAAAATAACACATTGTTTCTGATGGAAACGAAAGGAGAGCACAGTCCGGCTCCCGCAGGAGCAGCAGCCGCCCCTGCCCCCGGGTGCGGACAGCCCGAGACACCTGAGGCGCTGGCTCTCGCGGTTAGGACGCGTCTTTCTCCAAAACAAATTATTTGGGCTCCTTTCTCACTTGAAAAGGACTGTGTTTCACAGGTCGATCCTCAGACACCTGTCGTTCCAGCTTCCAAAATGTTTTCTTCAAAGATGCAGGCACGTGAGGATGGGGCCTCTCGGTTTCCCGTCCTGATGTCTTAGTTATGCAGCTCTGGCAGGGCTGCCAGCCGTGCCCTGCGTCACCATGAGAGGCCATTTACTCCAATAAACAGCAGGAATTAATACAATCCTTTGCATTTATATAACATTGTCTTCTTCTCGATGTCCCTCCATTTTAAATTTGACTTCCACCTATTAGGTATATAAGGCAGGGATTATTGTCACCATTTGACGGAGAAAAAGACCTGTGGACCATGAAAAGCTCCAGGGTGAGTTAAGACCAGTCCTAACTCACACAGACAGTGTGACCTCCCTTACCTTGACCGTGGTTAACCCACCACTGGATAAAAGAGTTAAATGTATTAATCAAAGTGTGGATCAGATCTCCTTCCCTCCTGCAATCACCAGTCTATTTAGAGTTGACTGTGGGCCAATCCTCATGTTTTTGTAAGAAGAAAAATGTACTATACCAGTCTGCCTCAAGCCTCAGGATTCCTAGCCTAGGCATGTTAATTCCACAAAAATTATAGTACCAACAAAGACCTTTAGAAATTCTTCAAAAGATGATACAGAAATAGACAAAGGGAATATAGGCAGGGCACTAGATGGTCATTGACATAATTCTCTTCAATTGTTAAAAGAACACCAGCAAAACATCGAAAAAAAATTCAGCAAAAAAGGTCACCAAAAAAAAAATTGCAAAGCCCCTTCTCTAATAAAATTTTAAAGTCACTACAGGTGAAATCTACCAGGGAGATATCTCAGGCAGTGATGGCAGAGGAAGGCCAGCATCCAGGCTGAGGGAGGAAAATGCCCTGGTAGGGTCTTGATACATCTTTGTGATTTTGTACAATGTGAAATGTCGCCACACATAAACAGCAGTGGAGAAGTGGTGTTCAGAGACATCCTCGCCAGCTATGATGAGCATGGTGTCCACGGTGGGTCTCTGGTGGCTCTACCACCTAAGGTCCGCAGGCCAGGAGAGCTGTGACAAACTGAAGCCTGATCAGACTCTGGGTCAGCAGAGAGGAGCCGTCCTGCCAGCTGTGCGTGACTGTCTAGCTAGCTGATTATTGTTCTTCTGGGTGTGCATAGAACATTTCTGAGAAGTGCTTAGTAACTTGCGAACCTCAGAGAATAGGGAAGAGTGCCTCTGAGTAATGTTGTGAAGAAAATGGAAAAACAGGTTTCTGAGCATAGAAGACAATTAAAAATTTTAAAATGAGAGATATAGATAAAGGAGAGAGCGAGAGCAAGAAAGAGAGGCACTACCTCTATTTTCTTTCTGGTTTTGGCCTTATATCGTACATATTCAGATTTCCATGGTCAGTGTTCCAAGTCAAGCCACTTTGAGAAGAGGTGCCGGGACCACGCACGGATGCAGTCGGAGGGCACCCGTGGTGCCATTTAAGGGGTGGCCAGGCTCCAAACCCTAAAGCAGTTCTTTCTCAGCTTGACAGGGCACATTAAGTAGAGATTGCCTCAGGTTTCTCTATTTAAATGCAAATAAGTCTAGAAAAGACATTACATTATGAGAGCCACTAAACATCTGTGTGATTAGCTACTCAGATAACCTTCCCAAAAGGCTCCTGAGAGATGCTGGTTCAAGATTTACCTTGACTTAGGTACTAGTTTGGGATCTTGGATAAGTCCCTTAACCTCAACGTGCCTCAGTTTCCTCTGTTATACAGAGACCATGGTTTACCCCTTCTGCCTCTCAGAGTACTTGTAAGAATTGAATGAGATAACGTGTAAGTCACAAAGCAAAATAGACATTATCAAGTCATCAGCTAGAACTAGCAGAGCCTCGGGAGCCTGAGAGAGGAGGATCCTAAAAGGTGAGAACCACATGACAACCTAAGGACCAGTCTTGGACACATACATGTTTTCATAACAAATGTCCCTTGGTAGTTCAAAGAAAGAACACTGAATTTAGGGTCAGATCTGGATTTCAAAACTCTCAAACAGGAAAATAGGCAGATTATGAGAAGGAGTTAAGAAATATTCAAATGACCAAAAATATTTGGAAAAAAGATTCAATCTCACTAGTAATTTAAGAAAGGCAAAATAAAACAGCAAGATGCCATTTACATCCATGAAATGAAAAAACTGTATACATTTTTAAATACTAATACTCAGAGTGTATGAGTGTAGGGAAAACGGACTGCTGGGGGGGGTGCAAATTGGATTATTTAGCAACATGGATCAAAAACCTTAAATTGTTTGACCCAGAAATTCCAATTCTGCAAGCTATCTTGAAGAAATAAATAAGAATGTTCATGAATATTTAGCTGCAAGAGTTCTCATTACAGTATTGCTTATAATTGCAAAGACAATAGAAATAATCTAAATGCCCAACAAAAAAATTAGCCATAAATCATGGTACAAACACACAATTATATACCATTCCTATTTTGAAGTGCTTTGGAAGTATGTTTATCAACATTGAAAAAAGTACCTAATAACTTTCTAAGTGAAAAAAAAAATGTTGTTAACAGTATATACAAGGAGAGTAACATCAGCAAGATGGCCAGTTAGAAGGCCCTTGCATTCATCCCCCCAGCAAAGACAGCCAAAACGACAAATAAACCATTATATTGTAATGAAAATAACCAAAGGAGAGTGCCAAGGTACACCAGAGAAGGAGCAGAGACCCCCCAGAGCACAGCAACCCGGCAGGGCTGCATAAATAAGGGAAGGAGACACCACACTCTCCTGTGCCACCCAGTTCCCAGTCAGGACCAGCCTGGAACAAGCAGGGACTTCTCCCTGTAGGGAAAAGGTAAGCAAAAGGAGCCCAGCAGCCCCCATCACCACTGTGGTCACCTGCAGTCTTCACCACCGGGGACTCTGGTAGTCTACACGTGTGCTAAGCCCAGCTGAGCGAGTTCCTCAAGTCCACATGGCTGTGCTCCCCACCAGAGGAGCCAGCACTGTGCTCCACACCCCCTAACCCATGTGGCCACTGCACTGTACCACCCTGGAATCGGAATCACTGCTGCAGTGTGTTGTGCTCCAGGGACAAGTAGCTATTGCACCCTTCTATCCCTGAGGCTTTGTCATCACTGTACCATCCCTGCCTGGTGACTCACTATACATGAGCCAATCCAAACTGCTGTGCCCTACCCCTCCCAATCAGTGATGTGCCCTGCCCTCTCGACGCTTGTGCTAAAATAATGCCCACCTCCCAGGAAAACAGTGCCTTACTCTCCCAGAGCAGTCACACACACACACCCCAGTGCCAGAGTTGAACAGTGCCCTGCTTTGTGGGGTTATCAGTGCCTTGGCTGAGCTGAGCAGCCACACATCCCAGGGCTGAGACAATGTGGTACGCCTTGTCTCAAGGGAACAGCATTAACTGGGCTGGAACACCTAATCCTCCAGGCTGAACAACTGTAGCACCTTACTTCCCTGGAACTGGACTGGGCCCCAGAGTCTGTGCTGCTGAGGCACCCCACCTCCCAGGGAGGAGAGTCATTGCTGCACTGCTCCCTACGCACTCCCAGAACCCAAGACACAGCTGCACTCCACCTTTCCTGTGTCCTTACGATTACTGCACTTGACCTCACAGAGCCAAGGATACTGCTGTGTCTCACCATCCCAGGGCCCAGAATCACTACTGCATGGTGCCTCATGCTCTGGGGCTTCAGTTGTTGCTGTGCCCTATTGGCTCTGGTTCCCAAATTGCAGTGTATCCTGCCCTCTGGAGCCCAAATCTCTGGAGCACCCCTTTCTCCCCAGAGATAAGCCAGAGCTGTATCCTGTCCCCAGAGGATCAGAGTCACATCTACAATTTAGCCCCCTATGCCCAAGAAGCTGGAGTGTGTCTCAGAGTCACAGACTCTGGCTTTGTAAGCAATCTACATCTACCTGTGCCTGGGAGAGTGAACCTGTACCTGAAGTCCCAGGTATCACAATAGGTTGGTGGAACCCTGACCCCAGGACCCCAGCTCTGTAGCTGTTCTGAGCCATCTGTGCCCTGGAACCCAGCACCACTGTAGCTGCCTGTGAGCTATAACTGACCTGACACCAAGAGGGATCCCCTCAGCCACAAACTCCTGCAGCCAAGGCCACTGAGGCACCCGCAGTCATTGCTGACATTGATCTCAGCTGAAGAACCTGAACAGAGGCTATACCACTGCATTCACTTAGAACCAGAGCCACTGCACTCTTCCCAGCTGCCACTCTAGACCCATCTGCAGGTGAAAGTCTTTCCCTACAAAAGCCACTCTGTAAAGTTTGGAAAGAGGTGACAGGTCCACCAGATGTATAGACCTCAACACAGGGCCATTACAAAAAAGACATGAAAAAGCAAGGATATATGACAACAAAGGAATACAATAACTGTCCAATAACTAACCTCAAAGAAATGTAAATTTACAAATTGCTTGGCAGTGAATTCAAAATAATGATCTTAAGGAAATTCACTGAGGTACAAGAGAATACAGGTAGATAATTCAATGAAATCAGAAAAAAAATTCATGATCTGAATGAGAAATTCAACAAAAAGATAAATATCGTAAAAAAGAAGCAAATAAAAATCTTGGAGCTAAAGAATTCAATGAATGAAATAAAAAATATAATTGAGAGCTTCAAAAATGGAAGAGATTAGGAAGAAGAAAGAATCTCTGAACTTGAAAACAGGTCTTTTGAAAGAATCCAGTCAAAGGAAAAATAGAAAAAAAGAATGAAAAAGAGTGAAGAAAGCTTATGGGACCTATGGGACACCACTAAGCAAGAACCTATTCATATTATGGGATTTTAGAGGGAGAAGAGGAGAAAGGCATGGAAAGATTATTTAATAAAATAATTGCTGAAAACTACCCCAAGTCTTGGGAGAGATATGAACATTCAGATCCATGAAGCTCAAAGGTTCAACCCAAAGAGGTTCTCACCAAGTCACATTATAATCAAAATGTTAAAAGACAAATACGAAGAGAGAATTTTAAAAGCATCAAGAGAAAAGTGTTAAGTGACATAAAAGGAATCTCCATTAAACTACCAGTGGATTTCTCAGCAAAAACCTTGTAGGCCAGGAGAGAATGGAATATTATTAATATATTCAAAGTGTGAGGGGGGAGGTGGGCAGAAATCCTGTCATCTAAGAATATTATACCCAGCAAATCTGTCCATCAGAAATGAAAGAGAGATAAAGCTGGTTCCCAGACAAGCAAAAGATGAGGGAATTTGTCACCACTATATTTGCCTTACAAGAAATGCTTGAGGGAGTTCTTCAACCAGAAATGAAAATAAAATAGTTACTATCATAAAAACATATGAAAGTATAAAAGTCATGAGTAGAGGTAAATTCACAAATTCAGAATACTCTATTACTTTAATGGCAGTGTGTAAATCTTTCAAATCTCTAGTATAAAGGATAAAAATTAAAATGGTCAAAAATAACTATAATAACAATAATTTGTTACAAAATACACAATATAAAAAGATTTAAATTGTGACACACAAATATAAATGGGGGGGGTAAAAGTCTAGAGTATCCATATGTAACTGAAGTTAAGTTGTTAGTAGCTTACCACGGTCTACTATAACTATGTTTTATGTAAGCCCAGTGGTAACCACAAAGCAAAAACTACAGCAAATACACAAACAAGAAAGAGTAAAGAATTCAAACAGTAGTACTACAGAAAATCACCAAATCACAAAGGTAGACAACAAAAGAGAAAGAAAGGAACAAAGGAGCTACAAAACAACCAGAAAACAATTAGCAAAGTGCCAGGAGTAAGTTCTGTTCTTACCTATAAATAATAACCTTTAATGTGAATGCATTAAACTCTCCAATCAAAAAACATAGGGTGGCTAAAAAGATTTTTTTAAAAAAACAACATCCAACTATATGATGCCTACAGGAGACCCATTTTGGCTGTAAGGACACACATAGGCTAAAAGTGAAGGGATAGAAGAAGATATTCCATGCAAATAGTAACAAAAACAAAATAAGAGTGACTATACTTATATAGATAAAGTAGACTGCAAGTCAAAAACTATTACAAGAAGCAAAGAAGGTCATTATTTAATGATAAGAAAGGTCAATTCATGAAGAGGACATAAGAATTATAGATATATATACACCCAACATCTAAGCACCCAACTGAACAAGGTAAATATTAATAGACATGAAGAAATAAATAGACCGTGATACAATAATAATAGTAGGGGACTTTAATATCCTACTTTCAACAACGAATAGATCAACAACACAGAAAATTATTAAGGAAATACTGGACTTGAACTGCACTTTAAACCAAATGGACCTAACAGACATGTATAGAATTTTCCATCTCACAGCAGTAGAATATACATTCTTCTCCAGTGCCCATGGAACATTTTACAGGAACTCACCATACATTAGGCCACAAAACAAGTCTAAACACATTCAAGAAAATTGAAATTATATCTAATATTGTTTCTGTCCATATGGTACGAAACTAGAAATCAATAACAGGAGGAATCTTGGAAAATTTACAAATACGTGTAAATTAAACAATATGCTCCTGAACAAGCAATGGGTCAAAGAAGAAATCAAAAGGGAAATTTAAAAAAATCTTGATACAAATGACAATAGAAACACAGCATATCAAAACCTATGGGATGCAGTAAAATCAATTCTAAAAGGGAAGTTTATAGCAATAAATGACTAAAGTAAAAAGGAAGAAAGATTTCAAATAGCCTAACACTACATCTCAAGGAGCTAGAAAAAGAAAAACAAACAGTAGTTAGCAGAAGGAAGGAAATAATAAAGATCAGAACAGAAATATATCAAATAGAGAACAGAGAAACCACAAAAAAAAATAAAACCAAGAGTTGGTTCTTTGAAAAAAATAAAATTGACAAACCCCTAGCTAGACTCACTGAAAAAGAGAGAGAGAGAGATGCTGTTCTCATGTATATGTGGAGGCTAAATATTCAAATAATTGATCTCATGGAGACAGAGAGTACAATGATGGTTACCAGAAGCTAGGAAGAGTAGCGGGGAGTGGGGAATAATGTGGGGGTGGTTAATGGATGCAAAAATATAGTTAGATAATTAGATAGAATGAACAATATTTGATAGCACAACAAAGTGACTATAGTCAACAATAAGTTATGGTATAAATTAAAATAAGTAAAAAAGTAGAATTGGGATATTCCTAACACAAAGAAATGATAAATGCTTGAGGTGATGGATTACCTGATTTGATTATTACACATTGTATGCCTGTTTTCAAAAAATCACAAGTACCCTATAAGTATATACAACTATTATGTAGCCATAATAATTAAAAATAAATTTTTTTAAAAAGAGAGGGAAGACTCAAATAAATAAAATGAGAAATGCAAGTGGAGATTTGCAACAGTCATCTCAGAAATAAAAAGGATCATAAGGGACTATTATGAACAATTATATGCCAAAAAATTGGATAATATAGAGGAAATGGATAAATTCTTAGAAAAATACAACCTACTAAGATTTAGTCAGGAAGAAATAGAAAGCCTGAGCAGACCAATAGAAGGTAAAGAGATTTAAAAATAATTAAAAATTTTCTAATAAAGAAAAGGCCAGGACCAGATAGCTTCACAGCTGAATTCTACCAAACATCTAAGCAAGAATTATTAAAAATACTTCTTAAACTCTTCCAAAAAATAGAGCTAGAAAGAATACTTCCAAACACACTTTGCAAGGCCAGTATCACCCTGATACTTAAGCCAGACAAAGATAACACAAGACAAGAAAACTGCAGGCCAACGTCTCTGATGAATATTAATGTAAAAACTCAATAAAATATCAGAAACTGAGTTCAACAACACATCAAAAAGGTTATATAGCATGACCAAATGGGATTTATGCCTGGTATGCAAGTCTGCTTTAACATATGCAAATCTATCAATGCGCTACATCACATTAACAGAATGAAAGATTAAAACCACATGATCGTCTCAATTGATGCAGAAAAAAGCACTTGACAAAGTTCAGCATCCTTTCTTGATAAAAACTCTTAACAGTTTAGGTGTAGAAAGAAAGTTGCTCACCATGATAAAGGCTATTTGTGAAAAACACACAGCTAACATCATCATCAATGGACAATTGAAAGTTTTTTCACTAAGATTCACTACAAGGCAAGGATGCCCACTCTTGCCATTTCTATTTAACATAGAATTGGAAGTACTAGTGAGAGCAATCAGAGAAGAAAAAGAAATAAAAGACATCCAAACTGGAAAGAAAGAAGCAAAATTATCTGTTTGCAGGAGACATGATCCTATGTGTAGAAAACCCGAAAGATTTTACAAAAAAACTGTTTAAAACTAATAAGTAAATTCAGTAAAGTTGCAAAACACAAAATCAACATACATTTATCAGTAACATTTCTATACACAAATAATGACCTAGCTAAAAAAAAAATCAAGAAAATCCCATTTATGATAGCATAAAAAAATTAAAATACTTAGGAATAAATTTAACCAAGGAGGTGAAAGATTTGTATACTGAAAACTATAAAACATGGATAAAAGAGATTGAAGAAGAAGACACAAATAAATAAAAAGATATTCCATGGTTATGGGTCAGAATAATTAATATTGTTAGAATGTCCATACTACCCAAAGCAATATACAGACTTAATGTAGTCCCTCTTAAAATTCCAATGGCATTCTTCACAGAAACAGAAGAAAAGAATCCTAAAATTTTTACCAAACAACCAAAAACCCTGATTATTCAAAGCAATGCTGAGAAAGAAAAACCAAAGTGAAGACATCACACTTCCTGATTTAAAATTATATTACAAGGCTATAGTAATCAAAAGCATATGGTATTGGCAGAAAAGCAGAAACGAGACCAATGTAACAGAATAGAGAGCCAAGAAATAAATCCAAACATAAGGTCAACTGATTTTCAACAAAGACACCAAGAGGACACAATGGGGAAAGGATAATAAATGATGCTGGGAAAACTGGATTTCCATGCACAAAAGAATAAAATTGGACCCTTATCTTACACCACACAAAAATCAACTCAAAATGAATAAAAGGCCTAAATGTAAGACCTGAAAGCATAGAACTCCTAGAAGAGAACATAAAGGAAAATCTCCTTGACATTGGTCTTGGCAATGAGTTTTTTGACATTACACCAAAGCTCAGGCCACAAAAGCAAAAGTAAATAAATGGGACTACATTAAACTAAAAGGCTTCTGCACAGTGAGGGAAATAAACAACAAAAAGAAAACGTAATCTACAGACCTGGAAAAAATATTTCCAAACCACATATCTGATAAGGGGTCAATACCAAAAATTTATTAAGAACTCTTACAACTCAATAGCAGAAAAACAAATAACCCAATTTTAAAAAGGGCAAAGGCTTGGTGGGTACAATGTGCATTGCTTCAGTGATGTATACACTTGAAGGCCCTGAATTCATCATAATGAAATATATCAATGTAGCAAAATTTCACTTGTACCCCATGAATGTATACAAATAAAAAATAAGTGGAAAAAATTAAAATACAAATGGGTAAAGGACCTAAACAGACATTTGTCCAAAGAAGACATAAAAATGACCAACAGGTACATGAAATGGCTCTCAATATCACTAATCATCAGAGAAATGTTAATTAAAGCCATTATGGGATATCACCTCACACACTTTAGGATGGCTATTATAAAAAGACAAGAGATAACAAATGTTGGTGAGAATGCAGAGAAAAGAAAAACCTAGTACACTGTTGGTGGGAATGTAGATTGGCACAACCATTATGGAAAACAGTATGGAGGTTCCTAAAGAAATTAAAAATAAAACATATGACCCAGCAATCCCTCTTCTGGGCACATACCCAAAGGAGATGAAATCATCACCTTGTTAAGATATCCACACTCCCATGTTCATTGCAGAATTATTCACAACAGCCAAGACATGGAAACAGCCTAAGTGTCCATCAATGGATGAATGAATAAAGAAAATGTGAGATATATATATATAGGTATCAATATATAGGGCATATATGAATATGTATACACCATAGAATGTTTTTCAGCCTTATAAAAAGAGATCCTGCCATTTGTCCAACATAAATGGACCTGGAGGACATTATGATAAGTCAAATAAGCCAGACACAGAAAGAAAAATATTTCATGATTTCACTTATAGTAATATGTAGAATCTTAAGAAAAGGTCAAATATATTAATACAAAGATAGAGAATAAAACTATGGTTACCAGGAACAGGGAGGGGAAAGAAAAATAGGAAGATGTGGGTCAAAGGATACAAAATAGCAGACCTGTAGAATGAACAAGTGTAGAAATTAATGCACAACATGAGGACTGTGGTTAATAAAATCATATTTGGAGAAAAAGGCTGCTGTAACAACTGGAAAAAACAGCATATACAGTCTTATATCATGTATCTTCTATTTATCTATATCAAGGATGTTTATCAAAATGATAGTAGTTCTCTGTAAATGTGGAAACATAAACTATTTTCATTTTATTCTTTGTTTATCTGTATTTCTCAAAATTCCCACAATTAACTTTGTTTACATATATAAAAATATTTGTTTTAAGAGACATACATGGATGGAAATGAGAGAAATTCCAAAAAGAGTAGTGCTTTTTGGATTTGAACCAAGGATTCTTAATCCATGGACAAGGGGAGCTACCTTCCTTACATAGTCTACAAAACTCTCAGGAAAAAAGCATAAGATATGTGTGAAAAAAGTTTTGAAACCCATAAATCTCCTGTAGCATCAAAGAAGTGGAAGACCACAGAAATGTTATTTCTGCTCAGTTGTTTGCTGAAAGAAAAATTATTTCAGTACCATGGACAGCGAGGCTACCCAGTTGCTTTGGAAAACTTGTCCCATCAAAGGCAAATGCCAAGTGCCCGTCAATCCATGAGTGGATTAATAAAATATAGTATATGTTTACGACAGAATACTACTCAATCATAAAGAACAATGGTGATCTAGCACCTCTTATATTTTCCTGGATAGAACTTGAGCCCATCCTCTGAAGTGAGGTATCACAAGAATGGAAGAATAGGCTCCACATGTACTCGCCATCAAACTGGCACTGACTGACCAACACTAAGCTGCTCACACACTAGTAATATTCTTTGGGGGTAGGGGGGTTGGGGTGGGTAAACTCACAACTAGTGGACACGGTGAGCATTGTACTGGGGGAAGGGCACATCTCAAATCATGGTTGGGATGTGGCAAAGTCATAACATGTTTGTACCCCCATAATTTCCTGAAACACAAAAAATTATTAAAAAAAGAAAAAAAAGGCAAATTATGTACTTCATTTAGTAGAATGGGCTCCAGCTCTATCCAGGATAATACAAGAGATGCTAGATGACCATTGTTTTTTGTGACTGAGTAGAACTCCATGGTATACAGATACCACATTTTATTAATCCACTCATGTATTGATGGGCACTTGGTGTGAATCTTTGCAATCAAATTGGGATTAACTGATCAACACTTATGTGCACAGATAGTAGTAACATTCATCAGGTGTTGGGCAGGTGAGGGGGGGGGAGATGGGTATATTCACACCTAATGGGTGTGGTGTGCACCGTGTGTGGGATGAACACACTTGAAGCTCTGACCCAGGTGGGGCAAAGGCAATATATGTAACCTAAACATTTGTACCCTTGTAATACGCTGAAATAAAAAAAAAGGCAAATGAGAGGAAAGAAGTTTAAACCAGCTTTTAAGAATGTGTCAATCAGTGCAAGAACTTCTTATTCCATTGAAGTAGCTGCAGAGCAATTAGTCAATCCATTTAGTTACTAAAATACTCCTCCCCATAAATATCTGCTCCCTCTTTCTCTGGTGAGAATAGCTGACAGCTGGTGCTATTCTGCTATTGCACATTGCTCTCCATGCACATGGCTCACTGGAAGCTTCACAATCAGAGGGAACAGTATGCGCACAAGGAGCTTATCCTCTCAACAGCAGCAGAACTACCCTTCCTGTTTTTTCAACTCTTCTCCAGAATTTAGCTCATTGCTTCACATGTATATGACACAACAAAGGGTTCTAGAGTACAGTGCAGCCACTGGAATTGCACAACCCCACCCACTGAGCCTCCTCCCAAGCACCTTGCAGGGAAAAGACACACACATGTGTCAGCTCTCAGATTCCAATCAGAGCTCTAGGTTAGCAAGGGGTCGGACTAGAGGCAGGAGAGGGCCAGGCCATTTAGAGATGGGGAGAGGGAATGAGCTGCCTCTGGAGGTGTGCTCTGACCTTCAAAGCCCCCTCTCCTCCATTCCGCTTCTCTAAAGACCGACATTTCACCTTTGAAGACATTCACAGCTTTTATAGATAGTTAACGAGGAGAACAGTGCCAGGCACTATTGTAGCCATGCAGGATATAGGCAGTGAACAAGGCAGAAAAGATCTCTGCAATCAGGGGGTTTATATCCTAATGGCAGAGGCAGGCACATAAAAGAGATAATGAGAATCACTGTAAAGAAATTATAAGAGGACCATGGGAGAAAGAGTGGCTGGGAATTGGAGTGGGGAAGCACCTTTGGATTGGGTGATAAAGGAAAGCTTCTCTAAAGAGACCTGAAAAGTAAGTAGACAGCCATGGAAAATATCTGGGGGACAAGTATTCCAGACAGAGGGAATGGTGAGGTGTAGAAGGTCTGAGTTGTGAATGAGCCCAGTGTGTTCAGGGAGCCAAAGAGTTTAGAGTCAAAGAGAAAATGACATGAGAGAGACCCGGGAAGGAGAGCAGAGGCCGGATCAGGCAGGGCCTCGCAGGCCACGGTACAGACTGGAATTGTGTTCTGTTGCACTGGGAGGCCAACTGGGGGATTTTAAGGCAGGAGGTGACGTGACTTTGTGTATAGTATGTTTCCAAAATTTCCTCAGGGTGTTGAGTAAACCTTTTTCAGTAACTTAACAGTCAACTTTTCCAGGTTCCTATTCAAAATGCAAACACCCTCAATGGAAGTAGCGTCTTAATCAGAATCTGTCGATCATGGCCTCTTTTCCCGTTCCCGTTCCAGTGCAGGGTGCAAGCACTGGGTGTTTGACTAGGGGCTCTCAAGGCAAGGATAATGCAGCAAGAACATACATACACCTGGGACCAGACAAAGTTGACAAGGGCACACCTTAAAAACAGATCCTCCAGCATGGTGAGAAGAAGAGATTGTAAACTTTGGAATTAAACTGTGCTAAATTCAAAATCCGGTTCCCCAGTTCCCCTAACAGTGTGATCTTGGGTAACTTCCATTCCTAGAAAGTTGGTTACAAAAGCATATGGAATAAGCATTACTTGGATATGTGCTGAAATTTATCTCAGTCATCCCTATGAATTCCTGGATTGGCTACCACACTATAGAAACACAGTAGGATTTAATTCAATATCACAACAACTGAGTGTTTACAATATGCCCAGAACTATGCCAGGTGCTGGAGTTTCAAAGATGAATCAGACAGCAGTACCCATATGACTTTATATACTGTATTTTTCTCAGAAAGTGATAAAATTTTGGAAACAGATTTTGGCAAAGAAATCTTCTTAAGCTAAAAATAACAGGCAGGATGTATATTCCATGCCACCTCAGTTTTCAGGCATTTTTAAATGTCTGTGTGACTCTCCACGAGTATAATAAGTATATATTCCACTTTTTGCAATATCTTCTTGTTCTGAATTAATCAGCAAGGTGAGTTGGAATCACATCTAATCCTTAGGAGATGTGGCAGGATGGCAGCAGCTCCGCGGTGTAAATTGTTTGCCGCTGATGCTAAAGCCTGCTCATTTGATTTAGTGTGTAGGGCGCTATTCAATTGCTCCAGGGGAGAAGAGGAGGGAGGGTTTCTCCTAATAGTCAATCTTATCCATGATTGTAATGTCTGCCTGCCAAATGAATTCAGAAATATAAAAAAAAAATTCTATGAAACAATCAACTGAGGAACATGGAGAAAATTTGCCACGACATGAACAGGAATATGGGTGAGGAGGCAGAAACCGGAGAGACTGCCAGAGAGAAGGGACCCTGTTAGGACTGAGGCTCAAAAATGATGACCAAGTCCCAGGAAGGACTGGAGAAAAAGGGACCCAAGTTAATTCTAAAGAGAAAAAGAAAAAAGGCAGGAAGACCTTACCTTCTAACAACTTTCCCTCCCACAGATCCTGTCTACCTTCCAATGCAGCACCACAGCCATCGGCATCCTCATAGCGAGGACGCAGGGAAGGAGGTTGTTGGGAGGAACCCTGCAGGGGCAAACCCACGGTGTTTGGGTGTCTGACCATCCCAGCCTTTGCTGTTCCAAATAATCAATTGGTAACCCTTCCCGTGAATTAAAACTCTCAAGCATACTTTCGCAACCTCTGCCAAACCATAGTCTTTCACTGATCTGAAGTAAACTGACTTTCGTCCCTCTAACTCAAGGGTGGGGAACATTTTCATGTTGGAAGGCCACATTAATTTAGCTGTAATCAAATAAGGCCACATTCAAGAAATTTCAATTAGATATACTTAAAAATGCACATTATTTTGTAAAAATCTAACTGCTATGTATTTAATAATTTCAAAAATTGAAAACTATTTGTTAATTTGAAAGCTAACTAACCTTTTAATGACTCTGTCGTGTCTGCTTTATATTGGAAAGCATTTGAATATTTGGTGGCAGCATAGAGGTCCACAGTTTTAGTTGATCCTCTAGATAGGTATCAGTCATTTGTGACCTTAAGGGTGTCTTAATTTGGGTTAGGTAGGAGAACGTAGATTTGCAGCAATAAGTGGCTGATAAGCAGGAAAGCATTCTTCAGGCATGTTTCTGAATGTGTGGGTATTCTACTGCATTTTTCCATACTTCGGTTGGATCTTTCTTAGCATTGATGACTTTAAATTGTCATCTACAGAGAGCTCAATCAATTCTATCTGTAGTTCTTTAGGTGCCTTGGTGAGATGAACTAAGAGAAGCTGAACTGCTAATTTGAGTGTGATGTCATGATTCTCAAAGTCAGTAAACCTTTCATTATATTCTCCAATTTATAGGTGTATGAGAGATGCATATTCTTCAAGTGATTTGCATATATCATCCTGCTCATCAATGACCTTTGCTAACTGGGGAAAATGTTCAATCAAAATTTCCCTTTGAAGAAAAAGTGTTTTGAAAAAAGATAGTTTTTTTTTCAAAATGCTTGGATTTTTTGCTCTTTTGTTATACAGACTTAGTTTTACCTTGCAAATAAATATACAAGTCGTTTTGATTTGACATGCTATCACACAGAAATGTTGCATTCCTATATAAATCTTCTTTCAATAATTTACATTGCTGATACTGTTCTTCATAAAATTTAACTATCTGTTCTCACAGAGATAAAATTTTGGCTAACACCTGTCCCTGCAATAGCCAATACAATTTAGAATGATATGGCAAATCCACAATGAACACTTTATCATTCAACTGTAGCATGTCATGAAACTAAAGATACTGTGTTGCATTTGCACTAATACAGTTAATAATACTTACAACTTGTTGCAAAGTGTCACTTAAAATAGTATAATAGCTTTAGCATAGAGATTTTGCTGATGCAAAATACAATGAAAAGAAATCAGAGCATCTGGAGCTGTTAATACTTTATTAATCTGTGCAATAAACCCTTCATGTTTTCCTGTCATGGAAAGTACACCGTCTGTACATACACTGATTAAATTTACCAAATTTGGTCCAACTTCACAACATTTTTCTTGAAAGTTCTTTAAGATATTTATTCCCTGTGTTCTGTTAGCAAGAGTGCCCAAGGTGAGTAACTTTTTGCAGCAAAAAAAATCTGTTATGATGCAAATGAAGTCTAAAACCTGGGCAGAATCAGTAGTATCAGTTGATT
The DNA here is from genome assembly GCA_028533085.1 of Varecia variegata. Classification (NCBI taxonomy): domain Eukaryota; kingdom Metazoa; phylum Chordata; class Mammalia; order Primates; family Lemuridae; genus Varecia; species Varecia variegata. The sequence goes on along the minus strand of CM052442.1, from coordinate 88,089,342 downwards.
CATCCAAAGCAATTGAAAAATATATATTTTTCTTTTGCAGTATTGCATGAAGTTATTCTGTTAAGTTGAAGGCTAATTCATGCTGCCGATCAGTTATAGTGGATTCTTTCACAATTTCTACTTCCCCTTTTTCCCAAGCATATAAGCTACTTTTAAGTTGCCTCAGTGGCATTATTTCTGGGTCTTATTGCTGCTTGAAAGAATTGTCTTTGCTTTGCTTTTCATCTTTTAATTTCTGCACTACAACCTTTCATACCTCTCCTCTAATTTAAAATGTTTGTGGTCCTTATGTGTGCTATAATGCTGATGAGCATTGAATTTCTTTAATGCTAATATTGCAGTATCACAAAGCAAGCAAATCATCTTATCTTTAGCAGAAACAAGATTAATGTTATAATTCTCAATCTTCATTTTTAAAAAATCTGTTTTCTTCCTTCAGCCTTCTCTTGGTCTTCTTTGGCATCATGGGCTGTTAAGCAGACAGAATTTAAAAATACTGTTGAGCTGTGCAACTATTCACAAATTCCACTTCAAACAGAAACACAGTGCACCACTGTCAAAAGCTGATAACAGACTGGTGTACCCCCCCCCATAAACTCTCGATAGCCACCCTCGTGTGGCAGCGGCGCCACTCTGGCAGGGAAGTTAGGACTAAATCATGAGTGCAGCAGCCGTCAATATAGCCCTATGGCTACTGATGTTCTAATTGTGCCGGTCAATCAGGAGGATTATTTCATTGAAACTTATTTTATTCTTTAGTATTTTAAATATGTTCATTTTAAAAATAAAATAAAAGATGAACAAAAATGTATTAATAAAAATAAAAGGATTTGTTCTATAAAATTTGGACTCAGTCAAAAGGCTACACTTAAGGGCCAAGAAGGCCACATGTGGCCTTAAGGCCATGGGTTCCCCTCCCCTGCTCTAACTCAACTAACTAGGAATAAAAATACGTATGGTCAAAGCTATCTTTACTATAATAGCTGGAGTATTCCTTAGAAGTTTTGAAAGTTTCAGTTTTCCTTTAAAAGTCAGCTAAGAGAGAGGGGAACCAAAATGTCAAAATTTTCTGTCCCCTCCTAGCTCATTGTCTAATCTGTTTTAATTTCAGATCTCTGTATGATGAACTATAGCTCAAGTGAGTAAATAAATGGCATCTTAACAATCATTACAAAGAAAATTTTTTTACATCACTCAAGTCTTAAATGAGGAGATGGGACCATTAGTCAGTGACCTGGGTGCTACTAACAAAATTCCAAAATAACAAAGAGATCTGCAAAAGTCTGTGGAGTTGCTCTTGGTAGCTGTGTATAAGGAAGTATTTTCCAATCAAATGAAGACTGGAATAGAAACACAAACCCGAGAGACATCATTTGTCTTAGGCCTCTGGGAAACAGACTCTGAGGTGGAGATTCGCATGCCGGCAGTTTACTAAAGAGTGACTTAGGAATCAGCACCTGTTTGAGCAAGAAGGAAGTGGAAACGGATAAGGAGAAAAGCTGGACTTTGTCGCAGACACAAAAGGGCCTCAACTGACCCCACAAGGAGTTCTGGTGCTCAGGTGGCCCTGTGGTCATCCAGCCCAGAGGCAAACAGGCTGGACTTCAGACTCCCTCTCTGAGCAGCCACTGACCTCAGGAAGGGGCAGGAACTTGGACGCGATGGCTTTCTTTGGCTGAGGGCAATTCCCCCAAAGTGACTCACCTGAGAACCATTGGTTGCCACACTCCCAACAGCTGAGGGGACAGATGCCTCAAATGTAAATCACAGGTGTGTGGCAAGCCACTGCCCTGGTTACATCACTGAAAGCCAGGGGTGCACCTGGTCCAGCCTGGGATTCTGGCCTTAGAGAACACCCTCCAACCTTTGACATCTCCATCCTGCCTTCTGCCACTGGCTTAGATTCTCTCTTCTAACAGTATTCTCTGACCACTGACTCTACCTGATATCCAAAGTGAGTCTTTTACACACTTCGGACCACACAACCTCTAGTTTCCTTCTGCTGAGGAGGAAAAGGCCTCCTGTTCCAGTGCATATTGGCTCTCTGCTTCTCCTCTCCTCTGTCTGCTTCTCCTCTCCTCTGTCTGCTTCTCCTCTCTCAGCTTCTCCTCTCCTCTGTCTGCTTCTCCTCTCCTCTGTCTGCTTCTCCTCTCTTCTGTCTGCTTCTCCTCTCTCAGCTTCTCCTCTCCTCTGTCTGCTTCTCCTCTCTCAGCTTCTCCTCGCCTCTGTCTGCTTCTCCTCTGTCTGCTTCTCCTCTTCTCTGTCTGCTTCTCCTCTCTCTGCTTCTCCTCTTCTCTGTCTGCTTCTCCTCTCTCAGCTTCTCCTCTCCTCTGTCTGCTTCTCCTTTCTCTGCTTCTCCTCTCCTCTGTCTGCTTCTCCTCTCTCTGCTTCTCCTCTCCTCTGTCTGCTTTTCCTCTGCCTGCTTCTCCTCTCTCCCCCCCTCGGATGGCACTCCCAGGCCTCCTGGTGTCCTTGGCACTGCACCCAGCCTGGGACTGCCCTTAAGGAACTCACTGCCTCTTAGAGGAAACAGTGAAGACAAGTTTCAAAACAATGTGGTAAGAGCAGTGATGAATATCATGAACAAAATCTCTTGAGAACCTCAAGGAAGAAATGACCAACCACACTTGGGGAACATCAGAGAAAGCTTTCTTTTGGAAGAGATATTCGACCTGGGCTTTGAAAAATGAGTTAAGATGTGTCAGATGGGGAGGTGGAGGGTGGGCACACCAGGCGGGGCATGTGCAGAGGGCTGGGGCTGGAGCCAGGTAGGTTAGGGTTGGGGAACTATGAGGCTTAGCACGGTTTGGGCATAGGGTGTGAATATGTCAAGCTAATAAGTTTGGATTTTATTCTTTAAGATATGGAAAACTAACCTAATGGAGGATTTTGAGTAAAGCCTGACAGAATCAGATTTGTTTATATCAAAATATTTAGTAGAATTGTGGAGAAAGAATGCAAATAACAAGGAACTTCCAGAAAGGAGATCAGAGACTTGAAACATTTTTGTTATTAAATATTCCAAATGTAGAGAATGTAATGAACATCTGGTTCATACCACGCAAGTTCAATAAATCTTCCTCTTTTGGAATATTTGCTTCAGATCTTCTAAAAAATGGGAAACAAAAGCTTACAGACACTGTTTATCACCCTCTTGTATCTATTCCTTAATATCTCCCTTTCCCTCTCACACCCCCCCCCCCAGGATAGAAGATGGAAGACACATGCAGCCTGTGATGGAAGGTTCTGGAAACAATTGAGGGGTGAGAAAACAAGGGGTTGTTGAAGGCATTGGCAAGTAGAAACAAAATGAGCGAACAGGTTCAAGGGATTCTCTGAGGTATAACTGACAAAGGGGAACAGAAGGAAAAGGGGAAGAAGGGAGTAAGTTTGGGGTGACTCCCAGGGCTGTCACTTGGATTACGACTTAGTCAGTGATACTGTTAATGAAAAATCAAAATGGGTGTGGCAAAGCAACTTTGGGGAAAACAATGAAGAGTCTGTGAGCAGTTCTGTAGCTCCCTGAGACGTCAGAGCCGGGCCAGGCCCAGTGCTCACGCGTGAGGGATGTTCTGAACTTCGGTCACCCACACCCTCTGCCCTCGTTTCTGATTTTTTACTTTATTGCAAACAGCGTAGAATATAGCTTCTGAGGGAACTGATGGCCAGAACCAGAATTACAGAGTCACAGGGAAAGGAGCATTTGGCATCCGGGATTTGAACATACCAAAGATGTGCGGGAATTCCTCTTACAGCTCACTCTTGCCAGATTCGGCTATTATCATTTTGACAAACATTTGCTACTCTGATAGGCAAAGAATGCTTCCCTTACTGTTGTCAAATTTGCATGTCCTTGATTATACTGGAAGTTGAACATTTTTCCATATGCTTGTTTACTGCTTTGCATATCTTATTTTGTGAATCATCTGTTCATGTCCTTTGCCCATTTATCTAGTTCAGTTTAAATGTTTACATAATCAGTTTTAGGAGTCCTTTGTATGACAAAGCTATTAACCCAATGTCATGTGGCTGCAAATAATTTTTCATTTGAGTTGTGGGTTTCATTTTTGTTTTACATACATAAGTTTTTCATACTTATCCTTTCACTTAAAATCTTTCTTCATTCAACTCCTAAGCGTGGTACACAAGGCCCTCAGCGTCTGGTTCCTTCAAACTCTCCTCTGTCAATCCATCCCTCAAAACTACGTGCTCTAGATGTCCTCTCCCTGCATAAATGCAAAAAGTTCTCTCACTTTTCTGGGCCTTAACACATCCGCCCACGATTTCCCTCCTGCCTCCACCCAGATACCTTCCAATCAAGCCTCACGTCTAAGGCACTGGGATGGAGGGTTCCGTGCCTGGGCTCTGGGCGAGAGGTGCTGGGCTGCAGTCCCAGCTCTTTTGTTTACTAGCTGCACTTCCCAACCAGCCAAGCCTCCATTTCCTCATGTTAAATGAGAATAAAAGTAGTGGTTCCTCAAAATGTGAAACATAGAATTACCATATAACCCAGAAATTCCACTCTTAGGCACATGCTCAAGAGAACTGAAACATACTTCTCTGCCCTGAGTGTGTGCCCCTCCTCCAAAAATTCACATGTGGGAACCTTCCCCCAAAGTGATGGTATTAGGAGGTGGGGCCACTGAGAGGTGACGAAGTCATGATTGGGATGAGTGCCCTTTTGTGTTTTTTTGTTTGTTTTTCTTTTTAATTTTTTTCCCATTCATGTTCTTTTTTTTCTATTTCAGCTTATTATGGGGGTACAAAAGTTCAGGTTTTATATATTGCCCATGTCCCGCCCATTCCCCTGAGTCAGAGCTTCAAGCATGTCTATCCCCAGAGAGCGTGCAACGCACTCATCATGTAGTTATACCCCCATCCCCTCCCCCCACCCCCCACCTCAGTCCAAAACCCAATTGGTGTTATTCCCAAATGTGCACTTAGGTGATGATCAGGGAAACCAATTTGCTGGTGAGTACATGTGGTGCTTATTTTTCCATTCTTGAGATACTTCACTTAATAGAATGGGTTCCAACTCTCTCCAGGAGAACAAAAGGGATTCTATATCACTGTTATTTCTTATAGCTGAGTAATACTCCATAGTATACATATACCAC
>CM052442.1:88032635-88083725 GCA_028533085.1 Varecia variegata | reverse complement strand
TCTTTCTTCTGTTTGATCTACCCTGCTCTTGAGACTTTCCACTGTGTTTTGTAGCTCCTTGAATAAATTCTTCATTTCCAGGAGTTTAGTTTTATTTTTCTTCAATATTTTGATTTCTTTAGTGAATTTTTCTTCAAAATCCTGGATTTTTTTTTTTTTTTGTGGTTTCTTTGTGTTGGTTATCCATTTTTTCTTGTATATTATTCAGCTTGTTTATAATCCATATTTGAAATTCTTCCTGTGACATGTTGGTATTTTGAATCTGGTTTGTGTCAATTGGTAGAGAGCTGGTATTCCTCTTTGGGGGTGAGATTTCCGTTTGATTCTTTATACTCCCCATGTTCTTTCACTGAGCCCTTCCCATCTTGATCAATCGTTAGATCTCTTCTTTCAGCTGGATAGCGGCATGCGGTGCCCTCCGTTCTTAGGCTGTGAAACAGTCTAGGTGTGTTGCTTCCTTTGTCACTAGGGGGAGCCTGTTGTGTATTGTTTAGAGTTTTTCTCCCTCAGTTGGAGGGCTGCTCCTGATGGGTCCAGCCCCAGAGGATTGATTTGACCTAAGACCGGTTTGAGGAGTTAAGTCACTGTGCTGTGGACTTTCAGTTAGCAGCCAGGATTCACACTAGTTGCAGGCAAAAAGACTCTTTTTTTTTTTTTTGGCTCTTCCTCTCAAGGGGTGGTTTCTGCCTCTTTCCATGCTAAAGAGCTGCTGCAAGTCTTGCAGGCAATGGTCTGCCCCACTCCAATGTCCGCAAGGTCCACACTCCACACTCTCGCGACTAGGGAAGCACTCAGTGTTCACACAAGGGCGGAGCTCCTAGGGAGGGTCCACGGACTAGGGGAGGGAGCCACCCAGGGAGCCGCCCGGCACCCTATGGCTCCGCAGCTGCTAGGCTGTGGACGCCAAAACGGCGACTGCCCGCCCGCAGATGGCCGGTGCTGGGGGTGAATGTTCAGGGTCCGAAAGGCGCCAGAGCCGGGGGCCTGGTGAGCCCAGAAGCCCACAGTAGCCCCCTGGCTAGAGAGCCACTGAGTGAAAGCTGTAATTCGGAGTCTCCTCACTGCCTTTCGCCTTAGTGCAGATCCGACCCTCCCCCGCCAAGCGCCGCCAGGCGCAGAGCTCCTGCAGTCCAAGCTGCTTCCCGCTAATGTCTCCTCTCCACAGAGCCCCACGTCTCCCGCCGTGCTTCTGCAGCGACTTCAGGCAGATCCCTCAGTCTTTTCTTGCTCTCTGTGTCCCACACTGATTCTCCGTGGATTCACACCGTTGTTCTTGCCGGGGAGCCATCCCCTAGCGTTGTGGCAGGCCGAGATCCATGCCTTCCTCTCCGGGAGCACGGATCCAGGAGGTCAGCTGCACTCCGCCATCACAGTACCCCCCCCCCTCCCCCGCCCCCGTGCCCTTTTGAAAGAGACCCCAGAGAGCTTAGCGAGCCCCTTCCACCACGTGAGGACACAGTGAGAAGGCGCCATCTGTGAACAGGAAATGGCACTCGATAGGCCGGTGCCTTGGTAGCCTCCCAGCCTCCGGACTGTGAGAAATAAATTTCTGTTAAGTCACCCAGTGTTGGTGCTTCGTCATAGCAGCCAAGCAGATGAATACAGTCCCCAACAGGCTGTTGGACGCCTGCCCAGAACTGCCTGCCCATGAGAAAGAAGGCCCAGGCGACGTCTCAAGGGGGAAGGTGAACGGTCAATGCCAGGGAGCCACTCTCCAGGCCTTCCTCACCGACACCTTTGCTCTCACCTCTGTCTTTCTTTGCCCACACCTGGGGTCTGTCCAGCTGCAGAAACATTTCTCCAGCATTGTTTAAACAAAAATGAGAACTGGTTCTATGAAGAGCCAGGGAGGAATAAGATGGGAGTATCTGAAGGCCAAAACCAAAGTCCAGGTTTGTCATTCAGAGCAGCCTCCTCCCTCTCCCACCCCCAGGGCGACCTTTTCCTGTAAATTAATCCCATGAATGGTTTAAGATACAGGCCCTGAATTAAATGGATCATTTTCTATTGCAAATTCTCCTTCCTGTCTTTGTTACTTTATATGCCTGAAATTATTTTATTTTTAGTTAACACATTTAAAAAAAACAGAATTAAATGCTAATCCTTGCAGAGCTCGTCTGACTCCTGTAAAGCCTAACTACATAAAAATTCCAATGTATTATTTATATCGAGATATGCTGCAGCTGAATTTCACATGTAAATGTTCAGAATTCCAAGTTCCTTAACTGAAATTTAAAAAAAAATCTCTCCTCATTGCTTTTTGCCATCTTTTATTAAAGAGTCCACTAACACTTTAAAATATGGCCCCCTTACATCCCTGGGAAGGAGGTCCATCTTGCCCCAGCCCTGTGACCTTGTGACATCACATAATTTCAACAACAATCTGAGTGAAGGCAGGTGATGGCTTGATGCGCCTTGGAACTCTGAGTTCTAAGATTCCAGGAATTTATGCTGGGCTTGCAGAGCACTCTGGTAGGAAGGGGCCTGGGTGCTCCTTCCACCCCAACCCTGTGGCAGTATCCCTGCAGGCCCCAGGAGTTCCAGACTCTGGAAGCAGTCTCCTCCCCAGTGCAGGAAGATGTGGAGGGTGAGTTGGGCTTGTGAGTAGGCTGTACCTCTGGGGAGATTTGTCACTGTGCTGTCAATGACTCAGAGAACATTTCCTGGAGGAGGCGGTTGCAGGAGTAAGCAGCTGGAAAACTTTCAGTAACAGTGAACGAATAAATGCAAGGAGCCTCAAGCTCTCAGGACTAAGGGGAGGGGACTTTGTCCACAGAAAGTAGAGAGGCTAGGGGGACAGACACCAGGTGGGGAAGGAGATCCCCAGGGTCACTGTACCCTACACAAGGTGTAGGACACCCCAGAGGTATACAGGTTCACAAATGCAACTGCACGTGTGTGACTAGCTGGGTGCACAGAGGGGGACACTGGGAACCAGAGTGGGAGATCATTCCCAAAGGAAGGGTGAAGGCTTGGGCATCTCCCCCAAGGGTCAGGGGGTGGGTGGGAGAGGGCTGGAAAGAGACTTTCCTGAATCATCAAGGATTATGAGTAAGGAGTGAAAAGACCCCATAACTACAAACTCTGCTCTAATCAACAGTAACGTAATATAACAGCTAGTGTTTGTTAGAAGCCTTGGTTTTGGCTTCTAAGAAAGCCAAAGCTTTGGTGAAGCAACATACAAAACACCTTACATTTATCTCATTTAATCTTCACAACATTCCTAAGGCGTAGATATCATTACCCTGTATTTTAAATGAAAAGCCAGAGCACAGAAGTATTAAGTAACCCAACGCGCAGGGGGCGGTTCCTAAGTGATCAGACAGAACTTGAGTCCTCTTCAGCCTGAGCTCTTCCTGATGAGAGTGTGGGGTCCATCTTGGGGACCGGAAGGAAGATGGGAGCTAGGGGGCTCCGGCAGCCCGTTTGGGGGAGGGGTGACCAGCTGAGGGCAAATGTGGGTGCTGAGGAGAGTGCTGGGCAGAAGCCGGGGTGCTGCGCCGGGAGGAGAGGAGATCTGCAGGGAGGAGAAGACATCTGCCGGGAGGAGAGGACATCTGCCGGGAGGAGAGGACATCTGCTGGGGCGCAGGGCCGGGAGGAGAGGACATCTGCCGGGAGGAGAGGACATCTGCTGGGGCACTGGGGCAGAAGGAGAGGACATCTGCTGGGAGGAGAGGACATCTGCTGGGGCACTGCGCCGGGAGGAAAGGACATCTGCCGGGGCGCTGGGGCAGGAGGAGAGGACATCTGTCGGGAGGGGAGGACATCTGCCGGGGCACTGCGCCGGGAGGAGAGGACATCTGCAGGGAGGAGAGGACATCTGCTGGGGCGCTGGGGCAGGAGGAGAGGACATCTGCCGGGAGGAGAGGACATCTGCCGGGAGGAGAGGACATCTGCCGGGGCGCGGGGCCGCAGCACCCTTTCCTCAGGAGGCGCCCACAGGAAAGTGGCAGGAAACGCCGTGTGGGAATTTGGGGCTTGGATCCGTGAGGGTTCTGCAAATCCGCTGGGTACCTGCGGACACTGGGACTTGTGGGAAAGTCCGGGAAACGAGGGACTTCGCAATGTCGAGAGAGGCGGGAGCACTGCGCCTTCTCTGCGTGAGCGCCCTCGGGGGACACGCGGAGGGACCTCCGAGCGCGCGTGGCCTCCGCTCGGCCTGAGCCCGAGGAACGCGCTCCCTGGCCGGTCCGGGCCGCGGCAGCTCTGCGCTCCTCAGTGTCTGCCACGGGGGCAGGACGGGAACAGGCCGCCCCTAAGGTGGCAAACTCCGGGGGGAGGACTCTCCCCAGAGGAGCTGGTACTGCCGGGCAGGGGGACGAGCTCTGGGCACACCCAGGTGTGGGTGCAGATGAGCCTGAGTCAGGAGTCTCAAGGCACGGAGAGCCCCGTCCTCCCATGTCCACCTCTGCCAAGGAAACCCCTCCAGGTGCCCGGAGCTTCCTGCCGGCGTCCAGGGCCTCTGCCGTCCGAGGCGCGGGAGGTTGGAGGGCACGGAGGAGAGGACCGTGAGACGCGCTCTGAGGAAAGCTACGGGCAGGTCCGCAGGGACCCAATGCAGGTTCACCGAGACGGAGTGCAGAAACCTACTCCCGGCAACGGCGAGAGAAAGAAATCACCAAATTACCCATCAGAGACAGACCTTTATCTGCACCCGGCGGGGAGCCTGGCACGTAGAGGCATCAGCAGAGAGGAGCGAACAGCGTCCGCAGGAAGAGAGAGTTTCCATACTCCTCTCTTTGCACGCCTTTCTGTCCCCACCTGGGGAGGCCGCTGCTGTTTTTCTAAAGCTCATTACATTTCTGTTTTCACTTCCATTTGACCCCCCGTTTGCCTTGATTTTTTTCTTTCTCTCTCCAAACCTGTTTGATTTAAAAGTCTGGGGAGGAGGGTGGCGTCAGTCAGAGACCAAAGGTAACTGAAAGTGGATAGGGACAGAGGCCTGGCAGTGGAAGGGAGGGGTGAGCTGCCAGGGTTTGGAGACTTGGCCTCTCTTCCCCGTGGTGCTAACTCACCACTCCCCACCCTGGGCACTGGGCTTCCCCTAGCCCAAAAGTCACATTTGTGCAAAACAGAAAAAGGTGTCCCTTACTCCAGGCAGATGCAACACACGGACAGGTTGGCAAATCTAGGGCGAGCCGTGTCTCAGCTCGACTCACCCCTCGTGGATTCCTCCCACAGTGGAAACCGGCGTGACTTCCTGTGGCAGCTCTGCTCAGTCAAGTCCCATAACAGCGGTGCCTCTGTTTCCCAATCTGCAACAAAAGGGAATAATACAACTCCCTTGCTTGAGTTGTGTTTATATATTCTTTTACCTTTTTGTTGTGAAATATAATGTGCAAAGAGAAGAGTGGATGAAACCATGTACAATGTCCCAGGGCTACTGCAGGGGAAAATGAGATAATGCCAGAGAAGGGACCCTGGGAGTGAAAAGTGCTAAATCAACCTAATTAGTCACTGAGTCACAGCTAAAGGTTTTCACAACTTCCGAGGGAGCATCTAGGTTGAGTGTCTGCTTTCTGTTGTGAGTTGAGTCCCTTCTGGGCTCTCTTAGGGGACTTCTGTGGCCTCCGAGTTAGGCCACAGGCGAGGCTCAGAGCTGAGCTCAAGTACTGGCCCAAGCCAGTCAGAAGGGGACATCAGGAAGGGCAACAGAGCAGCGAGAGGAATGACGCCTTCCTCCTCCCAGCCTCCGCTGCTGCTCTGGTGCTGCGTTAAGGTGGCGTAGGGGAGACGCTGCAGGAGTTGGCTGGCAGCTTGCCCTCTCCTCCTCCTCTCTTCACAACCAAGTATGACTCACCCCCAGGAGGGAGGGCCTGAGTCACTCACCTGCTCAAACATCCAGCAACTCTGAACACCACAGGTAAGAACTTATTTGACTGAGTCCTGTTGACCTGACCCACTGTCTTCACGCTGTGTGACTCGGGGCCTGTCACTCTACCTCTCTGAGCCCCAGTGTCCATATCTGTAAAATGGGAATAATAGGACCTATCTCACAGGATTGTGGAGCAGGGAACAGACTCCAGGTGTCACTGTAATACGGTGGGACTAGAACTCAGATCTCTGGGGACTAGGCTCCTGTGTTCCCTGACTCCACGTTGCACATTCTCTACCCACACTCAGGGTGGTTCTCAGGAAAACAAGCTCAGCACCCTGCCCCTGGGAGGAAGCCACCAAAAGATCATCTTCCCCCAGGTCACAATGGTCATTTTTCATGGAAATCTTCAACAGCTTGTGAGACTAAGTAGCCACACGCTGAGCAAGGTCACTTGATCCTGGCCTTTTGGGAGAACGCCCTTTCCCTCCTGACCCTGGATGTGGCTGGGAAGAGGCTTGTCCCTTGGGAAATGTCTTTTTTCTTCTTAATGAAGACAGGAGACAGCTCAGTAGCAATGCCTGCATCCAGTATTTATCCAGGATCTGGCAGAAGTCAATCTCTTTCCAGGTCCCTGGGAACAATGTGTCAAGGACTTTAGTTCTGCTGCCCCATATGACCAACTTAACTCCCCTCGTGCCTGCTGTACGTGGGCTGGGCATGGGCCTTCTTTTGAGGATGTGGGCATAGGGGCTTGGGCCTGACGTTATTTCTGGACAGCTGTGACTCGGTGGGTCCGTCCCAGAGAAGTGAAGTATTGCAAAGACCCGCCAGTGCCAGCCTGCCAGTCTGTAGATGAAGGGGTCTGTGCCCCTCTCAGAGCGGTTCCTCCGTGGACGGGTCCACAGTGTTTCTAAGTACCCTGAAATCATTTATAAAAGTTTATCCGTGTGTGACATGTGAGTCATTTTGGGATGACACTAGAGAGCTTCCATTTGTTCTCAAGGGGATCTACACCCTCAAAACATTAAGAACAAACGAAGAAGCATCAGGAGTCAGCACACATCCCCGGAACCAGGAAGCCACTATCAATGCGTGGAGCAGGCCATGTGGGGACAGAGGGATTGGTGGGGACACAGTGAGCTGGGAAGCACATTCAAGTTTAAAAACATACATAGCAAAAATGCTCTTTAGGACAAACTAAACCGGCCGTGAACAAGCCAGATCTGGTCACCAATGTGCAAACCTAGCCAACAGCTGGTGACCACCCCACACCTGACCCTCTGACACTCAGGCCAGGGAGCGGGAAAGGTCTTTCCCCAATAACACATGGCTGCTCTTGTGTCCCCAGATGAGGAGTGACAGCAGACTGAGCTGGGACGTACCCTTTAACCAGAAAAGTAGGAATTAAGGTGGCCCAGGGAAGCCTCTCATCAGAGATGAGGCCTCAGCTGGATTTAGATGGATGGAGAATGGTTACGTTTGGCAAAGAAACTATAACTGAAACAGACGTCTCCAAGGCATTCGACTAAAAGAGCTAAGAGTAAAGGTGAAACTGTCATCAAGAGGACAAGACACCTGAAAACCATCACTGCCTACTTAACACTGATGGACCGACACAGGGAGACAGAGGCTTTTCATTGGTGCTCTCATGGGCATTGGTCGGGAGGTTTTGAGGCACATATAAGTTTGGAAAATGGTTCCACCCAAAAAGACACCAGTGCTTGACCCACACCTGTGCCCGGGTGTTAGTTCCCATGGTCCAGTCAGGAAAATAGAGATGGATTATACCCATCTCTCTAGCTGCTTACAGCAGGGGAGCATGGGGGTCAGCCAAACTCTCTCATGGAGGAGTGTGGCCTTCCGGTGCCTGCCAGGTGACTGGACTGGCTGGGGGCATAGGGAGGGGCGGCCCAAGGAGCAGGTGGCTAACAGCTGAGTCATTGGGAAGACAACATCACACTTGGCCCGGCCTTGGGCAAGGACAGGTTAGCACTGCTCGTTCAGAGCTGCAGGGAGTCGGTCACAGGCTGCCGGTGGCTCAGGGAAGCTCTCACCACTCTTTCCGCCCATGGCAGCGGGTAAGGCGGAGATGCTGCCGCGGTTGCCCCAGGCACAGTGCTGACCAAGCAGGAGCGAGTGATCGCAGACCAGCCTGGTCTGTGCTTATCACACGTGGCCCACGAGCAGTGCTGCCCATCCTTCGCCCAGTCCCTCTGGGCTGGACTCGTCCCTTCCCTGCCCAGGCCTGCTCCCCGCCCTGTCCACCTTGCTAGGAAGCCGACCTGCACCGGCCACGTCTACGGGTTTCCACGTTCTTCCTGCCGGTGAGTGCTCCCAGCAAGAGTTCGGGGGAAATTGAGGTCGAGAAATTTAATCCCCCAGACAGGGTCGCCCTGACTGGACGCCACGACCCAATAGTATCATTTTATGTGAAAACTGGTATCCACACATATTTACAAACGCAGAGGAAATGACTTGGAAGCCTTTAAAAAAAAGAAACTGGTGACAGTTAACTATGAGAAGGTGGTGAAGATAAACCTTTTTTCCTCAAATATTTGTGTTTGAATCTTTTTGACTAACATGCATTTGTGAATTCTTTTTGTGACATCAACACGAAGTAAGCGCATTAGACATTTGTGCTTTGGGACACCAGAGATCAGCCTCCCTTTGCAGCTTCCCTCCAGCTGTCTCCAGGGCACCGTGGCCTGCTCAGCCACTGCAGTCACACCCTGCACGCCGTCCTACCTGGCAGACGTCAGAGACATCACATCTATTCTTTGCACCTGCGGCTCTAGATGTGGTGTAGGTTCTGTCAGTTAAATGGGTTCACTTGAGACCCGTTCAGAGCCAGGGTCACGTGGAGACGGAGTTCAAGGGACCAAGGCACCCATTTACTCGCACAGATGGTGGCACAGGAGGCTGAGCTGCAATGGCAGCTCCTGTCTGTGGCAGGGGTGGCCACTCCCTCAGGGCCACAGTCCAGTGTTCACTTGTTCCCCGAAGATCAGCCAGACCCTTGCATCAGTTAGGGTCCTCCAGCGAAACGGACCAACAAGAGGTCTAGAGAGAAAGAATCGGATTGTTATAAGGAATTGGCCCACGTGGTCGTAGTGGCTGGGAGGACCTCAGATCTTCAGAGTGAGGAGCAAGCTGGAGACCCAAGAGAGCCGGCAGTTGGTTCCAGTCAGAGTCCAAGGGCCGAGAGCCAGGAAGGCCCAGAGGATAGTGTTGGTTTGGAGGTGGGCGGGCTCGAGGCCCAGGAAGACCTGATGGTTCGGTTGGACTCCAAAGGCAGGAAAAACCCAACGTCCCAGTTAGAAGACAGTCAGGCAGGAATAATTCTTGCTTATTCAGGGAAGGGTCAGCCTTTTTGCTCTACGCAGGCCTTCACCTGATTGGATGAGGCCCACCCACACTGTGGAGGGTAATCTGCCTTCCTCAGTCTACTGCTTAGAAACACCCTCACTGAAACTCCCAGAATCATCTTTGGTCACATATCTGGGCACCCAGTGGCCTGGCCAAGGTGACACATAAAATTAACCACCATAGCTCTGTCTATCCAGCCTTCTGAATGATTCTGTGATCTACCTACAGCTCTTAATAAATGTGTTTTCCTCAAACTAGCTCAGCATGACTAAAAATTTCAATGAGTAAAATAACCCACAAAAGCAGTTTCTTCAAGACGAAAAAGTCCTCAAGGGAATGAGAATATAGAATTGGCTAACTCCATGGCTGGGTTTGAAGAGAGTGAAGTTCTAATGACCATCAGAAGACTGCACCTGGTGGCTCTTGGCTGCAGTAGGAAAAGCTATGTGGTTATTTGGAATCAAAACCTATTTAAATCAGGTCTTAGGTGGACAGAATGGCTAATGGGATAGATACATCATTGTCGGCTCATGAAGAGTGCAAAATGCAAGGAACTCCTCATTATATTAGAAAATTTAAAGGAAAAAAACTATAGGCTCAGGTTATATATCTTTGGCTCAAGGGACAATAGAAGAACCAGGGAGTTTTTATAACTTGATACAAAAGAATCCTATTTTTTATAGCGACAGGGTAGATATAAGCAAAAATAAGAATCGAAATCTGACCCTATGGACTGCTGAATTCATACTCTTTTCTGATGCTTTATGTAAAAATTAGAGCATTAGGTGGGTAAGAAAGGGCACCTTCAGAACTGGATTGGTAGGAGTTTGCTGGAAGCAGTTTGTTGACTCTGGGTGCTCTCAACACCCAACCCCACGGATAACCCTTTGGCAGCAAAATGGCCACTCCTACTCTATCTTAAGGGTGTGATGCTGCTTGTGTTGAAGAGCCCATAGTGATCTCACCTGAGGTGCTTACAGCGCAAGGGGACATTAATTCTCCTCATTTCCCGTACCCAGACCTTCCGTTGCCTTTAGGCTGCACTCCAGACTCTAGAGTCAGATCAAACTCAAGTCAAACCCACAGGAGAAAGCCAGAACACTAAAAATAATTGCAGGATTTGCAGCTTATCAGTAAAAACCCAGGGAAATGCATAAGATGAATTCTGAAGGTGCTAAGCACAGACGCCAGAAGCAGTTTCAGTTCAAGCTGCAGAGACTCTGGATTCAGTGTGCTGGATACACCTAGTCGTGGTTCCAAGTGTTTGCTTATTGGGTTGAGTGAAACTGGACTAAATGTGACTGTCACTGAATGTAGTGTAAATCCCAGAAATTCCTTGGCGTTGTAACATAGGAGAAGAAATTCACAGACATAGAAAGATGGGAGTGTTGGAATGGATTCTCACGTTAAATAAAATTTACAGGAGGCTATCGGTTTGGACTGAGCTCCTGTATTAGGTCCAACAGACCAAACCAAAATAAAGTTACTCCTGCTAGAGGCTGAAACTAAGTTGTTCATCTGAACTTCTTAGAAATCAGGAGAAAAGGAGATTAATGGCCAAATCCCCAAACAGGCTAGTTTTAGCCAGCATAACTTTAAAAAGTCACCTCTACTTTATCCTTTGCAAGAAAAGTAGCCTTGAAACAACCAATCCACTTTTTGTTCTCTGTTTCTGCTTTCCTCGGCCCTTTTTTGTCCATAAAACCGATCTCCTCTGCTTGGCACAGTGGAACAATCACTCTGTTTTACAGAATGAGTCTTTGCCGGATTCCACGCTTGCAGATAAAAGCCAATTAATATCTTAAAACTAAATTTGATGCAATTTTGTCTTTTGACACTCATGTATGACCTGCTCACCCAACCCTTAACTGTATTTTTCCAGAGGGCCCAGAGGACATTTCCTTCCCCAGGACTTTGAGAAATACATTGTTAGTTCCACGTGCCTAAACCCTTGAATCAACCTCAACTCTTGTTTCTCTCCCATCAGCAAACCATGCTGACGTTGCCTTCAGAATACATCCACAATCCAGACACATCCTGTTGCAACCACTGTTGTCTCTGCTGGTTACCACACTAGGCTCCTGCTTTGTCTTCCTGCATCTTCTGCTGTTGGTCCCCTTCAAGCCAGCCTCCAAACAACACCCAAAGTGACCTTGCGTTGTGTCTTTTTTCCCAATTCTCTGATACCAACTGAGTTTCCTACAATTCAATTCAACTCTGACACTACCCAGAGTTAGACAGACCTCCATAAGTTAAGGGTTCAGTCCCACAAGACTTCTACTTCAGGACTACGCAACAAATGGGCTCCCCAGGATACCTGCACTTCTGAACAGCCAACTGCAAATTTAGGGGTTCCCATGACGCACTGTCCCTGCCTTAGGATAATTTGCTAGAGTGACTCGCAGAACTCAGGAAAGTGCTATACTTGCCAAAACAATTTTATGATACAGGATACAACTCAGGAACAGCCAAATGGAAGAGATGCACAGGGCAAGGTATGGAACATTGGGGGTGGGGTGTCCCAGAGCTTCCCGGCCCACCCGGGCACTCTACCTTCCCAGCACATCAATGTGTCCACCACCCTGGAAGCTCCCCTGGTCTGGCCGTTTCAGAGTTTAATGGAGGTTTCATTACACAGGCATGGTTGATTGACTTGTTGGCCATTGGTGAATGAACTCAGTCTCCAGCCCCACTCCCCTCCCCCGAGGTTGGGGATGAGACTGGAAGTTCTAACACTCTAATCATATGGTTGGTTTTCTGTGTCCAGCCCTCACCCTAAAACTCTCTAGGGCTTCCCCGCCCCATGAATCATCTCATTAACATACAAAAGACAATTCTATCACTTAGCAAATCCCAAGGGTTTTAGGAGTTCTATGTCAGGAACTGTACTGGGTACAAAGGCCACATTTTTTTTTATTATACCACATTCTGCTAAATCACAAGCCACATCATGTCACAACTCTGTTCAAAATCCTCATTTATTTCAGAATAGAAGCCCAAGTTCTCACAATGGCCCACAAACAACACATCTGGCCCCAAGGCCCCTAAGGCCCTTCTCCTAACTGTCTCCCCTCCAGCCATTAAGGCCCCAGACAATCCAGACAGATTCCACCACAGCCTACTGCACAGTCCTTGCCTCTCACCGATCGCTGCACCCCAAGAAGCCATGATGGCTCCTTCCCTCTCCCCTTTTCTCAAGGCCGCCCAGGTGGCAGAGCCTCACCTTGCCTCCGTGTTTAAATTGTGACACTTCTTATGCCCCATGTTCCCCTTCTCTGCTTCACTTTCCTCCAAGCACACATCACCAACTTGCATACCTTGCGTCCTACTGTGTCTATTATCTGACTACCCCACTAGGATGGATCTTTTTCTCCTTGCAGTTCTTTTTTAAAAAAAAATTTTATTGAAATATAACAGTTGTACATATTTTGGGGGTACATATGGTACTTTGATAACTATATAAAGTGTAATGATAGAATCAGGGTAATTGGGATATCCATCACCTCAAACATTTATCATTGCTTTGCATTGGGAATATTACAATTCTTCTGTCTATTTTGAAACATACAATAAATTATTGATAACTATAATTTCTAGTAGTACTATTGAATACTAGAACTTATTTCTTCTAAGTGTAGTTTTGTACCCCTTGGTCAACTTGGCTTCATCTTCCCCCTTCCCTTCCCAGACTCTGGTAACCACCATTCTCCTCTCTACCTCCATGAGATCCACTATTTTAGCTCCCACATATGAGTGGAAGGATGCAATGTTTGTCCTTCTGTGCCAGGCTCGTTTCACTTAAAATAACAGCCTCCGATTCCATTCACTTTGCTGCAAACAACAGAATTTCATTCTTTTTCATGGCCAAATAATATTTCACGGTGTGTGTGTATAAACCACATTTTCGTTGTCTATTTATCTCTGGATGGACACTTGGTTTGACTTCATATCTTGGCCACTGTGAACAGTGCTGCAATAAACACGGGAGTGCAGGTATCTCTTCAACATACTGATTTCCTTTCTTTTCGATATACACCCAGCAGTGGGATTGCTGTATCATATGGTAGTTTTATTTTTAGTTTTCTGAGGACCCTTCATACTGTTTTCCATTCTGGCTGTACTACTTTCCATTCCCAACATCAATGTATGAGTGTTCCCCTTTCTCTGCATCATCTCCAGCATTTATTTTTTGACTTTTTGATAACAGTCATGCTATCTGAGGTGAAATAATATCTCTTTGTGGTTTTGATTTGCATTTCCCTGATGATTAGTGATATTGGTGATATTAATGATATATTCTGGTTATTAATCCCATAACAGATAGATAGTTGGCACATATTTTTCCCAATCTGTAGGGTGTCTCTTCACTTTGTTGATTATTTATTTTCTTTGCTATGCAGAAGCTTTTTAGCTTAATATAATCCCAATTGTCTATTTTTACTTTTGTTGCCTGCACTTTTGAAGTCTTACCCCCAAAAATTTTTGCCCAGACCAATGTCCTATAGCATTTCCCTGGTGTTTTCTTTTAGTAGTTTCTTAGTTTCAGGTCTTACATGTTGACTTTTCTATATGGTGAAAGATTGGGATCTAGTTTCATCTTTCTGCATGTGGTTATCCAGTTTTCCCAGCATCATTTATTAAAGAGACTGTCCTTTCCTCAAGGTATGTTATTGGCACCTGAATTTTTTTCATGAGGGGATGTTGAATTTTAAAAATGTTTTTTCCACATGTATTGAAATGATCGAATGGTTTTTGTACTTGATGCTGTTGGTGTGATGTATCGTGTTTAATGATTTGTTTATGATGAACCAGTCTTGCATCCCTAGGCTACAGCCCACTTGACCTTGGTGAATGATCTTTTTAATGCATTGTTGAATTTGGTTTGTTAATAATTTCTTGAGAATTTTTGCATCTGTATTCATAAGGTATATTGCTTGTAGTTTTCTTTTTTGTTTTGTCTTTGTCTGATTTTGGTATCAGAGTAAAGCTGGCCTTGTAGAATTAGTTTGGAAATGTTCTCCCCTCTTCAATTTATTTGAAGAGTTTGAGTAGAGTTGGTATTAGTTCTTTTTTAAATGTTTGGTAGAATTCAGCAGTGAAGACATTAGGTCCTGGGCTTTTCCTTGATGCAAGATTTTTTATTGTGGCTTCAGTCTCATTGCTCATTATGGGTTTGTTCAGGTTTTCTATTTCTTCATGGTGCTATCTTGGTAGGTTGTATGTGTCTGGGAATTTATCTGTTTCTCCTAGGTTTTGCAGTTTGGAGGTGTATAGAGTTGTTCATAATAGTCTCTAATGATTCCTTGTATTTCCACAGTCTCAGCTGTCATATTTCCTTTTTAGTTTCTGATTTTATTTATTTGAATCTTCCCTCTTTTTTCTTAGTTAGTCCAGCTAAGGTTTGTCAGTTATGCTTATCTTTTCAACAAAGCAACTTTTCATTTCATTGATTTTCTGTAATTTTTTAGTCTCATTTTCATTTATTTCTGCTCTGATATTTAATATTTCTTTCCTTTTAATAATTTTGGGTTTGGTTTGTTCTTACTTTTCTAGTTCCTTGATGGGTATCATTAGGTTGTTTATTTGAAGTCTTTTTTACTTTTTTTGATGTAGGCAATTATTGCTATAAACCTTCCTCTGATTACTGCTTTTGTTGTATTTTCACTTTCATTTGTTTCAAGAATTTTTTAAATTTCCTTTTTAATTTCTCCACTGACCCATCAGTCATTCAGGAACATGTTGTTTAATTTACACGTGTTTGTGTAGTTTTCATTGTTCCTCTTGTTATTGATTTTTAGTTTTATTACATTGTGATCAGAAAAGATACTTCATGTGATTTCTATTTTTTTTTTAAATTTGTTGAGACTTGTTTTGTGGCTTAAGAAATGGTCTATTCTGCAGAATGTTCCATGTGCTGATAGAAAGAATGTGTGTTCTGCAACAGTTGGGTGAAACGTTCTGTGAATGTCAGGCCTATTTGCTCTAGTGTGTAGTTTAACTCCAATGTTTCTTTTTTACTTTTCTATTAATATCTGGAGGATCTGCTTATTACTGAGAGTGGGTACCAAAGTCCCCTGTTATTATTGTATTGCAGTCTCTCTCTCCCTTTAGATCTGTTAAAGTTTTTTTATACACTTTTTTTATACACTGGGTGTTCCAGTATTCAGTGTATAGATATTTATAATTGTTATATCCTCTTGCCGAGTTGACCACTTTATCATTATATAGTGAACTTCTTTGTCTCCTTTTATAGTTTTTGATTTGTAGTCTATTTTATCTAAGTATGGATACTTCTTCTCTTTTTTTTATTCCACTTACATGAAATAATTTTTTCAATCTCTTCCCCTTCAGTCTACTTGTGTCGTTATAAATGAAGTGAGTTTCTTGATAATCCATTTCACCTTCAGTTGGCTCCTTTTTCTTGATCCATTTAGCCACTCTATGCCTTTTAATTGGAAAATTTAGTCCATTTACATTCAATGTTATTATTAATAAATAAGGACTTACCACTGCCATTTTGTAGCTTGTTTTCTGGTTGTTTTGTAACTACTTTTTCCTCCCTTCTTCCTTTCTTACTGTCTTCCTTTGTGGTTAAATGATTTTTTCTGGTAGTATGTTTTTAGTTTGTTGCTTTTTATTTTTCATGTATCTGTAG
Organism: Varecia variegata; assembly: GCA_028533085.1. Classification (NCBI taxonomy): domain Eukaryota; kingdom Metazoa; phylum Chordata; class Mammalia; order Primates; family Lemuridae; genus Varecia; species Varecia variegata. The sequence goes on along the minus strand of CM052442.1, from coordinate 88,067,884 downwards.
TTACCATAAGGCTTACAGAAAATATTCTATAATTATGAATTATTTAAAACTGATACCAACTTAACTTTGATCAAAACAAAGGTAAAGAAAAAAGAAACAAAGAGAAAATACCTATGCCCATTAATTCCCTTCTCCCCTACAATTTGAATTTTTGATATCATAATTTGCATTTCTTATATTGCCTATCTCTTAACAAATTACTGTAGTTATTTTTAATAGTTTTGTCTTTTAGTCTTCTTAGTAAAGATATAAGTGGTTTACACCCCACAATTATTAATACAATATTACTGTAACAAACAAATTCTTTTCTTTTAGTTTGAAGAGCACCCTTTAACATTTCTTGTAGGATAGGTTTGGTAGCACTAAATACCCTCAGCTTTTGTTTTTTGGGAAATCTTTATCTTTCCTTCATTTCCAAAAGCATAGCTTCTCTGGGTACCGTATTCTTGGTTGGCAGTTTTTTTCCTTCAACACTCTGAATATATTGTCCTACCCACTCCTGGCCTGTAGGGTTGCTCCTGAGAGTCTGCTGCCAAACATAGTGGATCTCCCTTGTATGTTATTCGTTTCTTTTGTCTCATTGATTTCAGGATCCTCTCTTCATCTTTACCCTTTGAGAGTTTGATTATATGTCTTGGGGTATTCTTACTTGGGTTGAATCTGATTTGTGAACTTTGACCTTCCTGTGTCTGAATATTTATATCTTTCTCCAGGTTTGGAAATTTCTGTAGTTATTCTGAATAAGCTTTCTACTTCTTTGTTTTTCTCACTTCTCCCTTTAACTCCAATACCATAAATATTTGCTTCCCATATGGGATGTTTTCCCATAGATCTTGTGAGCTTTCTTCATTCTTCTTTATTCCTTTTCCTTTTTTTCCCCCTCTGACTGTGTGTTTCCAATTAGTATGTCTTTGAGCTCACTGATTCTTTCTTCTGTTTGATCAATTCTGCTATTGGAAATGCTCTTGCATTTTCCATTTCATTCATTGCATTTATCAGCTCCAGAATTTCTTTTTTTTTAATTATTTCAATCTCTGTGTTAAATGACTCTATTACATGTCTGAATTGTCTCTCTATGTTTTCTTGAAGTTCTGAGATTCCTTAGAGCAGCTATTTTGAATTCTGTGTCTGAAAGATCACACATCTCCATCACTTTAGGGTCAGTCTCTAGTACCTTATTTTTTATGTTTAATGAGATCATGTTTCCCTGAATGTTCTTGATGTTTGTGGATGTGGGACAATGTCTGTATATTAAGGGATTAGGATTTATTTTAGTCTTCACAGCCTGGCTTCGTTCCTTTCCTTCTTCAGAGGACCATCCAGGGACTCTAAGCAGACTGACTGTTGAGCATCCTGAGCGTGTGACCACTGCAGCCATCTCAGTACTAGAGGAGGCTTTCCATGAGTATTGCAAGGACTCTGAGGTTGATGTGGCTTTCATGTCCAGATGGACCTGAGGCTCCTGCAGAGAGACTTGACTATCGATGGGCACAGAATTCTTGTTGTTGTGGGGGAACATGAGTGGGTTACCTTCTGTTCCACATTTTGGTGATGCCACTCTCCTTGCAGTTCTTTCAGTTTTTGCCTTGTGTATTATGATGCGTCATTGTTAGAAATATACATAGTAAGGATTATTATATCATCATGGAAAATTTTCCTATCATTCAGTAATACCTCTCTTTATGTCTGATAATTTTCCTTACTCTGAAGCCTGTTTTGTCTGAAATTAATATAGCTACTCCAGTTTTCTTGTGATTACCATGATATATTTTTCTGCATTCCTTTATTATTCCCCTCTTTGATTGTGATGAAAATCACAACATAATATTTAACAACTTAACCATTTTTAAGTGTACAGTTTAGAGTGCTAAGTATATCCACATTGTTGTGCAGTGGATCTCCAGAACACTTTTATCTTGTGAAACTGAAAATCTATGCCCCATTAAACAACTCCCCATTTCCTCCTCTCCCAGCCCCTGGTAATCACCATTCCACTTTCTGTTTCTATGAATTTAACTACTTTAGATACCTTATATAAGTGGAATCACACAGTTGGTTTTTTTTGTTTTTTGGAGTTTATTTTTGTGACTGGCTTATTTCACTTAGCATAATGTCCTCAAGGTTCATCCAGGCTGCAGCATGACAGGATTTTCTTCCTTTTTAAGGCTGAATGATATTCCATTGTATGTATATTCTATGTTTTGTTTATCCATTCATCCATTATGGACATTTGGGTTGCTTCCACCTCTTGGTTAGTGTGAATGATGCTATGAACATGGGTGTGTGAATCTCTTTGAGATCCTGCTTTCAATTCTAGCATATGAACTGCCTGAGCTTCCTGGTCTATGGTTGGCATCTATTATTAATTTTGGAAAATTTTCAACCATTATTGCTTGAAATAGTTTTTCTGTTTTCTTTTTTTCTCCATCTGGTATTCACATTATATATATATATATATATATATATATATATATATATATATACACACATACATACACACACACACACACACATACATATATGTAACATATATATGTTACACCTTTTGTACTTGTCCCACAATTCTTAGACATTCTATTCCATCTTTTTTCATTATTTTTTCTCTTTGCATTTCCATTCAGGGAATTTCTATTGGCATATGTTTATTTTTTTCCTTCCTTCTGCTTGATTTGAGTTTATTTTGCTTTTTGTCCCCTAGGCTCTTGAAGTGGGAGCTTAGATTATTGGTTTTAGACTTTTCCTCTTTCCTAATGATAGTTAGTGCTATAAATTTTCCTTTCAGGACTTATTTAGCTTTGTTACAAAAATTTTTATATATTTTCATTTTAATATAGTTCAATGTATTTTTGATTTGCCTGAGGACTTCCTATTTGATGCATGAATTATTTAGAAGTATATTCTTTTTTTTTTTTTTTTTTTTTCCGTGAGACAGAGTCTTGCTTTGTTGCCCGGGCTAGAGTGCCGTAGCATCAGCCTAGCTCACAGAAACCTCAAACTCCTTGGCTTAAGCCATCCTACTGCCTCAGCCTCTCGAGTAGCTGGGACTACAGGCATGGACCATCATGCCCGGCTAATTTTTTTCCATATATATTTTTAGTTGTCTGGTTAATTTCTTTCTATTTTTTAGTAGAGACAGGATCTCACTCTTGCTCAGGCTGGTCTCGAACTCCTGAGCTCAAACGATCCACCCACCTCGGCCTCCCAGAGTGCTAGCATTACAGGCGTGAGCCACCGCACCCGGCCTAGAAGTATATTCTTTAGTTGCCAAATGCCTGGAGATTTTCCTGTTATCTTTCTCTTACTAATTTCTACTTTGATTTTGTTGTGCTCAGAAAGCACACTCTGTCTGACTTCAGCTCTTTTAATTTTGTTGGAGTTTGTTTTATGGCTCAGAATATGGTCTGTTTTGGCATGTTTCACAAGCACTTGAAAAGAATGTATAGTCTGTTGTTGTGGGTAGAGTCTGCTATAAATATTTATAGCTCCTGTTGGTTGATGGTGTTGTTCACTTCTTTTATATGGTTGCCACTTCTCTGTCTAGTTGTTCTATTGTAGATTTTTATATTTCTGCTTTCAATTCTATCAGTTTTGACTGCACAATCTTTTGCATTTCTGTTTTGTTCATACACAGTTAGGATTACTACGTTTTATTAGTGCATTGATACTTTTATAAGTATATAATGTCTCTCTCTATCTCTGATAATTTTACTTGCTCTGAAGTCTACTTTATCTGATATTAATGTAGTCATTCCAGTGTTCTTTTGATTGTTCACATGATATACCTTTTTTCATCTTTCTACTTTTAACCTGCCTATGCTGTTACACTTAAAGTGAGTTTCTGATAGATTTTATATACTTAGGTCATGTCTTTTATCTATTCTGCCAATTTGGCTTTTAATTGGAGTATGTGGATCATTTACATTTAATATAATTATTGATATGTTACAGCTTAAGTCTATTTACTTTTTTGTTTATACTCTCCATTTTTTTGTCTCTCTATTTTCTATTCCCTGCTTTCTTATGGGTTATGTGAATGTTTTTTTAGAATTCCATTTTGATTTATTTACAGTGATTTTTAAGTGTATTTCTTACTAGAGATTTTTGATGGATACTCTAGATATTACATTATATAGATATAGATATAGATGTATTTTATATATATATATATAATTTTATATATATATATAATATATATATATAAAATTATATATATATTTCATATCGAGTCTACTGGAGTCATTGTTTTACCAGATTCACTAAAGTATAGAAATCTTACCTCCTTTTACTTTATTTTACCCTCCTCCATTTATAATATAATCATCTTAAATATTTCCTCTATATACATTTAGAACCACATCAGACAGTGTTATAATTCTGCCTCAAAAGTCAAATGTAATTTTGAAAACTCAAGAGGAGAGAAAAGTCTATTTTCCTAGCCATATTTACCATGTTCTTTCTTCCTTCCTGATGTTCCTAGATTGCTATTTTTATCATTTCCTTTCTGTTCCTTTGCCCATTCTTTTAGGTTAGGTCTGCAGGCAACAAATTCACCTGGGTTCACTTTGTCTGAGAATATCTTGATTTCCCATTTATTTCTGAAAAATATTTTCACTGGGTATAGGGTTCTGGGTTGATAGTTCTTTTCTTTCAGCACCTGAAAAACATTATCCCATTTCCTTCTGACATTCCTTATTTCTTTTAGAAATCTGCTGTCATTCTAATTTTTTCTTTATAGGGAAAGTTTCATTTTTTTTCCATTGACTTTCAGGATTTTTCTTTTTTTTCCTTTTTGGCTTTGGTTTTTGGAAGTTTAATTATGGTGTATCTCAGAATGGACTTTCAGGGCTTATGCTGTTTGGATTTTCTCAGCTTCTTAAATCTGTAGGTTTATATCTCTTATCAAATTTGTAGAGTTTTTAGTCATTATTCTTCAGGTACTTTTTCAGCTAAGCTCTTTATTCTCCTCCTTCTGAAACTTCATGGACACAAATGTTACATCTTTTGTAACAGTCTCATGTGTCCTAAGGTTCTGTTCAGGTTTTCCATTCTATTTTCTTTTTGTTGTTTAGATTAATTTCTATTGTTTTATCTTCACTTATTCTTTCATCTGTTCCCTTTATTCTGCTATTGATCCCATCCACTGAGGGTTTTTATGGTCATTATATTTTTCAGATCTAAAATTTGCATTTGGTTGTTTTTTAATTTTCTATGTCTTTGCTGAGACTTTCTATTTTTTCACTTATCACAAGCATATTCATGATTGTTTATGGAAGCATTTTTACCATGGCTGCTTTAAAATCTTTGTCACATAATCCTAAAATTTCTGTAGTCTTGGTGTTGACATTATTGACTGTCTTTTTTCATTCAGTTTGAGGTATTTCTGGTTCTTCCTATTGTGATGAGTGATTTTTATTGAAAATTGGTCATTTTTATATTATGTTATGAAACTTAAGATATTATTTTAAACTTTTTGAAGCTGTGTTTTTTTGATATTTCTCAGGCATGGGAAGTTAGGGCTCTGCCTTGTTACCAGGTGGGAGTAGAAGTCCAGGTTCTCCACTCAGCCTTCACTAATACCTGTGTGTTGAAGGTAAACATGGGTGGGATTTCCAGCTCCCCACATGGTCTTCACTGACACTGTGGTGGGCTTGGCCTTACTATCACATAGTGAATGTCCTGACTCTCCAGTAGTTCTGCTTTTCTGCCTCCCCAACAGGGAAAGGAAGGGCACCTCATAGAATGTGTGAAAGTCTAAGTCCTACACATGGTCTCAGCTGATACCACAAGGTATGAAGTCCCGGCTCCCTGCTTAGCCTTCTCTGATACCACCTTTGGGGGGCGGTGTTGGGGTGCATTTTTATGGCTTTACAAGGGTGGAAGTCTAGGCTCTCCACTTGGCCTTTGATGGCATGGTTGGGGATAGGGACCACAGTTTTTCCCATGGTGGTTGGCTGGAGTGGAAAGATTGTTGCCTAAATATTTTCTGTCTTGCTAGGCTGCCCCTTTCCTGGACCTTTGTGGAGGCTCTTTTCTTTTTTTTTTTTTTAATAAAAGATAGGGTCTCACTCTGTCATCCAGGCTGGAGTGCAGTGGCAAAAATCACAGGTCATTGCATGCTTGAACTCCAGGCCTCAAGCAATATACCCACCTCAGCCTACCAAGTAGCTGGGACTGCAGGTGCACACCACCATAATTAGACAATTTTTAAATTTTTTTAGAGACAGGATCTTGCTGTTGCCCAAGCTGGTCTCAAACTCCTGGCTTGAGCGATACTCCTGCCTCAGCCTCCCAAGTCACTGGGTTACAGGAGCGAGCCGCCATGCCTGGCTATTGAGGGTTTTAATTGTTTGTTTACACCCATTATTATTTACAGGCTGCCAGCTTCTTCAGCTCCAAATCTGGGATTTGGCCAAAAGAAAACCCAGAGAACTCAATGTCATGTTGTGCATTGATTCCAGAGGTCCCTAGCTGGCCTACCTTCCTCTCTTCATGTTTGTCTTCTTGTGAGTTTTACACATCATGCTCAGGAACTTTAATTGTACTTAGAAAGAGGAGGAGAGAAAAGTACATCTACTGCATCATCCCAGAAGTGGAAGAATCACTTTTGTCCATTCTTAAAATTGGGTTTGTCTTATTATTGAGTTGTAAGAGTTTTCTATGTTTTCTGCATACAAGTTCTTTTTTCATATTTTTGCTACGATTTTTTTCTTTCAGTTTTTTGCTTCCCTTTTTGTTTTCTCAAGAGTGTCTTTTGAAGAGTGAATGGTTTTAATTATGATGAGGTTCAATTTATAAATTCAGTGTGCTTTTTGTGTCATATTTAAGAAATCTTCCTAAACCCTAGATAATTAAGATTGTCTCCAATGTTTTCTAGAAGTTTTATCATTATAGGTTTAACATGTAGGTCTATAAATAAGCCATTGTTGTGTATTTGTAGATGGTGTGAGGTGAGGGTCAAGGCTCCCCCTAGTCCATGAGGATATTCAATTCTTCCAGCACCATTTGTCAAAAACTAAATGGCCATATATATGAGGGTCTATTTCTGGACTCTATTCTGTGACACTAGTCTATATACTTGTCTTAAGGTCAGAATCACATTTTTTTTTTGATTCCTGAAGCTTTATAATAAGTCTGGAAATCAGTGAGAGAGTCTTCTCACTTTGTTCTTTTTTCTTCAAATAATGTTGGTATTTTTAGGTCTTTTGTATTTTGACATAATTTTTAAAATCAGTTTGTCCATTTCCCCAAAAATCACCTATAGATTTGATTGCATTGAATCTATAGATCAGTTTCATAAGAATTGATCCTAATAATATTGAGTCTTCCAATACATGAGCATAGACCCTATTTACTTATTCCTGTCAGCAATGTTTTATAATTTTCAGAACACAGGTCTTCATATCCTTTGTCAATTTTCTACCTAACTGTTTTCATATATTTTGATGTTATTGTAAATGGTATCAATTTTTACATTTCAGTTGTGATTGTTTATTGTAAGCATATAAAAATACAATTTATTTTTCTATATTGATCTTGTACTCTGCAACTTTGCTAAACTTGCTTGTTTGTTCTGATGGTTTCTTGTAGATTCCTTAGAATTGTCTGCATAAATGATGGTCTCATGTGCCAGTAAAGATAGTTTATGTATTTCTTTTCAATCTAGATGTCTTTTATTTCTTGTTTTTCCTTCTTGTGCTGGCTAAGACCTCCAAGAAAATGTTCAGTAGAAGTGATAGTCTTGCTTTATTCCTTTCTCAAGGAGAAAGTATTCAGTCTTTCACCATTGAGTATGATACTAGTTGTATTTTTTTTATAGCCATCCTTTCTCAGGTTGAGAAAATTCCTTTTATTGCAAATTTGCTAAGAGGTTTTTTAAAAAATCATAACAAGATGTTGGATTTTGTCAAATGCATTTTATACATTCATTGATCATGTGGTTTTTCTCTTTCTGTTAATAACGTGAATTACACTGTTTGGTTTCAAATGTTCAATGAGCTTTGCATTTATTTTTGAAGGGGGATATAGAAGCTATCCTTTGCAGTCAGGGGATTAAGATAAAGGCCACCCTTAAAATGAGATCTTCCTTTTTCAATTAGGATGATGCTATCCAGAAGGGACAGAAGATAACTGGCAGCACTTAAAAGTCTTGAAGTGAGCTGAGCATGGTTTCTGTAATAGGCAGCAGAGCCCAAGTAGTAGTGGGAAATAATATCCGGTGGAAGTTATTTGATCACTGGGGTCTCTAAGATCAAAACAATGAGCAATCTATGGTCCTGTTAGCTCTATATGACTGAGTCTGGAAAACATGGCTTGTTTTAGTCATTATTTTAAAAATCATAGCCCATTACTCAATTCCAAGGCCTGAGTCAATTCATGGATCAGAGTTCCTGAAACAAGAGGGGGCCAAACACCGAGTAAGAATATTCAGCTATCACAGATATGTGCTGGAAATCCTCCTCCTTGCCATGGCCAATGGGACTGGAGAACAGGATGACTGATCATCAAGGAAATGGAAATACCAGGACCACTCAGAAATTACTGGACTCTAACTGTGAGTCAGCATTGACTCCTGTGGAACTCCAGAATGCACTGTGATCCACCGATCAGAGTGTGGACTTATAAAATTCTCTTTTCATCCCTGTAACTTTGGACTTAGTTAATTTAGAGGTTTTAAAATTCAAGACAAAAAGACTTCTACCAGGGGATTGCAACAATGTCTACACTGAGTTGAAAATTGAAAATTCCACATGATCATTTTGAGCTCTTCATGCCACTGAATAAACAACCAAAAAATGGTTGTGTTGGTTGAGGTGACTGATCCTAATTTTCAAGAGGAATAGGGGATGCTGCTACACAGGAACAAAAAGGAATATTTCTGGAATCAGAAGATCCTTGAAAGCAACTCCTAACAAATACTGTGCTTGGTATGTCTTGGTAGAAATATAAATCCAGGTGCACAAAAGAGGTTCCATGATTCTTTTTTTTAAACCCCCCAATAGCTAGTAAGGAATGTGTAGGCTACACATGGCCTACACCTAACTGATCAGATAATCTCCCTCTCTCTCTCTCCCCGTCTCTCTCACACTTTCATCTAAAAGATACCAGATGAAAGAAATGGTTGGAGCTCAGTCATTCCAGCTGTGCTACCCTGGAGAGAACACCAGGAGCTGTCCTCTGATACACACACTCCCATCTTCCATAGTGAGCAAAACTTCACTAACATTGGACCTTGCATCTTGGACTATTAGGTGAAAAAAAATAAATGTATTTGTTCTCACAGTCCCTGAATTGGAGAGTCTCTGACACAATTAATTTCTATCTTGATCTCAGGTCTGGTGTCTAGTCTTTCTGTCAATTCAGTAATCTCTATAGCCAATACAGTAATTGCAGTTCTAAATACCTTGTGGTAAATAAATACCATAATCAGTCTTCAGCCATTGCATTGGTTGAAAGGAAGTTAGTTGACAGTCTACTGAAAGCAATGTTGTATGAGAAGGGATGCAAATGTTTGGGGGATGTCCTGGGACAGTATAGAAAAACTGTGCCCCCAAACTGAGATGGAGCCGAGAGACCACAGAATGACTCAGACAAGTGCCCCTGGTGAGTTGGATGAGTGTGTTAGAGATTCCTTACAGAGGAAGCTCATTCCTTGCACAGGAGTTCTCCCAGCACTTACTCGTGGGTGGCCCAGGAGTTCTTCTGAGAGGAAAATCACACCGCCTACCTGTGATGTCACCGTAAATCTCTTTCCACAGAGCTCTTACATTGTGTCATCTCATGTTTACATTGAAACAAATCAAGCAGGAGCACTACAATCGTCATGTGTCTTCATACAACCCATGTTATGTTAGTGGTATTATAATTTTCTGTTAGGTGGAGATTTTAGTATCACAATTAGCTAAAGCAGTTCTGAAGCAGTCAGGGCTCGTTTATACCGGGTGCCTCTGCTTCGAGAAAGTGCTGAGGCACCATGTCTCTTGTGCCTCCTACTGTCTTTTGGCATTTGCTTGACCTATTTTGTAACAATTTTGTTGAGCACTCCGAGCTCCCAGGGGAGTCTGTCTGTGTGGTGAGGAACGTGCACTCTTCCCTCAGCAGGTGCGGCAGAGACCACTGCTCCTTGCGGACCTGTTCCCGCTCACCCACCTTCAGTGGAGCACGTGGCTGTGCAGCCTCCCCTGAAACTGGGTACAGGCCTAACTCCGGCTAACGCAATGGAGATGGTGATTTGCTCAGCTTTCAGATTAGGCTCTGAAAAGACGGGGGAACGCCCTCCCCCTACTCTGCGTGGAGTGCGAATGCACAAGCACACTTGCTGGTTGTACCGGTGCATCGGCAGCACAGCAGAGAGCAGAAAAAGCACTGTAGAAATGGTCTGTGTCCCTGACACCACGGACTGCTGTGAGAGAGAGAAACACTTCTATCTTATTTAAAACACTTCGCAGGGGGAGGGGGGATCTTCTTAGAACAGCCAAACCACTGTCCTAACTGATGCATAGATTGTGTTCTCAGAATAAAACTGTGATGTTGGAAGAGAAACTCGAATGCGTGGGCTGGAAATCAGGAGGAGGGCTCTAGCTTCAGCAGGGCCACTAACTTGCTAGGTAACTTGACTACGTCCACTCCCTTCTCTGGGTCTCAACTTCTGCATCTGTAAATGCAGCCCCTGCCAGCCCAAACAGCCAAGACTAAGATGAGAACATGCCATGGCAACCATACCAATGAAAAAGAAAGAGATTCGGTAAAATCAAGTCCTGCCAGGGGTGAACAAATCCTTGGAAAATGTAAATTAAATAAAATAAAAATATATGTTACAGGGGCAATTCCATGCCCTTTTATTTATTTATTTATTTTGCCTTGGTGTTATTCTCCAAGACATTTGTGTTTTTGAATAAGTCTTACGCATTCAGTGCCAAAATTCCATCTGCCTCCTCCTGCTGAGAAGTCATAAGCCATGTTTATAACACAGGCTCTGTTTCCATGGAGATGACTGTGTCAGTGTAATTCCAGCTTTGTGACCTCTGGGTATGTTTGAGAAGCTGGGTGAAAGCAATGACAAATCTTCAAATACACACATTTGTTGTTATTCTGATAACTCACAGTGATAGGAATGATGCTGTTGAAAATAGAGAGTCGGAACCAGGCAGACGCCCACTAAAGGCTGAGATCATTTGTTCTGTTTGCTGAAAATGGCACTTAACCCTAAGCCCTTCCTTCTTGAAGTTTTGCGTCCACTTCAATTTTAATCTTTTGTTTTAGTTTTTAATACAACATAATTTGTATTAGGCAACTGTAAGTTTTTTATCTGCTCATGCCTGCCCTACATCTTTCATCTGGGTGGGGACTACATTAAGCTCATCCTGAGTAATGGCTTCTATTATTTAAATCCATTATTCCACTTCAATTTGGCTAAAAATCTATCACTCCTACTCCATCTGCAAATATGGAAACTTAAATGTAGAGGTCCCTCCTGAAATTTTCCACAGGTAAAAAAAATCATCCCTTTAAATGCATGCTTTGGGCACTGCAAATTCTGTAAGAATGCAATCTTAACTTATTTCTTTCATGTTTTAAGAAATGACATTTTTAATATCAAAATTGAGATTTTTAAAAAACTTTGCTTGTTATAAAAGTAATTCATGTTTACTGTAAAAATGAAAATCAAACACTGAAGAATCTAAAAGTAGAAAGTTGCTATCCAAAATTTGACCCAAAATTGCTATGCCCCACAGAAATACTATTTTATCTCCGTATTTTTTCTAAATATTAAAAGAATCATGAATATTTACATAAATTGAATCATATGATACTGTGACAGACTAGATTTTCCAAAGATGCCCACAATAATATCTCCTCCTGCACGTGCAAATGTCCTCGCCACTCTCTCATCAAGAAACGTTATTTCTCCACCCCCTTGAATCTGAGCGGGCCTTTGGATTGCTTCCATCTGTAGAATAGAGCTGACATAATGTTACACTAATTCCGTGCATAGCCCTTCACTGGCCTGGCAACTTCCACTGCCTGCTTCTTGGAAGCCAGTCACCGTGTAAGAAACAGGACCACCCTGAGACCACCATGCTGTGAGGAGGCCAAAGAAGGCCTGGAAGAGGAGGTTCCTTGTTAAGAGGTAAAGAAACCAAGGTGCACCAAGGTACCAAACATGAGTGAAAAAGACATCTCGGAAGTGGATCCCTCTGTGCCAGCTGGCTATAAGACAAACGATCCAACCGTCTTCATTCCTGTTCTATAAAACCAGAAGCAGAATAAAATAGTTGCTTTAAATCCCTAAGTTCTGGCATTGTTTATAACATTAACAATAAATAACCAAAACACATACTTTGAACTTTTCTTTATGTTAAAACAGATTAAATCCACCTCATCGCTTTTGGTGGCTCTCATTGTATTCTATTTTATGTATTTACCATACGTTAATTCACTCAGCCCTAAAAGATGTGCTTTTAGACTATTTTCCCTTTTATTATGCCACAGTGAACATTACTTTACATTTATCTGTATGCACCTGTCTGATTGTTTTCAGGGGTGAATTCTTGTAAGTGATATTACTGGGCCAAAAGAGAATTCAAAAATTACATTGTGATGTCTTCCTCCTGATTATAGTTCAGAAATGTACAAATTTATTCTCACACCAGAAGCATGTGAGAGTTTCTCCTCCTACACTTTCATCATCCCTGGATTTTAACAATCTTTATAATCTTATCCAGTCTGCTGAGATATATTTTATCAAATTTACTGTTCATTTCTTATATTTGGTAAGTTGCTTATTTACAAAGTATAAGCCATTTCAAAATCATTTTAAAGCTCAGTTTCTTTATATAAGTAAATAATTTTACAAGTGCACACGCAGCGTACACTGTCTGCAGTGTGCACAGTGCATGTCACTGCTGCTCACTGTGTCCCTTCCTCCTCCCCTGCAGAGCCTCACGAGAGGGACAGATTCACCCTGCGATTGAACTTGGGTGTTGCCACGTGCCTGATTTGGGGGAGTGGGGGAGGGAAAGAGCACAATGACATGCACCAATTCCAGGAGAAAACCTTTCATTGCTGGTGCACAATTCCCTGTGTTCTCCGTTTCCCTGCTGCGGCCATAATGAAAACGCATTGATAGGAAGGTTGCATAAGACCTAAATGGCCTGGAAGGCGAAGACAAACCAGTGAGAAAATTGCTATGGAAAGTCTTCCAGACCCTCAGACTTTGTGTGAGCAAGAAATAAATGTCTTTTACATTAATACATTGTGATAATGGATTGTTTGTGAGTGAAGAATATCCTAACCTAGCCTGCCTGGTGCCTACTCTGCCATACAAAATAATAACCAAGCTTTTCAAATGTAGACTTGTTGGTCAGTTGGTTGGTTGATTGACTCTGCTCCTATGTGCACATGATACACTCACAACATGGGTCCTTGGTAGAAGGGTTTAGAAGTCTGGTATGTATCTTTCCATATTTTTCTTTTGTGCTCATGATACTATACAAATATACATAAACAAATATACATAGAAATACTTGTGTGTAATGTGGGATTTTAGTCTTTGTTTCGCGAAAAAATACACAATTTTAAACCCTTTTCTGGACCTTGTATCTCTTACTATTGGTAAGTGGTAGAATAAATTCACCTCCTCCAGCTCTAATTGACTCATTTTACTGATTGCTCAATAGAAGGTAGTATGCATGCAGTAGAATTTATTTAACCAGTATTCCCCACGTGATAGGCATCAACTTTGACCTAGTTTTATGGCATTAAAAACAACATTGTAAAAAACATTTTAGTGCATTAATACTTCCATTAATACATCTGCTTTTATTTCTATTGGCATTCTCTGGAGAGGCCTGGTAAGGTTAAATGATACATGTGTTTTTATTTTTCACAGATGCTGCTAGATTACTTTCACTATGACCCTGCACATTTCCACCAGGAATATGAGAGTATTATTTTCTTTAAATCCATAGAAGTATTGGGTGTTATAGTGCTTTCTAGTGAATGTAAACTGGAATCTCATTGCTCTTTAAATTTGCATTCTCTTGGCTATCAATGAATTTGAGCATCTTTTCACACATTTGTGTGGCCATTTAAATTTGCTCTTCTGTAACTTTTCCTTAGCCAGTTTTTTTTTAACAGTGTTGTTTTTCTTGTCAGTTTGAAGAAGAATTTCGAATAATATGGGCAATTTATTTGTCTGTCATTTGCATTACACTATTTTTTCTTGATCTATTTGTCCATTGATTTTAATTCTCTCTGTAACCACACAAAGGTAATTACTATTTCTTTTATAGCACCTAAGTCTCTTGTCTTGTTAAGAAGCTCTTCCTGACCCCTAAGTTGCAAGATTTTCTTGAAAGAGTTTTTTTGTTTGTTTTGTTTTGTTTTTTAGACTTGAGCATTTTAGTCACGGAAAACCTATTTTTCTTTTTTTAAACAATAAGGTATTAGTTATATAAATAAAATGGACCTATTTTAAGTGTACAGTTTCATGACCTGTGGTGACTGTAGAAGATCAAGTGATCACAGTCAAGATGTAGAACTGTTCCACCGCCATGCAATGTTTCCTCATGCCCCTCGCACCTTCCACCGCAGCCCCAGGCCATCACTGATCCACTTTCTTTATTATAGCTTTGGCTTTTTCTAGAATTTTGTATAAATGGAATCATCCAGTATAGACTTTTGTGTTTGACTTCTTTCACTTAGCATAATGCTTTTGAGATTCATCCATGATGTTGAGTGCATTAATCTTTTGTTACTTCTTATTGTAGGGTAGAATTCCATAGTATAGATAAACCACAATTTGTTTATCCATTCACCAGCTGTTGTCTATTATAAATTATCCTGCTATAAACATTTGTGTACATGTCTTTGTGAACATGTTTTTATTTCTCTTGGGTAACTACCTAGGAATGGAACTTCCTATGACATTGATTTAAAAACAGTGACTTCATGGTATATGGGTCACATGGCAAGGAAATGCCATAAAACTAGAAGTACTATAATACTGTTTTCTAAAGTAACTGCACCATTTTTCATTTTAACCAGCAATGAGTGAGAGTTACAATCATTCCACATCCTCAGCAACACTTGGAATTGTCAGTATTTTCCATCTGAGCCATTCTAGTAGGTATACCATGATAGTTTTTAACTGGCATTTCTCTGATGACTAGTGATGTTGAAAATATTTTATATGCTTATTGACCATTCACATATCTTCATTTGTAAACTGTCTACTGACAAATTTGTCCTTGTTTTACAAAGACCTTGCACCCAGTTTTAATGGGGTTATTTAATTTCTTATTCTTGAGTTATATAACCCAAGGGTTTTTTTATATATTCTAGGTACAAGTCCTATGTCTGATGTATGTTTTACAAAAAAATTTCTCCCCATCTGTGTCTTGCTTTTTATTTTCTTAACTGTGTTTCTTAAAATCTAAAAGCTTTTAATCTGAATGAAGTCCATTTTAACAATTTTAATTCATATTTTATGCTTTTTATTTCCTATTCACAAAGATATTTCTCCTCTGTTTTCTTTCAGAAGCTTTATAGTTTTAGGTCTAACATTTGGTTCTATGATCCACTTGGAGTTAATTTTTTATATAGTGTTAAGTATGGGTATTAGTTCATTTTCCTTGCATATGAATATACAATTGTTCCAGCACCATTTGTTGACAAGGCTATTCTTTCCCCATTGACTTGCTTTCACACTCAATTGATCACATATATAAGTGTGGGTCTATTTCTAGAGTCTATTCCATTGATCTATATGACGATCCTTATGCCAATCTTGATTGCTATAGATGTATAAGAAGTTTCGAAATCAAATAGTGTGTCTTCTAAATCAATTCTTCTTTTTCAAAATTGTATTGGCTGTCCTAAGTCATTTCTATGTAATTTTTTAAATCTGCTTGTCCATTTCTTCAACAAGCCTATTGGTTTCCATCTTCCCAGACCCAGAAATGTCCCAGATCCAGAGCCCCGTCATGGGGGGTGTAGCTACTGAGGGAGCCCAGAGTAGACAGAGTAACAGGGAACAGATTTGTCTTCCTGCCTGAAACAATTAACAAATCGGGCAAAATGTATTAAAGAAAGTTTTTTAAGACACTAGACATCAGGTAAAGAAGGACAGTGATTCCTGAGAGACGGTGTACAAATGAGGTGAACCTACAGTTGTCCTAGCTACGGCCTGGAGAGAATTTCGGGCACCGCACAGGGAGAGGCCATGCAGGTGGAGCACACCCTCTCCCTAAGCTGAGCTAGGCCGGGTGAGGGCTGAGGTGGCCAGCATTCGCAGGGCAAGACACCGAAGAGAAGAAAGCTGCAAAGAAAGAGAACTCTAGAAATCTACAAGGTTCCCAGTACTCTTCAGCACATGCATGTGAGAAAACTATCAAAAGGATTAGAGGAGAAAATCCCTGCAAAGGGCCAAAATAGTGCCTGTTCACACCATCTGGAGTGGAAAATCCTCCTAATTATAAGGATTGGTAGAATATTCAAGAGTTTTGCCTTATAGTGGAGGAAATTTTACCCTAGACTAATGTTGCTCTATTCCCTCCTAACAAAGCTTAAAGCAAAATTCAACAGGATAAAATTGTTTCCAAGTAACTTAACTGCATCCTAGCATGAAGCTCCAGTATATTTATAGGAATACAATAATGTACAACAAAGGAAATCTCACAAAGCTTGGCGTACATTCAAATATAATGAGGCATACAAAGAAGCAGGACAAATACAACCCCCAATACAGAGAAAAGTCAACCAATCAAACGGACCCAGAAATGGCACTGATGGTAGAGTGAGTAGACAAGGACATTAACACAGTCATTGTAACTGCATTCCATATGTTCAGGAAGCTAGAGGAAGACTGAACACAAGTAGAGACACCGAAGATACGTTAACAGACAAATTGAACTATTTTTTAATCCTCTTTTTCTTCATCATTTGTCTTTGTTTTATTTATCACTATGTCTTCAAATTCATTTACCTTACCTCTGCCATATCCATTTGTATTTTAATTCCATCCAGTGAATTTTCAATTTCAGAAATTGTATTTTTCAGTTCTAGAATTTCCCTATTTCTCCGCTAAGATTTCCTTTTCTATGCTGAAATTTTTATTCATTGAAAACATATTTTTCTGCTTCACTTCACCAGCCTTAAAAAAAAAGAAAACATATAAGAATACTTAGAATAGTCATAGTTGCTTGAGAATGTGTTCCATTTTCTTAGTTTTTGCATTAGATAATTTTAGATTATATCCTGGATATTATGAATGTTAAATGAAAATTCTGAATTCTGTTATTTTTCTCTTATAAGTGTTTCATTTTTTTTTAAATTTGATGCAGCAGATTATTTTCTTGCCTGGGCTTAAACTTCAAACTCTGTTTCTCAAGTAGTGGCTCTGGTCTCAGTTCAGATCTTTTGTCTTTAACAGAGTTTCTCTGAGTCCCTGTAACAGAGCAGTCACCCTCCTCCCATAGGTATGGAAGCATAAAGTTGAGAGAGGGGAATATGTAACAGAGAGAATAGCCTAGAAAAAAATGGCAAAAATACTTTTTGTCTCTTTAAAACTTTCCCCACTCCTTTTGGGAAATGTAGCCTGACCTGCATCCGTCCTGGGACAGGTAGTCTGGAGGGGCAGGGAAATGTCTTTCATTCTTTGTGTTACAGAAGACAGCTCAACCATCCCAGGCCAGGGCCAGACTCCCAAGTGGGCCCAGGTGGGTGGAGGTCAGAGGCTTTGTCTTCCACAGAGATGGGACAATTAGAATCATTAACAACAGTAGCCTAGACCTGTGGGCCCTCCCTTTAAAAGCTCTGTATTTCTGATTATGTTCAGGAATTTGGATTTTGAAAAGAGAAAGTCTACCATTTTCCTCCTTTGACAGCAAAATAATAAACTTCTCTTTCCTTCTCCTCAAACCACTAGTTTTCTTTCTTCTGATGCAGTCTCAAGGACAAGGCTGAGCATTCGGCAGCACCCCTGGGTAAGCGTGGTTTGAGAGGAAGTTAGATGTGGGTACGGACACCTCCCCCATTCTCTTCAGTCTTCACAGTGGTCCAGCTTCAATTTTCTAGTTCCCCAGGCCAGCAGGAAGGCGGGTTTGTCCCCACATGCCCCTACAGCTGCTGTGTACAGTGTGGGGCCACAGAGACAGGACCTCACTTGGAGAGGTCCATCTCTCCTCCTCCGAGTAAGTGCACACATCCCACCAGCGTCTGCCTGCTTCCCTTCCTCTCCCACTCTTTCAGGCAATTACTTTTGTATTATGTCCAGGTTTTATATATGTTTTCTTTAGCATTATATCCACATTTTATATTAGTTTCTGTATAGCAGGACGGGTAAATGGTTTACCCAGTATGGCCTTGGTCCAATATAACTAGAACCCTAGGGAAGCATGTGAGAAACTTATTTTTGGAAAAGGTATTAGATGAGAGTCAATATAGCTGGATGGCAAATTATTCTAGTACATTTATTGACTAACCCAGTTTTCCCTGTAGAATTAACCATTTGTCATATGTTAAATTTGCAAGTATTAGTACTTAATTTGAAGTCTCTTTTCTGTCTATTTCCATACAAATATGACATTGATTTAAAAACAGTGACTTCATGGTATAATCTTCTATTTGTGTGCTGTTTTAATACTCCACTTGATTAGATTAGCAGACAGTGCAGTCACTCACCTGGTTCCCCTCTCAAACCCATCCTCACGTCTCACTTTGGATGTGGTTCTGGATTCTTCCGCTAATCATATCCTGCCTTTGCATCTCATTGTCATGGTATGAAGATGAATTCTCCATCATAGTTATTCTTCATAGTTTTCTAGGTTATTCCTATGTACTTATTTTTTAATATATATTCTAGGATTATTCATCCATTTTTTAAAAGTTATCTGTATTACTAATTTGAATTGCATGAGGTTTATATATTTGTGTAGGGAGAACTGACACTTAAAATAAGTCAGCCCATTCAAGAACAAGTTTCTTGAGGAGATCTTTCTATTATCAGTGAGATTTTATAAGTATCTTCAAATAGGTTCTGCACCTTTAAAATAAATGTAAATTTTATTCTAAACACTATATAATCTATCTTTTATAAACAATGCTTTCACATTTTTATGTACTGATTTCTAGGGCAGATGTAATTCATTTTTTGTATTATTTAAATCCAGGCACATTTCCAAATTTTGATAGCTTTTTTTAAAAAAATCAAAAAAACCTACACAACCTAACCTTTTAATTTTCCAAGTTTATAGGTAATCGTTAGCTAAAACATAGTTGTTACTCTTTCTTTTCCCAATATTTATACCAGTTTTATTTCATGCTTTGTATTATTGCCATTTTTAGAGCTTCAATACTAAATACTGATTACATCAGACACCCCTTACCTATTGTCAGATTAATTGAAATCAGTTTATTTTCTGTTTAAGTTCATTTTTGCTATTGGTATTTTTGAACCATGATTTATAGTCATAATTCAAGTAGTTTCCTTTCATTGCTATTTTACTCACAATTTTAATAGCTACTGAATTTTATCAAATATCTCTCTGTAGCTATTAATATGACTTTCCCCTTTACTGCATTATTACAATGAATTACATTGATAGATTACAATATTGGCCCTATATTCCTTGAATAAATCATACTTAGAGTTACTGTTTTGATACAAAAATTCTAAAAGTATTAGCAAATAGTTCAGCAATGTTTCTATATTCATAAGACATATTGGTTTATAATAAATTCTGTACAAGCATTATCATGAATTGGTATTAAAATTATGCTGGTTTCATTAAGTGAATGTGAGAGGTTTGCATTTTCCATGGCCTGAAATATCTAAATAACATTGGAATAATGCATTCTCTAAAGAATAAAGTCACCTTGACCGCGGTGCCCTCACCAATGAGTGCACCGGAATCAGCTGTGAGGTTTCCTATGATCTTTATTTTAGTAGAGTTTTCCAATTCCTGAGTAAAATTCAGTCATTTTTATTTTGCTAGGAATGATCTATTTTCTTTAGGTTTTAAATCTAGATGTCATAGAGTTGCACAGAGTATTCTTTTGTAATTGTTAAATGGTTATACCCCCCAGCTCATTACAAATCTTGCCTATTTCTGTTCTCTTTCTTTCTACCCTTAATTAGACTTGCAAGTGTTTCTGCTTTATTGTTTTTTTCCCAAAGAAACCAATTTCTAGACTTATCTTTTTCTCTTTTTCTGTTTTATGATTTCAACTTTTATCTCTATTAATTCCCTCCTCTTAGTTACTTAATTTATTCAGTTACTTTTTCTAATTTTGTATAATGAATATTTTGTGCCTTTAATATTTTTGTCTTCTTTAAAAATGAAGGTACATAAAGCTCTAGGTTTTGGAAAGTTCAGCTTTTCTGGGCCATTTTATTTCATTTGTGATTTCTTTTAATTTTCCTAATTCAAGGATTTTCTAAAAATGTGTTTTTAATATTCAAGTAATTAAGATTTTGTTTTGTCACTGTGTCATTATTTGCTTGCAACATTATTGAATTATAATCAGAAAATGGTCAAAAACAATTAAGATTTTCTTCATGGTCACATCCATTTTTAAAACATGTATGTAGACACAGAAAAAAACTCCTTTGTATTCAAATGATGTAAAGTTCTATAAACAGTTATCAAATCATTTGAGTGTAATTAAATTCATTTTCAAACTTTTTAAGAAAGAAATTTGAAATTTCATTTTTTAAAAAATCCTTATTCAAAAGTACACCGGAGCCAACGGAAAGGGCACCCAACGATCAAAGCTGGAACATTTTGAGCAACAAAATACATAAAGTAGTATAGAGTTAGAGCCAAAAGCATAAAATAAATAACCATGAGTCCTACTGATATAAATAAATCATTGAATAAATAAATAATTGGAGGAAATAGATAAATCTCCCTGCAGTATTCAAAATAATATATAATAGCAACTCTACCCTCACGTGCGTGGAGTCCAGCTTCCAATCTCTTACGAGTGTCCTGTGCCTACTAACTTTTTTCCACAGAGTAGCACAAAAAGGGGGAGGCTAGAGTAACCTTACAGCGGGGGAAGAACACAAATACTACTCCATCCAGGTGATCAAGATTAGCACCTAAATAGAAAAAAACTCCTTTTATATTCAAATGCTGATAGTATGCCTCCGTGATATTATGTAGTGGGATTGGCACTTTACCTCTGTGGTATCTTCCCCACAAAGCGTAACTCCAGTCTAATCATGAGGAAAATATCTGACAAATCTGACTGGAGGGACTTTATAAAATATCTGAGTAGTATGCAGAACTATCAAGGTTGACATATCAGCAAAAACAGAATAAGAACATCCCAAAGTTCTTCCTCCATAAAAGCAATGAAAAGAGCTGGTGAAAGTTGTCAAAAATCAACTCTTTAAAAACTCTAGTAATTAATTTCAGGCTTGAAGCAACTTTGGGAGAATTTAGTCAAAACAAACAATAAAAACTGAATCTCATTAAGAACAGCAAAGTTTGTGGCATTTTAGCTTACTACTTCTCATCCCCTACCCCACAGCACTATGGAAGCCTTAAAAAATAACAGCCTGCATTCCTGGTACAAGAAAGAGCAGAATGGGGCCGGAATTCTCTTACAAGCACCATTACCAAAGAGAAGTCATTATTTAACCATTCTGGTGGTTCCTTGGAAGACTCCACTCAAAGGATTATCTTTATTTAACCTCACATTTGTCAAATGTTTTAAAATATTGACTGCTTTGTATGAAAAAAATATCATTTTGACACTCCCAAAGGTTCACACTCACTTTCCAGCAATGGATCCCAGATAAAAGGAAAATTCTGAAATGACAGATAAAGAATTCGAAAAATGGATCATAAGTAAGCTCCATGAGATCCAAGAGAAAGTTGAAAATGAACACAAAGAAACCAAAAAAAATGTTTGAGGACATAAATGAAAAATTCACTAAAGAGACAGATTTAAAAAACACACACACACACAACTTCTGGAAATGAAAGACTCACTGACAGAATTACAAAATGCAGTAGCAAGCTCAAATAATACAATAGACCAAGCCAAATAAATAGTTTCAGAGCTCGAAGACAGGCCTTTTGAGTTAACCCAGTCAGACAAAAGTAAAGAAAAAGGAATTTAGTGACTGGGCATGGTAGCTCACATCTGTAATCTTAGCAATTGTGAGGCGGAGGCAGGAGAATCACTTGATGCCAGTAGTTTGAGATCAGCGTGGGCAATATAGTGAGACTCCATCTCTGGAAAAAATAGAAAAATCAGGCAGGCATGGTGGTGCACACCTGTACTCCCAGCTACTCATGAAGCTGAGGGAAGAGGATCACTTGAGACAGGAGTTTGAGTTGCAGTAAGCTATGATGACAACACTGCACTCTAGCTTGAGCAACAGAGTGAGACTCTGTCTCTAAAAAAAATTTTTTTAAAAGAATTTTAGAAAATGAACACAGGCCCAAGAATTATGAACTATGTAAAATGTCCAAACCTATCAGTCATAGGTATTCCTGAGGGAGAAGAAGAAAAAGTAAAAAGTGTAGAAAATCTATTTGAGGGGATAATTGAGGAAAACTTTACTGGTCTTGTAAGGGATTTAGACATTCAAATAGAAGAGACTCAGTGAACACTGGGGAGATACATTGCAAAAAGTCCTTCACCAAGTATATAGTTGTCAGGCTATCTAAAGTCAATGTGAAGGGGAAAATTTAAAATCAACAAGATGTACAAATTTCCTATAAAGCACCTGTAAAGCAAAGCCCATCAGACTAACAACAGACTTCTCAGCAGAAAACTTAAAAGCCAGGAGAGATTGGGGTCCTATTTTCAATATCCACAAAGGAAAAAGCTATAAGCCATGAATTTTGCAACCTGCTAAACTTAGCTTCATAAATGAAGGAGGAATGCAGTCTTTCCCAGTTGAAGAAATGCTAAGGGAATTCGTCACCTCTAGACCAGCCCCACAAGAAAGGTTCAAGGGAGTTCTAAACATGCAAATAAAAGGTTGATATTCACCATCATAAAAGCATATGAACCATAAAACTCACAGGTTTTATACCAAAAAACCTCACAATTGAGAATACAAAGCAATTAGTTAACAATTACCATTATGACAGGAACAGAAACTCACATATCAATATTAACTTTGAACATAAACAGGCTAAATGCCCCACTTAAAAGATATAGAATGGTGGAATAGGTAAAAATACAGAATCCAAATATCTGCCATCTTCAAGAGACTCACTTAACTGGGAAAGATTTCTATAGATTCAAGGTAAATGACAGAAAAATATATTCCACACAAATGGAAAACAAAAGCAAGCAGGAGTAGCTACAGATATCAGATAAAACCAACCTTAAATCAACAATAGTTTAAAAAAAGAAAGCCCATTATATAATGGTAAAGGGATTAATTTAACAAGAAGATATAACAATCCTAAATATATATGACCCTAATACCAGAGCACCCAGATTCATAAAACAAATAATACTAGACCTAAGAAAGAGATAGACAGCAATACAATAGTAGTGGGGGACTTCAACACCCACATTCCACCAACAGCATTAGACAGATATCAAGGTAGAAAGTCAATGAAGAAACAGTGGATTTAAACTGGACACTATAACAAATGGACCTAACAGACATTTGCACAACATTCTACCTAACAACTGCAGAAAACACATTCTTCTCATTGGCACATGGAACATTTCCCAAGATAGACCATATGCTAGAGCATAAAACAAGTCTCAGTAAATTTTTAAAAATTGAAATCATATCAAGTATCCTCTCAGACTATAGTGGACTAAAACTAGAAATCAGTTTCAAGAGACACTCTCAAAACTATACAAATACATGGTAATAAAACGTGTTCCTGAATGATGTTTGGGTCAATGATGAAATCAAGACAGAAATTCAAACATTTTTTGAAATGAATGATAATAATGATACAATTTATCATAACTTCTGGGATACAGTAAAAGAAATTCTAAGATAGAAGTTTATAGCACTAAATGCATACATTGAAAAGAAAGACCAAAAATTAACAACCTAACTTCAAACCTCAAGGAACTAGAAAAATAAGACCAAATCCAAAGCTATAAGAAGATAAAAAATTAAAAACATAGAGCAGAACTAAATGAAATTGATACCAAAAAAAAAAAAGATACAAAGGATCAATGAAACAAAAAGTTGGTTCTTTGAGAAGATAAACAAAATTGATAGACCACCAGCTAGAGGATTCAAATAAGCTCAATCAGAAATGAAAAAGGAGACATTACAACTGATAACCACAGAAATACAAAAGGTCATCCAAGGCTACTATAACCATCTCTATGCCCACAAATTAGAAAATCCAGAGGAAATGCATTAATTCCTAAAAACATACAATCTCCCAAGCTTGCATCAGGAATAAATAGAAACTCTGACCCACTAATGAGTGCTGAGATTGAATCAGTAATAAAAATATCTCCCAACTCAAAAAAGTTTAAGACCTTATGGATTCACAGCCAAGTTCTACCAGACTTGCAAAGAAGAACTGGTACAAATTCTACTGAAATTGTTCTAGAAGATCAAGGAGAGAATCCTCCCTAACTCATTCTACAAAGCCAGTGTAACCTTGATACCAAAGCTAAGAAAGGACACAACCAAAAAAGAAAACCACAGACCAATATCCCTGATGAATATAGATGCAAAAATCATCAGCAAAATACAAAAAAAAAAAAACAAATCAAACAGCATACCAAAAAGATAATACATCACAATCAAGTGGGTTTTATCCCAAAAATATAGGGATGGTTCAACATATGCTAGTCAATAAATATGATCACTACAAACAGAATTAAAAACAAAAACCATATGATCATCTCAATAGATGCAGAAAAAGCATTCAATAAAATTCAGCATCCTTTCATGATAAAAAAAAACCCTCAATAAACTAGGCATAGAAGTAACATACTTCAAAATAATAAAAGGTATATAAGACAAACCCACAGCCAACACCATGCTGAATTGGAAAAAGTTGAAAGCATTCTAAGAGCTAGAACAAGATAAGGATGCCCACTTTCACCGCTTCTATTCAAAATAGTATGGAAATTCTAGCCAGAGCAATCAGGCAAGAGAAAGAAATAAGGAGCCTCCAAATAGGAAAAAAAAGGTCAAAGTATCTCTGCTGATGATATGACCTCATACCTAGAAAACCCTAAAGACACCTCCAAAAGGCTTCTATTTGATAAATGAATTCAGTAAAGTTTTAGGTTACAAAATCAATGTACACAAATCAGTGGCATTTTTATCCACCAATTATGACCAAGCTGAGAATCAAATAAATAACTCAATCCCACTTATAATATCTGCAAAAAAAAAGTCTTGGAGTATACTTAACCAAGAAGGTGAAAGATCTCTGTAAGAAAAACCATAAAACATTGATAAAAGACATCCTGGATGACATGAACAAATGGAAAAATATCCCATGCTCATGGACTAGAAGAATCAATATTGTTAAAATAACTACACTTCCCAAAGAAATCTACAGATTCATTGCAATTCCTATCAAAATACCAACATCATTCTTCACAGAATTAGAAAACACAATCCTAAAATTCATATGAAACTAAGAAAGAGCCTGAATAGCCAGAGCAATCCTAACCAAAAAGATAAAAACTGGAGGCATCACAGCATCTAACCTCAAATTTTACTGTAAGTCTATAGTAATCAAACAATCATGGTACTGGTATAAAATTAGACATATAGATTAATAGAATAGAATAGAGAATCTACAAATAAAGCCATATACCTACAACCAGCTGATCTTCAACAAAGCAGACAAAAGCATACACTAGGGAAAAGACACACTATTCAATAAATGGTGCTGAGAAAACTGGATAGCCACATGCAGAAAAATGAAACTGAATCCCTATTTCTCACCATATACAAAAATTAAGTCAAGGTGGATTAAAGACTTAAATGTAAGAACTTGAAACCATAAAAATATCAGAGGAAAACCAAGGAAAAACTATCCTCAACATTGGTCTAGGTAAAGAATTTATAACGAAGACCAGAAAAGCAAAAACAAAAATAAATAAATAGGTTGTAATTAAACTAATAATGCTTCTGCACAGCAAAATAAATTATAAACAGAGAAAATAGACAACTTATGAAATGGAACTTGAGGCCATTATCCTAAGTGAAGTAACTCAGAAATGGAAAATCAAATACTACATGTTCTCACGATCAGTAGGAGCTAAATTATGGGTACCCATGGTCATACAGTGTGGAATAATAGAGATTGAAGACTCCAAAGGTAAGAGGGCAGGAGGGGATGAGGAATGAAAAATTACCTGTTGGGTAAAATATACACTATTCCAGTGATTCAAGTGATGAATCAGACCTCACTGTTATACAATATTTCCATATAACAAAACTGCACTTGCACCCCTGAATATATTGAAAAAAGAATTTAAAAAATAAATAAAATCTTGGCTGCTTCAAACAATGAATAACAGTTAGGGCAAAAAATAGACTGACCAAAAGCTTAAAAGGAAAAGCTGAGGAATGAAATGTCCGTAGGGCATAAAAGGTTGTGGGCAGGCACGGGGTTGTGCGCCTGCTCATGGAAGACCTAAGACCTGAGGAAGGCCAAGCGCTCTCAAATCAAATCCATGTTGTAGAAGCAGCAAGTTCTGGCTGAGGAAGTTATAAATCGCCTGGCTGAGTGTTAAAGGTGTCCCCAACATGCACAGAGAGCCCACTGGCAAATACATGGAGACTTATGGGCTCCAGGCATTTCAGGTAATTTCTGTTTAGTCAGCTGACCACCATGCTAACCAAGTAAAGACTTCAGTGTCCACACATGATAAAGTTAGGCTTTAGAGAATTAGTTCAGAAAAGTCACTAAACTGACAACAAAATCTATTAATAATACAAACAGCAACAGGAAACCTTGGGTAGTGAGGAGAATCTGATTCCCAGAGTTACTAGATTTATTATATGAAATGCCCAGTTTTCAACAAAAGTGTATGAGATGTGCAAAACAAGATATGATCTATACACAGGAATCCCATAAAAATTGTCCCTGAGGAAATCCAGACTTTGAATTTTCTAGACCAAGACTTTAAATTAGCTATTTAAAATATGTTCAAAGAGTAAAACAAACAAAATATCATGTCTAAAAAACAAAAGAAATCAGGAGAAAAATGTGTCACCATAGAGAAAATATCAACAAAGAGCAATTATAAAAAACAACCAAATAGAAAATCTGGAGTTAAAAGTATGCCTGAAATAAAAAAATTCACTAGATGGGCTCACCATAAGATGTAGTGCCGATGTAGGCAGACAGAAGAAAGAATCAATGAATATGAAGATAGGTCGATTGAGATTATTCAGTCTGAGGAATAGAAAGGAAAAACAGAGCAGAAGAAATGAACAGAGCCTCCAGACACACAGGACACCATCAACCACACCAACGCAAGCACAGTAAAACT
This sequence comes from Varecia variegata, assembly GCA_028533085.1. NCBI lineage: Eukaryota > Metazoa > Chordata > Mammalia > Primates > Lemuridae > Varecia > Varecia variegata. The sequence goes on along the minus strand of CM052442.1, from coordinate 88,040,407 downwards.
CTTAGAAGGAGAGGAGAGAAGAGAGCAAGAGAGTGAGAGTGAGAGCAAGGGAGTGCAGAAAAAATATTTGAAGAAATAAGGAGCGAAAACTTCCCAAATTTAATGACAGATGTCAAATTGGTATGTCCAAATAGCTCAATGACCTCCAAGTAGGATAAACTCAGAGATCCACTTCTAGACATATCATAAACAGTCAAAAGCCAAAGGCAAAGAGAGACTGTTGAAAGTAGCAAAAGAAAAGTGACTTTTCATGAATGAGGAATCCTCAATAAGATTAATAGGTAATTTCTTATCAGAAACCCTGGAAGTTAGTAGGCAATGCTAAAAGTGCTGAAAGAAAAAAAATCCTGTCAACCAAAAATTCTATATCTGGAAAAATCTATCTTTCAAAAATTGGAGGGAAATTCTAGAAATTCCCAAATAAGCAAAAGCTAAGAGAGTTCATCACTAGCAGACCTACTGTACAAGAAATACTGAAGGGAGTCCTTCAGGCTGGAACGAAAGGACACTAGACAGTGACTCAAATCCACGTGAAGAAATAAACAGCACCAGTAAAGGTAACTACAGAGTTAAATAGCAATGACATTTTAAATATATTTTTTGTTTATATTTTCTTTTTTATTCCTAAGGTAAAAGACAACTACACAAAGCAATAATTATAAACCTAAGTTGATTGGTGCAATATGTATAAAGATGCAATTTGGGACAAAAACATAAAGGAAGGAGGAAGTAGAGCTATATAGGACCAAAGTTTGTGTATATTATTGAAATTAATTTGATTTGTTATAAAATAAAATTTCAATGGTAATTTGTACAAAAATTCAACATCTGCATTAAAAAAGAAAATCTCAAATCGGTAACCTAAACTTTGACCTTAAGAAACTAAAAAAAAAAAGACCAAGCTAAACCCAAAGCAAGCAGAAGGAAGGAAATAATAAATATTAAAGTGAGACTAAATTAAGAATTTTAAAAAATAAGGAAAAATTGATGAATAAAAAGTTAGTTCTTTGAAAAGATCAACTAAATTGAAAACTTTGAGCTGGATTGACCAAGAAAAAGAGAGAAGATTCAAATTACTGAAATCAGTAATGAAAGACAGAACATTACTATCACCCTAACAGAAGTAAGTATAAGGGGAATAGTGTGAGCGACTGTACATAAACAAATTATATAACTTAGGTGAAGTGGACAAACTTCTAGAAAGATACAAACTGCCAAAACTGACTCAAAAAGAAATAAAAATTTGAATAGACCTATAATAAAAAGATTTAGTTAGTAATCAAAACACTTTTCATGCACACACACAAGGATCAGATGGCTTCATTGTTGAATTCTGCTAAACATTTTGAATTCACACCAATATTCAAAAAAAATAGAAGAGGAGGGAAGATTCATTACCCTAATACTAAAACCAGACAAACATCACAAGAAATGGAAACTACATGGAAATAGATGCAAAAATCCTCAACGGAGGACTGCCAACCAAATCTAGTAGCATGTAAAAAGGATTAAATATCATGACCAAGTAGGATTTACCCTGGGAATCCAAGGTTGGCTTAACATCTGAAAATTAATCACTGTAATACATTACCTCAATAAAATAATAAACAAAAACCACACGATTATCTTAATAAAATAGATGCAGAAAAACATTTGACAAAATCTAACACCCTTTCATAATAAACTAGTGTTGGGGCTTGGGGAATGATACCCCAAAGTAAGGGCCTCACTTTAAAGCAGCCTCAGAAGAAAGTTACTCTACAACCTTCTCCTGTCCTCCTGTCTCTCAAAACTCATTCTTCCCCAAGGCAAGCCACAGAAAATTCCTCTTTTTCAAGGCAGGTCATAGTAGCCAGAACCCCTTTTACCCAGAGCCGGCCATAAAAGTTAAAAATAGTATGCTCACCTTCCCCCACCTTTCTGTATAAGAGATGACCATAAAGAAATTCTCTGACCTGCCTTATTTGATAGTAGGTCATGAGATCCTCATTCCAGAAAGGGTCCTGCTCCACACCTGGGAGGAAAGAGTGCCACAGGAAGAGGCCAAGAAATGTCTGAACAGACAGGCCCTGCTGGGTTTGCCCACCTCAGTCTACTAGCATTATATCATCCCTTTTTTGTTCAATCATGTTTCCATATTGCAGTTCATTCTTCACAGAACCTAAACATGAAAATGGATAGTTTTCCCTGTATCTCTGGGTCTTCATTCTGAAGGCTGCCTGTCCTGTAAAGTGATGATTAAATAAATCTGTTACGCTTTTCTCTTGTTAACCTGTCTTGTTACAGGAGTGTCAGCTGTGACGCTCTTCACCCCTACACTAAGAATAGAAGAGATCTTCCTCAAGCTGACAAAGGGCATCTGGAAACCTACAGCCAGAATAATAAAGGTAAAAGACTGAATGCTTTCCCCAAATCAGGAACAATACCTGGATGCCCATCTAGCCACCTCTATTCAATATCATACTGGAGGTTCCACCCAGGGCAACTGGTCAAGAAAAACAAATGAATGGCACCCATATCGGAAAGGAAGAAGTAAAAATTTTTCTCTCCAGTGACGACATGATCTTATACATAGAAAACTCTAAAGAATACACCATAAAAACCCTGTTAAAGCTAATAAATGAGTTCAGCGGGGTTGCAGTATATAAGATTAATATGCTAAAACAGTTGTATTTTTATACTCTTTCAAGGAACAATTTGAAAATAAAATTAAGAAAAACAATCCCATTTACAATAGCTTAATGCTATTCTAAAATACTTAGAAATAAATCTAACAAAAGAAATGCAAGACTTGTACACTGAAAACGTTGATGAAAGAGATTTATTCCTGATGGCTTTTGTGCATTATTCCTAATAGTTAAAAAGTAGATACCACCGAAATGTTAGATCCGCCTCTACATTCCCGGGTCCTCAGTTCCAGAGTCAGGGGTGAGTACTGGTATGGGGTTGAGCCAGGGGCGGAGTTATCACAAATGCACAGCAGTCCTGCACACGCAGTGCATACTGCAAAGGGAAAGCACGTCCCAAAAGGAGAGGCAGGTCGCGCTCCCTGAGTGCAGAAGACCCCAGAGTCTTTGCACACACTCTTTTATATGCTCGCTGGTTTGTCCCACCCCTCTCTTGGGTAGGATTAGTGGCGGTTTCCACCTTTGGGTGATTGACAGGTTGGGTTTATATAACAGTATCCTTTCTACGCATGCGTCTTCCCAGAACCCTTCACGAAAAACCTACGGGGACGAGGTTGTAAAACCTTAATGCTAATTAGATGGTAATGAGCCCCAGGTCAATTAAGGTCACTAGGAGCTCCTCACTGCACATGCTCTGTGCAAGAAAGAGAAAAAGTCTCCGGTCACAAGTATCTGATAGTGCAGCTTCTTTTCTGCATTCTGATTGGTTCCTGCTCTCCACCTTCAGCCGCTTCCTCTACCTGCCTTGCCGCCGGTTTGCCCTCCACCGACCTAACACCAATGTCTATCAACGGGTGGATGGATAAACAAAATGTGACACACACAATAGAATGTTATTGAGCCACAGAGAGGAACGAGGCGTGACGTACGCTGCCACGTGCAGGAGCCTTGAAACCATTACGCTCAGTGAAAAAAGCCAGTCACAAAAAGCCACATATCACATGATTCAATCAATATGAACGATCCAGATTTGGCAAGTCTATAGAGACAGAAAGTGAATTAGTGGCTGCGTAGGGCTGGGAGGATGAGGAGATTGGGGATGATAAAGGGGACAGCGCTTCCTTCCAGGGTGATTAAATGTTTTAAATTGATTGCGATGATGGTTTCACAACTTTGTGGAACTTCACACTTCAAAGGGGAAAATTATATGGTATGTGAATTATATCTTAATAAGGCTGTTACCACCAAATAAACAACTGAACTGTCCCAACCAAGAGGAGCCTGAGAAAACCTGATGACGTAATATACTGTGGCCTCCTGGATGGGGTCCTGGAACAGAAAAAGAACGTTAGGCAGAAACAAAGGGTGTATTTAGTTAATAATAATATACCAATATTGGTCCATTAATTGCAACGAATGTACCATGCTATTGTAAGATGTTAACAACAGTAGAAACTGCCTTTGGGTTGTATGGGAATTTTGTCCTATATCTCAATTTTTCTTTTATCTGAAACTATTCTAAAATTATATTGTAAAACAAGGACATCTTTACAATTCTGAGAGGGGTTATCGAGATATCCACTTGAATCACATTTTTATCAATTCTCCCTTGCTTTACATATTTAGTCACTACTGTTTCAGGTACACACAGCCTTGACTTATGTTCTTCATAAACTGTAGTTTTTTTCATTACCTTTCTATCCTGTTTAGTGCTTTTACTCCTAAATCTCACATTAATTTTGACAGGGCCATTTTAGTGGACCAGTGGCACACGAGACCTCCGCGTGAGCACAGTAGAGGGGATCTTTGGCTACTGTTATTATCACCTTCACTCCCTCACTTTGTAGCACCGCCACTTTAAGACTTCCAGGACTTATTGGCTACCCCATGTCCCCACCACCCAGTTCAGAGTCTGCTGAATGCTTACTGGAGTCTCTCCCACACCACTTCTGTTTCGGGAATTTTTGTCTTTGTTCTCTCTCGCTTCACAGTGTCGATTATCCACATTCATCCATAGATACTTTGTGATTCATCTCGTTTTTCTGGTTTTCTCCAACTTAAGTTCTCTATTCTTTTGGGGGGCTTAGTCATGTCAATGGAAAAAGCCTAAACTCTGTAAATAATTTAAAGAGGTTTATTCGAGGCTGAATATGTGTGATCATCAGCCCAGGGACATAGTCTTTCTTGAGAAAATGCACCTGTGGTGGCCAGGCCACAGTTTGGTTTTATACACTATGGAGACAGGACCTACAGGTAACAGCATAAATCAATACCTGGAAGGTATACATTGGTTTATCCCAAAAAGGCTGGACATCTCAAAGTAAGGGCTTACAAGTCACAGGTGGGGTTTAGGGATTCTTTAGTTGGCAATTGGTTGAAGAGTTAAACTTTGCCTAAAGATCTGGCGTCAGTAGAAAGGAATGCTTGATTAAGATAAGGGGTCTGCTAGCTGTCCCGTGAAGCTATATGAGAATCGGGGTGGAAAGTACGCCACATTGTCCTGGGTTAATAAAAACCCATTTAATGAGATTTTATTATTTGTAAGGCATGACTCACCAGGCCTCTTAGAAAGGAATTTGGGTGATAGGAAAAAGAGTCAGAGTTCAGCCCTCAGTCATTTCTTTAGTATTTTCTTCAGATGGAGCATGTGGGTGATATATGCCAACTTTTGCATAAAAAGAAATATTTTTAGATCTATTTTTAAAGCATTCACTACTTCAGAATTCAAAGGGATCCTGAAATTTATGAACAATTTAAGAAGGCGTTAATGAAGAGAGAGAGTGATTCAAACTGTCTCCCTGTCCCCTGATTTCTGCAGAAGGGCGAGAAATCTATTTCCTGATAGGGAAAGGTGGAGGTTTTCTCTCCTATCAGAGACTCTCAGAAATCTCCATGAGTGAAGACAGAAGTTGAAAGTTGTTGGAGTTTAGCTGCTTAGAGCAGCCAGAAAGTGTTTAATGCAAATGTTAGTGCAGTCAGCATAACCGAAGGGCAGTTTGGAACATTGGAAAGGGAGTTTTTAAGGTAAATAGAGCAGAGAGTCTCAAGCATCCACTATGGCTATAGGAAAGGAGCCAGCGGGCCAGCCCAGGTGGTAAGAGGTAGGCATTTCCTTTTTCACTCTCATCTGAGTCCTCACCAAGCAAAGTGTGGTTTTCCAAATAGCCTTCCTTACAGATAAAAGCCAGGCCTCAGTAACAATGAATTCTTGTTCTGATACCACTCAGATTTATTTTCATGCATTGTTCCAAGGGCCTGATTCCACAGTAAAGGGGAATGAAGGGGTGAAAGGAACCCAGAAGTTTCCTTGTCTGTCTCCATGTGAATTCCCTAGGCCTTTGTAAAAATCATACCTGACCTGGAATTATTTATAAGAATGTACCACTTTTAGTTTTCCAGAAAGAATGGCCAGTACCTATAGATTTAATAGATCCAGAGAAAGATGAACAGATAAACTTTAGGACCCTTGACAAACTTAACTGAAGATTTTACTCCCAGACAAGTGGGGTGCGTTACTTTGCTATTTCCTTCATACGTACGACATGCATCCTCTCAGCCTTTTAAGGCAACATTCTGGAACCAGGTGTCCGGGTTCCAAGGACTCATTGTAATTTTTAGTATTAAATATAATCACAGTTTCTCAGATGTCAAGGAAGAGCCCTAGGGCATACTTTTAATCATAAGGTAGTCTTAGTATTCAGCACTAAGGTATTATGAAACATCTTGGCCAAAGTCAGAGAGTTGAATCCTAGGACCAGGGGGAGCATTTGCACAGCCTTCTCTAAGACACTTCAGTTCCTCTTATTCTCAGATCTGCTCTCAGCTCATCGTCTGAACAGACAACATCTGTGCCGTGTTCGCAATTCCACTCTCTGTTGGGAAGCTGCGTGATCTGATCTCTAGCACATTACAGGTGTTTCATTAGGATAATCATTTAAAATACAAAAAAAGGGGCACACTCCAGGGCGCCACATATTAAACATGTTATCTCTTCTCTTTAAAACAATCAGATGGAAATGTTCTCACAGAGAATCCCAGATCTCATTATAGGGGAGTAAACGCACACTCTTCTGAACCATTCTTCCTCAGTGACCTGGCTTGTGAATGTGTCCCTCTTCTCTTTCTGCATTTCCACATCTCACCCAGTTTCCTCACCTTTTGAAATTCATCTGAGCGTCTCTGTGCCGCTCGGCTGTGTTCTCCTGGTCGCAAATCCAGAAATGACTCCTACGGGTTATTTACCTGATGCCACCCACAACACAGACGTTGGCCTGTGAGGAGTTGACATCCTTGTGTAGTTGCCACGCTTGGTATAGTCTCTGAGAGAGGGAAGAAACCAGTGGAGCCAGTCACTGCTGCCCTGCCTTCATCTTCAGGTATTATTATTATTACTGAGAAATAGTTGAGTCTCTGATTGGACAGACTCTCTTCCTTCAAAGGGCAAAGATGCTTCATGGGGGAAGGAGTCAGAGAACTTGTCTCCGGGAGGGGCTGGCGTCATTCCAGAGTTCTGGAGCCTTAGTGAAAGAGTTCGCCTCTTATGCCTGTGTTGGTCTGTTTTGTGTTGCTGTAAAGCTCGCCCGAGACTGGGGACTTCATAAAGAAAAGGCGATACTTGACTCACAGTTCTACAGACTGTACAAGGACGGTGCCAGCATCTGCTTCTGCAGAGAGCTTCAGGGGGCTTCCAGTTAAGGTGGATGGCAAAGGAGGAGCAGGCGTGTCACATGGCAAGAGAGGGAAGAAGGAGGAAGGGGGAGGTGCCAGGATCCTTTAAACAGCCAGCTCTCACATGAACTAATAAAACAAGAACTCGCTCATTATATGGGGAGGTCACCAAACCATTCCTGAGGGATCTGCCGCCATGACAAAAACACCTGCCACCAGGCCCCGCATCAAACACTGGGGATCAAATTTCAACACGAAATTTGGAGGGGCCAAACATGTGGCCGTATCAATACATTTCCTCAGCGTAGAAGCAGCCTGTCGGGTCCCCTCCAGCTCTCCCAAGCAGGTGGTGACAGTGGTGCCCCAAGAGCACAAGCCCCTCTACCAGGCTGAGACGTGATAATCTTGATGCAGTTCAGAGATTTGTCCCCTCCAATTGGCAGGCTGAAATTTGATCCCCAGTGCTGGTCCTGGGGA
>CM052442.1:88017646-88032135 GCA_028533085.1 Varecia variegata | reverse complement strand
AGCGGCGTGGGGGCAGGTCTGGCTGGGACGTGGGGACAGGTCTGGCTGGGGCGTGGGGACAGCGGCGTGGGGGCAGGTCTGGCTGGGGCGTGGGGACAGCGGCGTGGGGGCAGGTCTGGCTGGGGCGTGGGGACAGGTCTGGCTGGAGCGTGGGGGCAAGTCTGGCTGCGGCGTGGGGACAGGTCTGACCCAGAGCCGCTTTCCTGCGCCACGTCGAAGCAAGCCCTGAGCTCCAACTGCTTCCCGTTTCACAGAGAGGAACACCAAGTGGCGGCAGAACAGTCAACGTAATGTGTTTGTGCATTCTCTTCCTACGCCTCTCCAGAGTTTAGGTGGAATTTAGGTAAGAATACCTAGAGACGCTAGGGTGCGTCTATTAAAACTGATGTTTCAACGAGTCTAACGACCGTGACAGGGAAAAATGAAGCCGCCGTCCTCTGGCCCGCGGCGCACCGGGCTCCGTCTGGTCTCCGTCTGCACGGGGCTGTCGCGAACGCGCCTCTGCTCTGCCTCGGCCCGGGGCCGCGCGACCGCGGTTGGCAGAGCGCAGGTTCGAGACCTTCCCTGAGAAGTCTGGACTTCAATCCGAACGCAGTGCAGAGTCAAAACAGGTTTCTGAGCTGAAGAGGAGCTTGATCGGATACGACGTTTATAGGGAGCGGGACAGAAAGACAAGTCTGGTGAAAAGCTGGTGGGAAGATGTACTGAGAGCCATCAAGATGAGAGGAGACGACAGTGGAGAGAAAGGAGGAAAATTACGGCAGAGCCCTACGCTTACACGGCGTGTGTGATTGAGCCGTGCAGCTGCGGTCGCCTGGGGTGGGCCCGCTGGCCTGCCGCGTGCATTCGGCAAGGCTCTCCCGGAGAGCGTCTGCAAGCAAAGGCCCACCCGGCGGAGGCGGCGCCCAGGAGGCGGCTGGGCGAGGAGACCCTTCTGGGAAGAAAGGCACTGACTGGAGGCTCTCGAACCCCGGCAGAGTGTGGCTTGCTTTCCTGAGCTGGGAGAGGCCGTCACCAGAGAGCGCTTTTCTCAGCCACATCCACCAAAGATCCCTGGGAAATGAAAAGGGAAGGATGTTGTTTGCCGCTCAGTCATCTGGGTCCTCATCTCCCCTTTCCCCTTGTGCTCACGCCCTAATCCCGAGGTCGCGTTCAGCCACCAAAGCCACCTTGCTGATTGGGTCCCCCCAAAATAGGTAGAATCACATCTTGCTCCGGAGGGACTGTGACGAAAGCACTTTGATGATCCTTTTTTAAATATGCGAAATAGATTTTAAAAGCATCCACCCATCACCCAGCCCTACCCCTGGGCTTCACTCAAAGTAACCTGTGCCCACTTCCTCCATCTGCCACAAGCGTAAAAGCTGTTTGAAGATCCATTTTCTTCTCCTGCCCCCATTATCATTTCCTTTGTTCTAGCTGTCAAGAGACCTTGCTGAAGAAAAGACTGCTATCATTCAGCATTAGCTTACCAGAAAACACTGGTGGGGGTTGCAATCACAAGCAGGCAGAGGGTGAGGAGGATCGAAATTCATCACAAAGTCATTTTCACCTTCCACCCTCCACTGTGACCCTGCCAGTAACCCTTATTTGTGAAGAACATAAAGATTTGCTCCTGCACATCACAGGAAAAACATCGTGATGGATGGTTGCTATGTTTTTAAGTCTCAGAATTTTCATTCCCCCACCCCCGGAAAAGAGCAATGTATTTTAGAAATGCTCTGATCTCTTATCTACAATCAGCAGAAAAATGCATAATTTAGCTCACTTTGAGCAGATGATATTCTGACTGGATTCCAAAAGCAGATGACGTGGGTAATTGGCAATTCTCTGCCTCTAAGGACCGTGACAAATGTTGCAGAAGAGCCTTGGCCAGTGCTTTGACAAGAGGTCCCTTGGAAGCCCTTGGGTGCCTGCATGTGCCCTGATGGGGAGGGATGGGGACTTTTGGAGGTGGCTGGCTGGCTTCAGGCACCCAGCAATTTGGTGACAGCAGTCTTAAAGGTAATAAGCTAACTCTATAGATGTGGCCAAGTCATCTTAATTAAGGCCAGAGCCTCTTTATTAAAAAGAAATAGGACTTGAGTTCAGAAATCCAGTATAAGTTGTCACCGTGAATTGGAAAGGATGGAGGGCACTGGCTAAATATGCAGCTAAAGGTGCGTGTGACTTTCAGTTGCCTTTTCAGAAAGCGAGTCTCGGATTAAAGGCCAAGTGGCTCACGGGGGCCAAGGGAAGCAGCTTACTGAGGACGAGTGACTGTTAGATGCTGCACCAACCCCCACTGGCCTCCGACCAGAGCTGGCCCTCTTTGTTCCCAGCCCTGCTCTGATCCCCCAAGTTCTTCTTCCCCACTCCAAGCCTTTCAGGTAGACCCCCCCACCCCCGTGTGCCTAAAACCCTCCAGTGTCTCCCACTGCACTTAGACTAAAAACCAAACATCTGGCCAAGGCCTGCAGGGTTCCCACCTGATCTAGCTCCCATCCACCCTCCAAACTCACATCTGTCCTGTCCCCTCTGTGTACTTCAGCCCGGCCACACTGGACCCCTGCTCTATGCACACAGCTGACTTGCTCCTCCGCGGGCCCTTGTCCTTGCAGGCCTCGCCCCGAGTGCGTTTCTCTCAGAGCACGGGTCCTTCACTCAGGTCCCATGTCACCTGCTCATGGAAGCTTTCCTGACCCACCCCATGTAAAATGGCCTGTGCCTCCTCCGTAACTCTCTAACCACTACCCTGCTTTTATTTTTTGTTCTGTTTTGTCTTTTTTCAGTCCTCAATCTCTGACATTACAGTATGTCTTTCCGTGTTGATTGTTCTCTCTCCACACTAGAATACAAACTGAGAACAGAGACCCAGCCTGTCTTGCTCACTGCCAGGCCCCTAGCACCTATAACAGCTCTCAACCAATATTTTTGAATGAATGAATGAATGAATGAATGAATGAATTTGTTAGTTAGATTCACTGCCACAAATAATAAAAAAAAATCTCGAAATAAACCTTTAGAAATCTTGCAGCAATCAGACAAGTACATGTGGATGCCAATCTGGCAATGCTATACAGAGAATTTTGCGTGCATTTGGGTCAGAGGCACCTGACAATCCAATCGGTCCTGTGTCCCTGGCTGGCACTTGACAGAAGTCATTTGTAGGAGGTCTCTTCACAGCAAAAACCAGGGGTTCTAGTTTTTTTCACTCCCCAGAGCCGTTTCCGTGCATTCACGGGTATTTTTACCCAGAGATGCCTCCTGCAGCTGGCCCGTTAACATCTTACATAAACCAGCAACAAAGGGCATCAGCTGAAAGTCTTTAAAATAAAGTCTCAAGCAGTCTGTGCGCAGGAAGTAATCTCCAAGCCCTCTGCGGCCAGTGATGCCTCTGCTGGGGGAGGAGGGGTCTGGTACAGAAGAGGGTGGACCTGGATCCTCCTTCTGAAGTCCACCTGCCAATCCCTTCTTACACATCCATGCGGATGTCATCCCAGGCTGCCACGCGCACCAGGGAACACAAGAATAAGGCAGCTTTTCCAGTCACGATGCTCACTGGAGCATATTTTGCTTTATCTGGAGTCATTGATTCATTGATCCGGAAAGGAAAGTAGAATGAGATAAAACCAAACGGGGCCAAGCGCATCGATTGTGTTTGGTTTCCTTTAGAGCAATTCTGAAATAAGTAGTAAAGGTCGATCTTTGTAGAAAGAAGGGGTATGGCCAGGCTGAACTCTGCTGTGGCTCCCTCCACAAGGAACTGATTTCTGTTGGCTACAGAGTTTCACCAGTGGTGACACAGGTGTGTGCAACACCTCTGAGCCAAACAACAGAGAGTCTGTGCAGAAGATGTAAAATAATGACACTCAGAGTAATACTGATTCAGCCGTCCACTTGCCACCGCTCAGTCCCTGTCCTTAGAAACCATAGGTGACAGCTCTGTAGAATGGAGTTGTGTGCAGGTCTCTGATTGCTACCTTAGCATGAGGACGGTGGCGCTTGGTATCAGGTGTGGAGCTGGCCTGGTGCTGCGAGAAGAAGGCTTTCAACAGGGAAAGCAGAAAATGCCAGGGCTCTGATGGGCTTTGCAACCTCTAGATTCTGGGTCACTGCTTCTCCTTGCAGCATGACACAGGTCTAAGGGCATTTACATAAAAAGCACTAAAATAATAGGGTGGAATACATCAAAGCCAGCCTTTCTTTCCCAAATCTAAGAAAAAACCAAAACAAGGCCAGACCCAGTCAGAGGGCAGCCTGGTCATTTCAGCACATGCCACATGTGAGGCACCGTGTTGTGTGCCAGGTGCTCAGTGAAAACCAGAATAGACAAGTTCCCTGCCTCTTCCAGAGCTTTCATTCTCTTTTTTTTTTTTTTAGGACAGTTTTATTGAGATATAATTATATACCATACAACTCGCCCATTTAAAGCATACATTTCGGTGGCTTTTCATCTTTTCATGGAGTTGTTCAACTATCACCATAATCAAATTTAGAACATTTTCATTACCTAAAACGTCATGCAAGGCTTTAGTCAGTTACTGAATTACCCTCGTGATCATCGCTTCCACTTCTCCGAAAGAGTGAAGATTGTAACATGAGGAGCTCTCTGGTCTTGGGGCTCCCAGAAAACTGCCAGAGAAGGGACATGTGCACCGAGAGCCGGTGGCTGAGCAGGAGAAAGCCAGGCAGAAGGACAGAAGAGAGGAGGAGGAGGTGGAGAGAACACAGGGGCAAAGGCTGCAGACTGAGGAAAGGATTTTGAATTTCGTCTTAGAGCAATAGGTTTTTTGTTTTAAGAGTTTGAAGTTTCCCTGTGCGTCCCAACCCCTCAAGCTCAGATTTTCCTTTCGGAAGGACGTCTCTTGCTGGTGGCTGGAGGGAGGGAAGAGTAGAGACCAGCTCGGCGCCCGTCACGGAAGTCCAGCTAGGAGACAGCGGTGGCCTAAGTCGGTGCGGTGGCAGGGGAAAGCGGAGCAGTGAGTTGATTCAGGTTTATTAAGAACAGAATTGAAAGACCTTGGTAATTGCTTGACTGTGGGGTGACGAATTCCAAATTCGATGCTCCTGCAGCTGGGTATGTGGGTTAGGAAAGGAAAGCTGGAAGAAAGCCGAGATTTTGGAGCTGGGAGAGAGGGCACTGAGGGCTTGATGTTGGATATATTGACAGCGAAGAGCTGTTGACGGAGCTGTCAGGCAGGTGTTGGATCGGAGTCTGATGTCAGAGGCAAGACCTGGGCTGGAGATCTTGGCAGAGTTGTTGCTTCATATTGGCCACTGGTGTCCTGCAAGCAAGTGAGACCACCTGGGAGAGGCTGCCGGGCAGAGAAGAGGCCTGAGGCCAAGCCAGGGGAGTCTGACGCTGTAAGGGTGGGTGGAAGAGGCTGAGAAAGAGCTGCCCGAGAGGAGCAGGTGTACCAGGAGGACGTGGTGACCTGGGGCCACGGAAGACAACATTTTAAGGAGGGAGAGGCTGTGTGTTTAAATATTGCTCACAGATGAGGCCTAAAAGAATGTCCTTTGGACTTGGTGACATGAAAATGATTGGCGACCTTAGCAAGAGTCGTGTCAGCGACAGAGCAGGGAGTAAAAACCGGAGAGAACATGCACAGACAACTCTCCTGAGAGGCTTGGCCGTAAAGGGAGGAGCAGGTGCGGTGGGTAACGGGCCGCGTGGGGGGGGAGGGTGCATCTAGGTGAGAGAGACCTGAGCACACGTGGGGAGGAATCCGGCAGGGGCAGAGAAGTGACCACTGCCGTGCGGTGCCCAGGAGGACGCTGGTGGGGCCGGGCCCAGCATGGCAGCCGGCCTTGGCTGGGGGGAGACTTGCTTCTGCCTTGTGGAGCCGAAGCAACCCTCAGCTTCCGCTGTAGCCAGGAACGAGCCCGAGCCACGCTGGGAGCAGGGACGCCCCCAAAAAGCCTCCCTGGACCATTTGCTATTCACTCTCCTCTTGGGGGGGCGGGGCATGAGCTCTTCTCTTTGCCTCTCACCGAACTCTCTCTCTCTCATTAAACACGTGTTTTGTGAACAGGAAGCCAGAGGCATCCAGGAACCTCATGCACGGAGAACCTACATCTACCTCCTGCCTAAAATCTCAGCTGACGCTTGGCACATCCAGACCTCCTGCCCCTCAGAGTCCAGATCCTCCATCCTTTGCCTCCTCGGCATGAAAATAAGAGCTAAGCTCCGTGACAGGCACAGAGACACAACAAGCAGCCAAAGGCAGCCCAGCAGTATCTCATCCCCCAGACAGGGCTGCTTGGGTCGCCCCCAAATATCATCCCCCCGAAGGCAACAAGAAAGGCCTTGGAAGGAGCAGGGCAACAGAGGGAGGGGTCGCTCCTGCCTCTCGAAGCCTCACGCACCAGCCATGCGGGAGGCAGCTGCCCTGTCACTCCCATCCCCACCCCCACTGAGCGGCCCTGGCGCAGCACTGGCCACAGGGTTCAAGTGTGGTGGCCGCCTCTGGGCAGCTCTAGAATGACCGGGCCACAAATCTGGGAGGAAGAGACACACCCGGGTCCCAGAGCAGGAACTCGGGAGTTGTGGAGACAAAGGGGCTGGTGCTGGTGAAAGGTCCTCGAACAGGGGACTGACGCTGTGATCGTGCAAGGGTTTGGCCAAGATGCGCGTCGGACCCCTGGTCTCTGGGAGCTTTAGGCCTGTGCAGCCACTCTTCCTCATGCTGACATGACACACTGAAGCCAGCTTCCCATGTGCACGACAACACAGTGTCATTAAAAGTTTTTAAAAGCTAAAGCTCCGTTCTGTACAGTGTGTCCTGGGATGACTACTGCGCAAATCTGTTGTGTGATGCCAGGCAGCCTTTGTGAATCATGCACCACACATTAAAGTGTCAGAATACTTTTCAGTGCGCTTTCTCCTGTATTACCCCAACTTTCCTCCACAGGGGACCTGTGAGGTGTGCCGGGGGGAGCGCCGGCCCCCGCGTGCACCCCTGGGCAGAGGGAGCCCGGAGACCGCAGATGAGCACGTGTGTCCCCCCATCGGCGCAGAGCAGCCAGCGAAGGCCGCACGCAGCTGCCTCGGGTCTCCGTTCAATGAAAGAACCTAAAGGAAATTTCCGTGCTATAATGAGTTTTAACCAAACAGCTGCCAACCAAGCTACCGAGGATCTGAGGCCCTGGGCCAAGAGCAGAAGGAATTGTGCTGGGAGCATCTTCAAATTAACCGCACGGTCCTGATGCAGTGGAGAGACCCACTCCACTGACTGCTGACTCTGCTGGTTCCAGTTATTTACTTCCCTGTTCAATAGAAGTGGAAAAATTACCTGTATTATTAATTTGCGTAAAATCTTCCAGCTTCAGAATGTGACTCTAAAGCTATTTTTACAAAGCAAAGTTAGAATTCTCAGCTTTTTGCTCACGAATGACTAAAGCGATTCATCAGCTGTTCTTATACATGGCAAGCTTATAATGTTTTTTATCTTCTGTTTTTTAGGTGAGACAAACATGTACAAGTTTACTGAACCTCTCTCACTCCCACTGCACAGCCATACAGAAAACTACCAAGACAGCCCTTAGTCCCTTTCCTATTTTCAGACAATCAAACAGTTATATCTCCCTTTGGGCAAATCCCCATTCATATTAAATATTGATTTTTCCACTCTTCTTTATTAATTAGTGAGCATTTAACTAGTTTCTGCCACATGTACAGCACTGCAGTGGGCACCGTGTGAAGACACCCAAGTCGTTTAGCCTTCATCGAGTGCTGGACCCCAGAGGGCTTCGACTTCATGTAAGGAAAGCACTGGCCTTCTGGAATAATGACCTCACCAGGGGCTCGTCTGCAGTCTGCAGCTGTACTCGACTATGTGTCATCCTTGGGCATTGCAAGACAGAGCCCAGTAGGACTTCAAGAGTTCCGGAAGACAAGGGAACACAAGGAAGGAAGGACTAAAGAAGACAGAAGGATAGGAAGTTTCAGACAAGGGGACCACATTTATGTCTTTGTTTTGAGGACTGTGAATAGCCTGCCCTGACTCATAGCGGCAGATAACAGCAGCCATCAAAGGTTGATTTACAAGATGATCACGGCGATATTGCAGATATTCAGTTCTGCTGCAGGGAGTAGATGGGAACAGAGAGCAAAACTGGATTCCTAAAAAATGGATGGGCAGAGGGCATAGTACTAGGCAGTAGGATAGATCCTCTTAGTAACAGAAAGTGACCTTCTCATGCTCTGCCAGTAGAGGAACCCAGGGACCCAAAAGGTCGTTTAGGTTAAGAGAGTTAGGGGAAGAAGCATATTATGAATTCACAGCAACGTCAATTGGAAGCCATCCTACGATTTGATTACAACTTCCTTCAAGGATTTTAGACTCCCCAGGATGGAATCGTTTCTCTCCTAAGGGAGCAAGAAAAATATCTTGACAACCCAATCTAAGTCACTGTTCTTTTTAACGGGGCCTGGGGAGGGTGGGCACAGTGTTCTGTGGACTCCAGGTACCCTCCCCCATGAAGGACGTGCACTTCCAGGCCCGCCTAAGTTATGAGGCACTGGACCTCTGGGTTCAAAAGAACCGTGCCGCATGAGCACAACTCTGGAAACTTCCAGGGCGTGCCTACAGTCTCTGCTGCCCACCTCCCCTGACCCATCTGCAGTGCCCCTCAGGAGTTCAGCTGTACGCAGGTCCTCACCAGGACTGGGGCAGGAGCACAGCTTGGAAAGCCCCTGTCTCTTCTCCTGATGATGACACACAAATGGCATGGTTTGAAACAAATCTAGGGTTTTGTTTTGAAACCATGGATCTTAAAAGGTGTTAAGTCCTGGATGGGGAGAGACGGTTACAAGCTCTGCTGTCCCTGTCAACTGTACCATGTCCATGGGAATTGTGCCCTAGGGAAGAACTTACCCAAGACCCCTCCCCCGCCCAGATCTCCCGGGTTCTAAGGAGATGCATCCTTAACTGGGCTGGGAACTCCATGAAGAAGGCAGCAGAAATGGAAAACACTTGTGTTTTTTTTGGGACAGTCACCTGGGCTAGAGAGCCGTGGTGTCAGCCTAGCTCACAGAAACCTCAAACTCCTGGGCTCAAGCAATCCTCCTGCCTCAGCCTCCCGAGTAGCTGGGACTACAGGCATGTGCCCCCAGGCCAGAAATAGAAGAAACTTTCCATTCTTCTGTGTTTACACCAAGTGGGATTCTCCCTCTACTGAGGACACCATTTCAGACTTGCTTGTTCTTAGCCATTATCATAATTTAAAAATATGTGGTTAAGAAGGTAAGACAAGTTAGTGTAGCGAGTTAAGAGCCCAGATCTGGAATCACGCAGACCGTGGTTCTGACCCTAGTTCTGCCACTGACCTGGCGCAGGCTGTTTGACCGCTCAGCTCCTCAGTTCCCTCATTCGTGAAATAGGAGCAGTGACAGTACCTTCCAGGCAGAGCTGCTGTTAGGGCTGAGTGACACAGATCACGCCAAGAGCTCAGCAGAGGTGGAGCCAAGACTCCCGACGGACCTTGTGGCCAGGTGTCCCAGGCCGTCAGTGGCCAGGTGCTGGGCAGGGGCCCACGGGGGCCTCTGGCTTCCTGGGTTTCCGTTTCCTCGGGAGCGGCGGCATCCTTTCTTCTGAGCTGAGCGTGGAGTTCCACACCACATTCTCTCTTTGTCCCGTTTGTGAGTTTGTGATCACAGACAGTGAGACAGGCAGGCGAGTGGTCCCCGCTGCCTGTGGGGGACCTGCTCCAGGTGCAGCCAGGCATCAAGTGGGCGGCTGCTGAGAAGCAAAGCAGTCGGTCCTGGCTGGGAAGTCAGAGGAGACGGCAGATTCTGAAGGCAGAAGAAAGCGGACGATGGGACTTGGCAGTTGGTGAAGAGGGATATTAAGTATGACAGCAGCTTCAGGGACAATGACAGTGCCACAGAGCAGAGACCTTGAAGTCAGAACAGAGGACGGTCTGTATCGGGAGGGAATAGCAAATTCTGCATAATTTGGGTAAGAAAGAGGTTTGATGAAAGGACAGATAGTGGAAATTTCTAGTGAGTAAATAGAGATTAGGATGGATATACATATATAAAATACATACAGACATGACACAGGGGAGGGAAACGTTTAAAGGGGTCCACACAGTTGCCTACATGGAAGATGAACTGGCAAAATGGTAGTTGGAAGGGACCTTCGCAAAAATCCAGCTCAACTCACTCATTTAAAGGTCAAGGAAACTGATTTCAGAGATCATCCGTAATTTATCAAATGGTCCATAGCACCCAGAAAGTGGGAGGTCTGAGGCCTGAACCCCAGTTCTCAGACTCCCTGTTTTTGTCCTTTCCCACAGTTCCAAGCTGGAGACCTGGAAATGGCTAAGTGCCAGCTGTATTGCAATTAACGTGGCCACCAGGATGAAACTGGTGATCACGAGCCTCTAAATTGGGGCAAAATGAACTTACGAGTCGAGGAACTGTGGCTACTAAAAAGTGAATACCCTTTCTTCTCTAACACAGGCTGATAAAAAAACACAAAGTGAAACCAGAAAAATACCTGAAAATTAAACTAAATCTCTTTAACTGAGGGCAGATAGATGATTTCAAAGGCTAGAGAATCATTTCCCTGTTTTTTTCAGGATAGAGAAGTGGCTGAAAAAAGTCAGATTCGAAACATTTCATTTCTGCTTGGATTCATCTTACTCTTTTCCAACCCGAGTCTCACATGCAGCTGACCAGACAGAAAACTGCGCCACCAAACTTGCAGGTCACGAGCTGAGCTCTCATAATTTGCAATGTTTCCATCAAAAACAATCGAATCCGAAGAGCCAGAAATGTGTGCTGCGTGAAGATTTCTGATCCCCCTGCCCACTCTCGGGCTCAGAAAACAAACGTTTCTCTAACTGGTCTAACCCCTTCTGAGCTCAGCATCTTTACTCCCGGCTCAGCTGGTATTTGCACCCAAACTGCCACTTACACCTGCCCCTTTCCTCCACTGTGCTGATCGCACAAGATGGGACAGTTATTACCACCCACCTCACGTTGTATTTCTTTGCAGGATACGGGGACGTGGCAGGGTGTCACTCGATGGTGAGTGGCTGATGCTATTGAGTTTCTTCATTCTCATTTCATTGTGGGCTCACAGCGAGAGGGAAACAACACTCCCGCTGTGAACTTGGTACCCTCTAGAGCTTTCCACAGGCTGGAACTGGGACCTGTCCTTTCTCTCGCACGTGCCTCAGGTAATGCTTTCGCAAGGAAGGAGGAAGACTGAGCTGGGTTCCAGAGCGAATGTGCGGCCCTCACAGCTGCCAGGTTTCAGCTCCTTGTCTAGGGAAACCGCTCCCTTGTCCCAGGACCGGGCCCACAGGGCACCTCCCCGTCGCAGAGGAGGCCAGGCTGCTGTCAAGAGAACACGCGCGAGGTGACAGCAGATTGCCCAGCCCTACCCCAGATTTGTCGGACCTTGAAAAGTAGATAAGCTTCTTTTTTCACAAAGCGTCTTTGACCCAGTCATGTTACAAGTTTGAGAATTCTGTTTTCTTTCTTTTTTTTTTTTTTCATTTTTTTCAGACAAGGCCTTGTTATTGCCAAGGCTGGTCTCAAACTCCTGGTCTCAAGCAATCCTCCAGCCTTGGCCTTCCAAAGTGCCAAATTCAAAATTTCCTCTGCATCTGTGATGATGACTTCTTTTTGAGTTCTAATTTTGTGATCTGGAATCTGACATTTGACACTTGACACCTGGAATCAGTCATTTACCATTTGTGGGACCTCAGGAAAAATGCTTAGCCCTGTGTCTCAGTTTCCTCACAGGTAAAAAGAGCATAATAATTCTCGCCTTGTGAAGTAGAGCCAGTGTGCATACGGCGCGAGGCCAGTGCCCGCGTTCAGCACTCAGTAAATGCAGGCTATGATCAGTCTTCGCTGTCACTCAGTTAGGCTGGCTGGTGGTCTAGTTATCCAACGTTTTCTTCAAAAAATCAGCTCTATAGTTAATAATAAAGTATTGTATACTTGAAAATTGCTAAGGGAGTAGATCTTAAATGTTCTCACCACGAAAAAAATATGTGAGGTTCTGGATATGTTAATTAGCTTGACTTAATCATTTCAAAAGACATACATGTATCAAAACATTGCATTGTACACTATAAATATACACAATTTTTATTTGTCAATTATACCTTAATAAAACTGGAGAGAAAAAACAGATCTTGGCCGGGAGTGGTGGCTCACGCCTGTAATCCTAGCACTCTGGGAGGCCGAGGCGGATGGATCGCTCGAGGTCAGGAGTTCGAGACCAGCCTGTGCAAGAGTGAGACCCCCCGTCTCTACTAAAAATGAAAGAAATTATCTGGACAACTAAAAATATGTATAGACAAAATTAGCCGGGCATGGTGGCGCATGCCTGTAGTCCCAGCTACTCGGGAGGCTGAGGCAGAAGGATTGCTTAAGCCCAGGAGTTTGAGGTTGCTGTGAGCTAGGCTGACGCCACGGCACTCACTGTAGCCCGGGCAACAGAGCAAGACTCTGTCTCAAAAAAAAAAAAAAAAACAGATCTTGGATTTATTCTATTTTCCTGTTATTAAATTGATTGATTTCTGTTTTACTTTGTCATTCTCATTCTTGTGCCTTCCTTATGTTTATTTTGTTGGAATTTTAAAATTTCTTGAAAGTCATATTTAATTCATTTATTTCTATTCTGTTTTGTTGAGTAGTATGTTTAAAACTATAAATCTTTCCTCTGAATATGTTTTTAGCCATCTTATAGTAATTTGATTATAGTCTAGATATTCTGAAATTTCAGTTTTGATTTCAATTTGGAAAGGAATTTCAAAATTTCCAAGAGGTTGTTTTTTTTTTTTTAATTTTGCTTATTAAACTGTGGGTTTTTTTTTTTTGATATAAAATAATGCAATCTGTACTATTTCTAATTTTGAAATGAATGGAGGCTTTCTTTGGCATTCAAAATATAGTCAGTTTCAAGAAATGTTTCAGGGACAATAGAAAGTATAATCTACTTGAATATGGAATTAAATATTTATATTAATGATTATATTATTCCCACATTCTATATTATTACTTATGCCTGTAGATTTCATTTGTCATATGAAAGTTAGATGAAGTCTCTCTGATTATGTTTTGTTCTCCTTGCATTTTCAGACACTTGCTGTGTCTATTCTGATACTTACAGTGCTAGAGTAAACCACTAAAGCAAACAGACACTTGCCTCCCTGGCCCCCAAATGAATATAATGGTTCACACATAGACATGATTTTAGTTTCCTATTTGATATCTGGTTAAACAATTCTTTGAATTCTTTCTGTCCAAATAGCTGGGATAGTTTCTATCTCCTGACAGAAGCCTGGCCCGGTTTCCGTGAGAACCGCTCGAGTGGGCAGGGTGGGGTGTGGGGAGGAGAGAGACGATGCCCGCAGGTAGGAAGCCAGGCTGCAGCAGTCCTGCCATCTTCCGCACCTCCCCGTCACCCCAGCCCGCAGGAGGGTGAGCAGGGATGTTCACAGGCCGGGCCCAGGGGCGGCGCTCACTTTTGCTCCTAGTCCGTCGGAGAACATTCCACTGGAATCACAAGGACATGCAGGTCCACCCGAGCAGCGCGTGCCCCTCTCTAGCGCGGGGCATGCAAGCAGAGAACAGATCCTGGTGGGCAGCCATCCGTTTCTGCCGCAGTGCGGCTTTGTTGATAGATTTAGGCCAGTTGTATTCTAGTTACAGATTAACACTTTTTCACATTTGATTAAAGTTGTCTGATGGTAAAGTGGAGAGTTCAAGTATATTGGATCTGAAGACTATATGGCCAATTTTCTGATGCACCCCAAGACCCCACCACCATTCTGGTAATTAAAAATTACTTTTTAAGGATTAAATGAGATGAAAGCTATAAATGCATTTAGAATTATCCCTGGCACATAAACATTAAACATAGGCTGTTTTATTACTTATATAATTAAAATGATATGATACATTGGTGTGATGTTGTCATCTCGCTGGTTCCTGTATTGTTGCTACTTAATTCAGTAACAGGCAAAGATCTTTCTGTTTGATTCTTATCTTTTAAAAAATCATACTATATCTATTTTATATTCTAAATCTTGCAACAGCTCCCAAAATAAAGTTCTGACCTAAGATAGGAAATTTACCGGCACTGTAGGAACTAATCTTGCATACCTTGTGGAATGAACAACTGAGACTGAACATCTTAAAGCTCATTAATTTGGAAAAAGAAGAGCTGCTGAAGAGGATTTCCTTTTAAAAAATTTTAGCAGCCATAATACTACTTTATTTACAGAGTATAACTAGAAACTCTAGGACTCCATCACTCTAAATACACTGCTGCATGTTTCCAAATAACAGGACACAGCCGACAATTGCTGAGACGTGGCAACTGCCAGACTAGTCAAGTACAGAAATTGGTACAGGTGGGGTGATTGTTTTTACAGCAAATGCAAAACTGCATCTCCAGCCCCGCATGGCTGCGTGTGCACCAGGACCGGCGGGGTGGGGGCAAGAAAAAAAATAAAAGAGACAGAAAACCCACAAT
>CM052442.1:87988462-88017546 GCA_028533085.1 Varecia variegata | reverse complement strand
GTGAATTGTGCTGCCATAAACATTCGGGTGCAGATGTCTTTATTATAGAATATCTTTTGCTCTTTTGGGTAGATTCCTAATAGTCCTATTGCTGGATCGAATGGTATTTCTATTTTTAGCTCTTTGAGGTATCTCCAAATTCTTTTCCACAGAGGTTGCACCAATTTGCAGTCCCACCAGCAGTGTAAGAGTGTTCCTATCTCTCCATATCCTCGCCAGCATTTGTTGTTTTGGGATTTTTTGATAAAGGCCAATCTCACTGGGGTTAGGTGATATCTCATTGTGGTTTTGATTTGCATTTCTCTAATGATTAGAGATATTGAGCATTTTTTAGATGTTTGCTGGCCATTATTCTGTCTTCTTTTGAAAAGTTTCTGTTTATTTCCTTTGCCCATTTATTGATGGGGTTGTTTGATTTTTTTCTTGTTGATTTTTTTAAGTTCTAGATAGATTCTTGTTATCAGCCCTTTATCGGATGCGTAGAGAGTATTTTCTCCCATTCTATAGGCTGTCTATTCGCTCTAATGTTAGTTTCCTTGGCTGTGCAAAAGCTTTTTAATTTGATCAAATCTCATTTATTTATTTGTGTTGCTGCGGTGATTGCTTTGAACGTCTTCTTCAAAAATTCTTTGCCTAGGTCAAGAATTTATGAGGAAGACCCTAAAGGCAATCACGGCAACAACACAAATAAATAAATAAATGGGACCTGATTAAATTAAAAAGCTTCTGCACAGCCAAAGAAACTGTCATGAGAGCAAACAGACAACCTACAGAATGGGAAAAAATTTTCTCATGCTACACATTGATAACTAGAATCTATTTAGAACTCAGGAAAATCAGCAAGAAAAAAATCAAACAACCCTATCAAAAAGTGGGCAAAGGACATGAATAGAAATTTTTCAAAAGAAGATATAAGAATGGCTAACAAACATATGAAAAAATGCTCAACATCTCTAATCATCAGGGAAATGTAAATCAAAACCACAATGAGATACCACTTATCTCCAGTGAGAATGGCCTATACCAAAAAGTCCCCAAACAATAAATGTTGGCATGGATGCGGAGAGACAGGAACACTCATACACTGCTGGTGGGACTGAAAACTAGTGCAACCTCTGTGGGAAGCAATATGGAGATACCTTAAACAGATACGAGTAGACCTACCATTTGATCCAGCTATCCCATTATTGGGCATCTACCCCAAAGAACAAAAGACATTCTATAAAAAAGACATCTGCACTCGAATGTTTATAGCAGCACAATTCACAATTGCAAAGATGTGGAAACAACCCAAGTTGTTATTAATCCACATGAGTGGATTAATAAAATGTGGTATAGGTATACCATGGAGTTCTACTCAGCTATGAGAAACAATGGTGATCTAGTACCTCTTGTATTATTCTGGATAGAGCTGGAGCCCATTCTACTAAGTGAAGTATCCCAAGAATGGAAAAATAAGCACCACATGTACTCACCAGCAAATTGGTTTCATTGATCATTTAGGAATAACATTAATCGGGTGTCGGGCAGATGAGGGGAAGGGGATGGGTGTATACATACATGATGAGTGCGATGCGCACCGTTGGGGGATGGACACGCTTGGAGCTCTGATTCGGCGGGGGGAGGCAAGGGCAATATACGTAGCCTAAACTTTTGCACCCCCATAATATGCTGAAATAAAAAGTAAAAATTCATTGGAGGAAAAAAAAAGAAAGAATCCCAGGAACTAGTAAAGGAAACAGATCCTAAGAATGATGAAGTAAAATGGTCAGAGAAATAGGAAGAAAAACAGGAGAAAAGTGTGTCTGTGCAGAAGTGAATGTTCAATTCTGCACATAGTCATATGAGTCATGGATTCAGGCACCCACTTTGAAGACACTAACAGTGTGATTTGTCACTGGTCATCTTGGTAAGAAAAGTGAAGAGCAGAGATGAAGGCAGGAGCCAGACTCCAGTGGGTAGAAGAGAGCACGGGAGCGGAGGGGATGGAAACAGCAGGAGCAGCAGCTCTTTCCGAAGCCAGAAAGGAAGCGAGACTGTGACAAAGAGGGTTAGTGCTGAAGACACGTGGCTCCATCCTTCTCTTCACATGGTGGCAGAAGCAAGGGTAGGATGACACTGGCAAAGCCCTAGACCCGGAAACGCACAGAGTTGAGACGGCGTGGGAAGCAGAGTCAGGGCAAAGCAAGAGGACAGAGGTGCAGCCACCACCCCCCGGGACAAAAGCAGTGATTGCATCTGGGGTAGAGAACTGGGGCTCTAAGATGAAAATGGGTGAAAGCAAAAAGCAGTGAAGGAAAAGTGCAGGATAACTTGGGGATTGCCGAGAGCAGGATTTAATTTTTGCAGGAGGCTTCTTTGTGACAGCTGCCTTGCATGTGGCTGACCTAGAAAGGACAGCGCAGATCAACAGATGGTTCAAAAGATGTAAGAACAAGGGTGAGGGCTTGGAGATTTTAGATTTATAAGATGTTAAAGTTGAAAGGTGTTGTCAAGGCTGTGGAGCTTAAGTCCTTCAATTTATCAATTCATAAACTCATTTTGGTCCTATAATAATTACTTATTAACTATGTGCCATGCATGATGGCTACATGCTGGACATTGGTACAGAATTGCTTTAAAGTAATTTTACCGTTAGGACTTGTGGTATAGATTCTGCTTCCCTGGTTTTTAATAAGCCCACAATTTCTTCCCTTTTTTTTTTTTTCAGAAGTTCACTCGCTTTTTGGCTTATTTTAATTCAGTATTTTCCTTTTCTCTTCTTAACAAATTATTCAACTTTTAGACCATTGACTTTTACATGTTTCTTTCCTTCTTAATCCTTTGCCATCCTTTTAGCTATTGCAGAGTCACTGACTGGAGATCAACAACCGACAGCGTCCCCAGCTGCCCTGCGCCTGCTCAGGGGAGTCCCGCCTCCCTCTAAGCCCAGGCTGCCTCAGCACCGGCCCTGCCAGCCTCTCCATTTCCAGCCAAGAACAAGCCCCAAATGGAGCGGATCAGATGAGTGAATTAGGATCCAGGAAATGAACAAAGATGCAAATATCATTAGCCAATAAAGTAAAACAAGAAAAAAATTAAAAGTGACATCGTTTTGTAAAAAAAAAGAAAATTCTTTGCCTAGACTGATGTCTAACAGGGTCTTCCCAATGCCTTCTAGAATTCTTAAGGTTTCATGCCTTAGGTTTAAGTCTGTTATCCATCTTGAATGGATTTTTGTGAGAGGCGAGACGTGGGGATCCAGTTTATATGGACGAGCAAATGGAAGCCCAGAAGGCTTCAACACGTGTGCCACGTCCAACAGCCGGTTAGTGACAGAACCGATGTGAAACCAGGCTGCCTCTGTTGAAGCCACAGCACCTCCGGGTTCCCGTTCCTTGCAGTCACGGGCATCGGACTGGAGAGTCCAGGGGCAGTGACCGTGTGGAGTGGGCGGGAACAGGTCTCAGGCCCTGCTGCTGGCAGGGCTGGCAGGTGCTATGACCCTTCCAAGAGAAAGTTGGCGTTCTGTATCAAAAGCCTTAGAAATAATTGTGCAGATATTGAATAAGTGTAAAAATATGTCTTCAGCAAGGTCAATTGAGGCAACATAAACAACAGCAAACAATTAAAAATTACCTACTGTTCAACATCGATTTGGTAAATAAATGGTGTTACATTATACAACAATGTTATTGTGCAGTCATTAATAATTGTGATTTAGATGTATAAAGACAAAAGGTATAGACACAGTTTAATCAAAATGTATGTGTAAAACAGAATCTAATATATGATATTGTTTATAAAGATGTCCACATACATTTATGTGCACATACACACTCATTTTTAAAAGCTCAGAAGTATACAGATTAAACTGATAACAAAATCATGTCTCTGCATGCTTATATTAACAGTTGTTTTTCCATTACAATTACCTGTATTTTTCACTTTTCTATGTTAAACATTTATTATCTTTTACTAAAAAAAAAGTTTAATTCTTATTTTTAATGGTAGATTAAAAATAAATAATGACCAATAAGACAGATACTAGCTCAAAAATAAGAAGAATCCAAAACAGGATAATGTGATCCCATCTTTGTAAAATTCTGTATAGTTTATATTTATATTGTACTATATTATATTATAAAAATATACAATAAATTAAGCATATCTCTGAAAAAAATAAAAATTACTTTTGTATTTTTTAAATGTATTTTTTAAAATTTTAATTAACAAAACTTTTTTTAGAGGCTGGCCTCAAATTCCTGGGTTCCAGTGATCCTCCCACCTTGGCCTCCAAAGCAGTGAAGGTACACACCACTTTGCCTGGCCACTTTTGTACTTTAAATGATAAACTTTAAAAAATGTTTTATTTCTTGATTTATTAACTTAAAAAAACGAAGTCAATACTGACTTCTTGCTGGGAAAGGCAAGGAGATTGGCTCACTCGCCCTTCCTTCTCAGCCCTACTGAGTTACCGATGAGCTCCAGGGTTTTGTCCCAGTCCATTGGTCACATTATGGTAAACTGTGAAGTTTGTCTTTCAAGTCATCTTTACATCCTTTGCTGTCACTGTAAACCTCATTGTTGTTTACTACTAATTTTATATTTTGATGGATTCATGGTTCACAAATGCTCTTTATGTATTGTGTCTTCTCTGTTACTATACTCTTCACATTCTATTGGTGGACTGGATTTAGGCAAATATTATTTTCAAGAAAGACTCACAGCTGTAATGATTGCCAAGTTCTTGCATATTTAAGAATTCTTCATTTGCCTTTATAAACTGGTTGGAAGAAATAAACAACTCAGGTCACACTTGTGCCACGTTGAACTGATGCGGAGAAGTTGCGTGCTAGAAGGTGACTATTTCTTTTTCTTGGCTTGAAATTCTCCACGTAGCTTCTCCAAGATGTGTTCCAATGTCGCTCATTCTGCGTCAGATATTTCTAGAACATGGCGTGTTCTCTTTATCTGCAGATTTAGTTCTCTGTTCAGGGAAAACTTTATCATACCTTTGACTTTTCTTTCCTGCGCCAGTGGTAGCCTTTTCTACCTACCGGTTTTCTCCATGTCGGGTCTGCCTTGTCCACCCCCATCTCTGTTCTTTGCACCTGTATTTATGGTGATTACCTTTCTGACCAGAAGCCACCTGACCAGAGGCCTCCCACGGCCACAGCAACTCCAGTGGTCTTTGCCCCTCTTTGCCCTCGTCCCGCCTTGTCTTCCCAGTACTGGGCGTGGGCACAGGCTGCCCGCCCCCTGAGCTCAGAGCTCCACAAGGACAGGGGAGTGAGGGTTTGCTGCCCCCACTGCTCGGGAACAGCGTCTGGCATGTCGCGTTGAAGCTCAGTAAGTTCTCGACTGAATTATCTCAAGCTTTCCCTGTGTGTCAGCAATTCAATTTTTAGCTGTATATATTGTGTTCTTTGCTGTTTCTAATTTATGCAACTTGTTTCCTTAGCTCTAAGTTTCCTTTCTATTTTATTAAATTCTTTTATCTTGTCTTTGACTTCTTTTTTCATCGATTCCTTTTTCTCTTTAACTTCTTTTAGAGTGTAGGGCATTTGATGGGGAGGATGTTCTATTCCCTAAAGTAAATTTTCTTTCAGAATGGGTTCTCTATCGACTCTTTTTTCTGTAGTATTTGTTACATTTGCAGGCGGTTTCTTTTCATTTCTAGGGACTGGCACTGCAGCTTGTGGGTGCCCAGTTCCGGGGTAGGTGGCCTTCTGAACCTCTTCCAACCAGTCTCCCAGCTGAGCGCTCCTCTCTTGAGCGATGAGACCAAAGTCAGGAATGTGCTGCCCTCAGAAAGACAGAAAAGGTCCAACAGAGGAAGTGCTAATACGAAACCCAGTGGGATAGAGGGGAGGTGGGCGGCGGGAAGCCCTGCCTTCGGTCCCCTGCTCCCACTGAGGAGTGAGGCCCAAAGGCAACTGTTTCACCCATTTTTCTTCTCTGGCTGAGAGGAGAGGAGGGGCAACCCCTGGGAAGATGGGAGTGAAGGTGGGGAGGTTACTCCTAAGGTTGACCGTCTCTGTCCAAGTAGAAAACCTGAGTTTACCATTTGACGGAACAATCCACACTGAAAAGCACTGTCCTTGGGAACGGGACATGCCCTTGACTAGGCAGCGTGAGTTCAAGCCCAGTCATTTTGGACATTATAGGAAAAAAAAAAAAGTAAAGGGGGGGGTTGTCATCAAATCCAGTCGTCACTGTCCACATGCCCCACCTTCTCGGGTAACAAGACACAGGTCCAGGGTACCAGCCCCAGACTAGACTGTTGGAGACAACCTGTTCTGGGGAATTATAGCCACTCTTTCTCATCACTGGCCTCCCTCCCAGCTGCAAAGCCAAAATGCCCACCCCTATTAGTTCTTCCCTTCCTTGGGGAACATCCTATGGCCTTTCACTACACAAGGGGGCCTAGTGAGAGGACAAGGGGCTGAAATCCAATTTACTCTGAGCCATGTGTCCTGTTACGGGGTTGCTTCTGCTCAGAGAAAAGGCCTTTTCCTTTGCACAAAGGTGCCACTCACTCGCTAAACTTTGTGCCCATAGGGCGGAGCGTGCCCAGAAAGAGTGCCTTTCCTCATCAGTGGGCTGGCAGTCTCCCTGCTAGAGAGTAACAGTGGATGGCGGGGCGTGTGGAAGGGCTCCCGCTCCGGAGGAACACGGTCTGACTTCCCCTACGTGTTGTCTCAACACTCATCTGAGTCCCTCCAGCTGTATTTGGTTTTTCATAAATTACCTACTAATCTGGCCCTCACCCCTGCACAGTTTCTGGGTGCAGAGTATAGAAGCCAAATACCAATTCTAGTGGGTCCTTTGTCTTCCTGATGCTTTTCAGAGTTTACAGTAGAGGGTTGGACCACTTCCTTTGTTTGGATGCTGCTGGTGGTGTTTTGCTGATCCTTTCTCCCTCATGTCCCACTCACGTTCCACTCATGTTTTGAGTCTCTGAGACAGGGGACTTCAATGATCTGGCTGCGGACTCTATGCTACTTCCCAGCTCTCCTTGATTCAGACATGGCCCCTGTGCTGCTGCTCTGTTTGCGCACTGTGTGGCCTCTTGCACTTTTACGCACTATTTCACATGTACGCTCATGAAGGGCTTACATCTTGTCTGAATCTACTCTTTAAGAGCTTTGCTAAAAAGTAAATGTATTCAGGTGTTCAGTACATGCTATTTGCTGTCCATAAGGCAATGCAAACTTACCACATATTGAAGATGACATCAAGATGATCCTACACTCTGGTTTTCAAAAACTGAAATATGACTTTTGCAGACTTAAATAAAATGGCAGGAAATCTGGAAAACACCCAGTTTCTTAAAATGATGAGCTGGAAATATAGTTGAATTTGATATTTGGTCAGGAGTTTCCAACAGACGTTGCTTATACAATAAACTTACACAGTGAATCTGCCATTGTGATAGAGGAGGGTTTAAATCAGATTTAAATCTTGTCATGTGCTAATGTGCTAATACTTTCTGCCAGTCTCTAGTGCAGCTGTTAAAACATTTGGGCTCTATACACCAAATTGGATTTCTCAATTTTACGAGTTCTGCATTCTAATTCTTACTATTTTTTGCTTTGCTAATTTAAAACAGATATTGGCTTCTGTAGAGGTGAACATTAAGATTTACTGATTCCAAATATATCTTTCAGAACAATAAATTTTTAATCTCATTAAAGCACAAAGTCAATACATATGTCACAGATCCTAAATGCTTTCAGTAGCATAGGAAAGCAGCAGAATTTTGCATATGTAACATTTGAGCAGGAAGCTAACACTCATTCAGGAAACATATATTTGCAAATGATCTTTGATTTCAACTAAGACAGCAGTTTTCTGGCAATTTTGCCCAGCTAGTGAGATTTTTTTTTTTTTAATTCTTAAAAATACAACACAGTTTATTTTCCTTCAAATTTTAGCAAACATTAAATACCTCAAGGTTTTTTTTCTTTCTTTCTTTAATTTCCAGTTTTCCCAGCTATGAAGTGTCAGTCCTCAATTCTCTCTCCATGGGCTTCATGCTTAAGTTTTTGTCATGTTTAAGTTTTATAACTTCATCATTCAGGACTATCTTTTCATAAATTCTTTTAATACACCGAGTCAAGTAATTTAATTCTCCTCTTTCTCATATCCCTCTCCCTAAGATATTCTACAAGGTCAGATTTTATCTCGTTATTCTCAGTTTTGCTAACTAATACACATACAATTTCTCATGCAGGATCTAGGTACTGTACCTCGGAGTTGAGACCCGTGACTGACAGCAGACACGTCCACATGCCCACACAGTCACTTCGTGTCAATTGACTTGCTCCTGAAACCACTTGGACTTTCTTAGATCCTTTCAAGACTCTGTAAATGGGCTCTATTCTTTATGTGACAAATGTCTTCTTAGGTGAAACTCCAATAAGACTGACTAGAAAAATAACTTTCTTTGGGGCCAGGACTCAAACTAATAGGCTGCAATGTAACATTTAGGAGGGAAACAAATTCATAAAATTTGAATGTTTAATTTACTTTCTTTTTTTAAATTTTTCTTTTATTTCAGCATGTTATGGGGGTGCAAATGTTTAGGTTCCATATGTTGCCTTTGCCCCACCCGAGTCAGAGCTTCAAGCGTGTCCATCCCCCAGACGGTGCTCACCGCACCCATTAGGTGTGAATTCACCTGCCGGACACCAGATGAATGTTACTGCTATATGTGCACTTAAGTATTGATCAGTTAATACCAATTTTATGGTAAGTACATGTGGTGCTTGCTTTTCCATTCTTGTGATACTTCACTTAGTAGAATGGGCTCCAGCTCTATCCAGGAAAATACAAGAGGTGCTAGATCACCATTGTTTTTGTGGCTGAGTAGAACTCCATGGTTATATATATATACACCACATTTTATTAATCTACTCATGTATTGATGGGCACTTGGGTTCTTTTCTACTTTCTATTTTTATTAAAGTTTAAGTAAGGTTGGCAGCAAAATATGTATAATGTTAGGTACTGTAGATTCTCTTCCATTCTATCTCCAAATCAATTAAATGAAAATACTAAACTCAATCTTGTGAGCCTGGGAGCAAAGACTGTTTCCAGACACATTCATTAATTCAGGAATAAAATTTAATGACTTAATTTTGTTTTTACTAGTACAAACCAGGTTAACATGCTTCTGAACAACCCTACACATGTCCTATCTTTAGCAGGAGCTCAAAGGAAATGTTTGATAAGGTACAGATTTATTATATTATAGTTCAACCCCTATAGTTAGCATAAATACAAAGCCATAGTCACCTTTACAAGGTAAAAATTGTGCAACAGCTCTGTAACTAAAATATTATTAATAATGCAGTTTCTGAGAATCAAAGTATCAGCTGGCTGATTTTGCTTTTATGATGTATATTAACATCTTCTTCTAGCATGACAATGCCACCAAAAAAGGTTTACCATTCTTTCAATACCTTTTGATTCCCAGTATGCATTACTAGTTGGCAGATTCATTTTAATGGCAGTAAGGTAAGAATTCAGAGTCCAAAGAGCAAAGATTCACTTTGATGAGCTATTTCATCATAAAACATGCAGCGGTGAATTTTCAATTCACAAACTATTCCTGTCATTCAGTGAAGACTATTACTGTAGGTGGCATCCTCACGGGAACATTTTTTCACTTGATTAAAAGCGTTTACCATTAGACTGCCTGCGTCATGCAAGAGGTCCGATACCTCTGCCGAGGGTGTGGCCGTAACCCACCAGCACGATCAGCTCATATGTGAGTGGCTGCCTTGATTAAGCTTCAACACAAAACACGACACACTTCCAGAACATGTGTCTTGGCAGAGCCTCTGCCACCGTCCTCGCTAGCTAACCAGACATGGGTCATCATTGCTTGGCTTGACTTCTCCTTCCAACAGCAAACTCATCACAACCTTTGTCAAATAGCTGCATGTTCCTCTTTTTCCCAGCGGGGGAGTGTTGTAAAAGGAAGTCATGTCATCCTACAAAGGAAACCAGTAAGCAAGTCATTTGATTTTTGTTTGTAAAGAGTTGACAGGTAAAATCAGTATCAGCCTAGGGGAAAAAATAAATTCACAGAAAATATGAGTTTCCTGAGCTTTTCTTTCATTTTCCTGAGGCATCTTCTCAGCATATAAAACAAAGACAGACATTTTTAGTATTCTCCTCTTTGCTGATAATTTTTATTTACTTTGAGAACCTTTTTTTCAGATGAGCATAAAATATTAAACAGAGAGCCTGGAAGGGATTGTGTTAGGTGGTACATAGCACAATGCAGCCTCCTGGATTCCCCAGAATTTAATTTTATAGGCTTCTGGAATCTACGGCTCCTCCCTGATAAAACATTTTAACTGCTAACTATATAAAGCAAATTTATTTTTTCCTAGATTTCTTTTTTTGTCAGAACTTCATGGCTAAATTGACTAGTAATTAACTAAAAAGTAACATTAATTCCTCAGATAAGCCAGACTGCCCCTCAAGTATTTTGTACTCTGTGAATCTGTTTTGTAAATTAAATGATAAGAGATTAGGGATATTTTGAAGAATTAAGACAATGAAAACAATTCTACAAAAAGCTGTTTTTTCTACTTACTTGTTTTTCAATTTCCTTTAGCCGACTCTCATCTTTTTGAAATTCATGAAATGCGTCTTTCACCAGTCTGTCTAGATCTACTTTGTCTTGAAATTCTAGCTCCGGGTTTCTTTCCAGTACAATGGATACAACCATCAGTAACTAGAAGAGACCGACGTTGAAAGCCAATTACATGAGCCGTAACAGTGACACAGTCTGGACATGTTTTCACTCTTTAATCCAGTGGAGGGATGGGCCTAGCATGCCACGGTATGTTCTGTACAAGAGGTTTAAAGATCACCTGTGGATGGAAACTACCTAATTTTGCAAATTAGCCACATAAGTTCTGTTTGGAAACTATATATGTTTTTCATTGTGTGTATCCCTATAGTTGTATAGAAATGTTTTTGGTCACTTAAATAAAACCAATAACTTACAAAAATGGCTTTCCTAACCTTGCACATAGTACGCAGTGCCCTAATCACCCGAACTGTTCTCTGGGCATTAACTCTTGCTGGCAAGACACCAAAACGTGTCCAGTGGAGCAGGGTGGCCAGAGGAGAGGTGGCAGTGAACAAAGGCAGAGAACGCAGGTGAGCTCAGTGGAGACTCTGGATCTAAATTCATCATCAGATGACTTGGAGCCCCACACCCCAAATGAGTTCAAGTCTGTAAGGCCATAGAAGTTGCTCAGGGGATGGCTATGTTTTAAACAAATACGCTTAACTTTTGACCTCTATGACATGAATACTATTTGGTGTACATAAACTCTTCTAGTTTAATGCATCACCCTATTGTTTGGCCGTCCCATACACTCACCCTAAGTGGTACAGTTCACTTTGGACGCCCAATTCATTTTAGATGCAAAGCCTGTGCCTGAGTGTGCAGTTACTGCTGCAGGCATTCTGTTGGGCTTTATGGGTCCTACTTAGTGCGCTGAATAGGAAACACCCCATACTTCCCAAATTGGGAATCTTGCTGACTGTACTTTACCTAAAGGCTTCCAAAACAGAACCTGAAAGAACCAAAGGAAGCACTTCAAGTAACATCGAAAGGTCACAATGTGGGAGACCTTGGGGTAAGGCTCTAGCCAGGAGAATACAAAGTTTTATTATGCCGTAGATGTAAAAGGACAATTTCTTCTGCAAAGGAAACGATCTCACTTTGGTCAACAAGAAGGACCTCTGTGTCCACTGTCTGTCCCAGATGCTGGGTGCTCGACGTGGAAGGCTGAGGCGACAGCACAGAAAGGCATTCGCCCACCCAACAACCCCGTGTGTTCTGGCAACCCTGTCTCTGCCTCACCCCCACACGCTGCGACACTGACTGCCTGGCACGGTTCACAGCTGGGATGTCAGAGGCAAAGGCAGATCTCACTCAGCTCTGACTGCAACTCCAGAAATGCTGGATTTAAAGAGCATTTTAGTGCCACCTCCAGTTAGCACTCGCTGACAGCTTCTGTCTGAGGAAGACGAATTACCTACCCTCAAGAAACACAAAGTCTGATGGAGACAGTCCCAGAGAAAGAGACAAAGTGAGGATGAGCTATATATTACACCCATCATTTATATATTACACCCATCATTTGGGTCTCTGTGTGTTTGGCACAATGTTTTAATGTGACAAAGGGTACGTATATGCGTCTTTCTATTTCAGCATTTGATTTTACATGGAGCAATGATGATAAGGCATACAATTACATGTCTTCTCTTCATACTAAATATTAATAGTGATGATCCCTTGCTAGTGGGTGTGGAGAGAATTTTTGTTTCCTTTTCTATAATTTCCTGAATTGTTGAAACTTTCTACAATAGTTGTGCGCTATTTCTATAAATAGAAAAAACTGAAAACAAAATGAATGAGAAAGGTCACCTCCTCTCTTCTCATGACACTGCTGAGGTGCCTGCTGTTGGGGGCGGGCATGGAGCGGAAGAGCTGGGCTGCCGGTTGCCACCCTGACTGCTCATGTGCCTTGACTGGGTCAAGGATGGCCGTCTTCCCAAGGACTCAGCTGGCAGAGATCACGGTTAGGTGAGGAATAGAATTCTTGGTCTCTTAGGCAGTTTCCCTTATACGAGTTTTCAGGGAGCAGATAGAGAGCACTTCTTTAGCAATTTTGATACGAACCTCCACAACGATCTGTCTGTATTTTGGCTGGTCAATATTTCCCAATGTGTCTTCAACAAGGAGAGAGAAATTCATCTCATACATGGTCATATCTGACAGGGTTGGTTGCTGAAAAAAATAACTCCACATTAACATGCTGAACTGTTACACTGTAGTTCTCATTGCATAGAGGAATTTCATTTTCTAATCAATAATCTTTTTCAGTTTCTATAAAACCTTAGAGAGCACTTTCAGCTATACAACTGGATTTTATGTACGTCAAACTACTAAAGCCAACCAGCTATTGTGCTAAATTAAACCTCTCATTTTTCGTAGTTATCTTCACCATATTAATGTTTTAGGGGAAAAGGAGTATATTAGAAAGCCACTTCAATACACAAAAGGAACAGCCAAAAACTGAGACAACAAATAGAGTACATATTGCTTCCAGAATTAACACAAGAAGTTATGCTTGCTGTCAGGCTTCAACATGCAAGTCACTTGCTATTGAATTTACATCATTACTGAGGCAGGTCCTTTCTGAGCTGGCAGCATAAAAATGCACACAAACAGGAGAAAACAGCATTATGTGCAGAAATGGCAAGGAAATAGAAAAAAGGCAAAACTAAAAGAATCTTCTTTACTCTGCTGTTTATCTTTCATTTAAAACAAGAGTATTGTACAGTCTTCCATTCACTTTTCACAAACCAAATGAAAACAGAAAATAAACTCAAATCCAAATCCAAATTGGGGTATAGGGGATAACCCTCAAAAGATGGAAGGGAAGACTCTAAATGTCAGACTTGTATGGTGGAAAGCACATGGAATTACTAGAATTATTACCAGACACGCAGAGATGATGACACATACTTGCTTGCTTTTACCTCAATGGTGACTTGGACTGAACTTAATCATAGCTTCAGAACCACGTGTATCTACCTGCTACTCAAAATGGGACCCAATAAGAATGTCCTCTTTCAACCAAGTGGCAGCAAATTTTTCAGCCTGGTGTAATAATGCCTCAGTCCTATACTCAATACAATCTACCTACTGCATTCCACAGTCAATATGATCTGACAAATTGTTCATGTTTACCAGTAATACCCAATTTGGGGCAAATGAAGCTGGAGTGCTGAACAGTTACTATAACTGTTTAGCCATCTAGCAATGGGGTGAGGAGTGCTACAGAGGGGAAGGAAGACCATTTCATGGTTTCACATTAATTTCCTCTCATCATAGGTCATTGAAAAAGTCAACCCAGCTACTACTCACATACAGAAGAGCTTGCCTGATTTCCTACTCTTCTGAAAGGACTTAGGGTAAACAGCGTGGCAGAAAAGTTAAGAGAAAAGGCTCAGAAGCCAAACTGCCAAGGGTCCTGCCCTGGGTCTGCTACTTATCATACCAGATGTGTGACCCTGAGGGAACCACTGGCTGCACTTCAGTGTCCTCGTCTGTCAAATGGCAACAGTACCTTTCTCTCAAGATTGTTCTAAGGATGAAAGGTGCATTTAGAAAAGTGGTGCATGAAAATACTTACACGTATTTATTGCCGTTATTTTTATTTTCAGCAAAGAGAGGCTATTAGCAAGGGGAGGGTACTAAATGTAAGTAGCCCAGGCTATTGGACAATGAAATGAAGACCTGGCACACATTAGTACGGGCTGGGAAAGAAGCCGACAGAAGGCTGCAGGAACGCCCTGCCCAGGTGTGGGAGGCGGGTGCTGAGGCGAAGGCCTGCTCCCCGCCCCCAGCCGGTGCTGCCGCAGGACAGCAGTGCACGGCTGGAGCCCCGTCCCGGCAACCAAATGAAATAGTATAAAAATAGTATAGTATTGCCTTCCAATAGTATAAAAAATTCTTTTAAAAGTTTTTATTCACTTTTTTGAATAAGTAATACATTCACACAGTTCAAATTTTGAAAGGTTAAAAAGGGTTCCAGGGAAAAGCCCACACAGTCCGCAGCCAACAGTTCCTTCTCCCAAAGGTAGAGAAAAGAATGCCACCAACTTCTGGCAGGTCCTTCCACAGGTACTCTAATGTACACAGAAGCAAGACGAGTGCGAGTGTGTGTATGTGAGAATGCTTTATTTGCATAAAGAGCTACATCAGAATTAATTGGGTTGAAGTTTCAACACTGAAAACAAATATAGTACTCTGTTTCCAAAAGGCTAATTCTTCACTTTGGGGTATAAGCAGAATGATTTAGATGCTAGGATTAAATAAATAAAATAGCTAACATGGGAAACCATGTGAAGGGGAAGGCACTAATTCATGTGAAGCACAGCTAAGTTACACGTTGAATAAAATAAGTGATTATCTGTCTAATGAGCTAAAAAGTTACTGCATTATTCACATTCAATGCAATTCCTAAGTAGTGATTTCCTTATCCAAAGCATTACTAGGACACCTTGCTTTTTAGGTCTGATCTGGATCTGTGTTTTCAATGTACATTTTACTGTTTGTGAGGCCTCCCAGCACTGGCCCACCACTGCTTGGGGTGAAGGGACACCCCCACTTAAAGTCAAGCCAGTGTAAGAAACCCTGTGTTCACTATAAGTAAACAAAGGAAGGACAGCTTATTCAGCAAGAGGCTTGACCATGTAGTTCCTTTAAAGAGAGCTTCTTTAAAACATCTGAAATATGACAATACAAAAAATTTTGATTACATACAATTTTTCAGCAATATATCCATCTGGGAGAAAAAGCTTTTTTTGTATAGAGGGATATTAAAATTGAAAAATAAAAGGAACTCAGATGGAGGAAAAATATTTCCAATCCAACTGATTAAACTTCTTATTTTCTAGTACTTCATCCCTTCGGGTATCTGGATACCCCTCCTTTAAAAATACTCTTAGAATATGGAAAAGCAGAAAAGTTATTTGCAGCATGGAGAAGGAAAGAATTCTCTACTCCGGTGGGTCCCCTTAGAAGTCCCTTTTCCTTATATAAACATGATGGGGCTTTACCTGTGGCAGATGCTTCCCAGCCACAACGATGCCATTGGGCGTGCGCTCCAGGATCTGCCACACTCGGTCATAGAACCCGGGGGGAGTTCTATTCAAAGACCCATCGATCTGACGCCTGTTCAGCCAACATCTGTAAACCAAAGGAAAAGTGCCTTAGAGCTGAAAAACAAGCTTGTTCTGGTAGAAAGCAGGGCTTTCAATATGGATTAATTGTTCCAATAGGGAAGCAATAAAAGCCAAAACCTATCAATGATGCATATCTACCATGTGTTACAGAAGTTAGTAAATATTTCATAGAGAAAACAGAGCTTTCAGGAGAGGAAGAAATCTCCAATATCTTAAAAAATTCAAAAGGCAAAATGTTACTCTCTAGTAAGCTATGAATTGCTCACTACATGATCAAATGATTTTCTAACACAAAAAGCAGCTTCATTTAAAACCACAGCCAATTTCACAATACCTTTATGTGGTTTTTACATATAATAAAAGGTAAGCTCCATGAAGACATGGAAATCATATAACCTGATCGCTCCTACTCATCCCTCCCAGAAAGGTACTTAATAAACATTTGATAAATGAATAAGTGAATGCTCAAAAAAGCATTAATTATAATGAATTACCTTATTTTAAATTTTATAAAAATTTGCTATTTAAATATGGGTAAAGTTCCAGTGCTGAAAAATCAGATACAAAATCTTACATGTCATAGTAATAGAATGTAAAGCCAAAATTCTAGATCTCTTATTTTCATGGATTAGTATTATTAAATCTTAAAGATATGTCATTCACAAACTGCTAAAGTAGGCTTCCCCTACTTTTGTTATCTTATATAACCGTAGTATAATATTGAAACCAGGAAATTAACATTGACATAATACTATCAATTAATATATGGACCTTATTCAAATTTTGCCAATTTTACCATTAATGGTCTTGTTTCAATCCAGGGTCCAATCTGGGATCCCACTTGGCATTTAGTTACCATGTCTGCTGAGGCTCCTCTAATCTGTGACAGTTCCTCCATCTTCCTTTGTCTTTTATAACTTAGACACTTTATAAATGTCAGCTATTTTATAGGATGTACCTCAATTTGGGTTGGTCTGATGTTTTCTGATGAATAGACTGTGATTATTCACTTTTTGGCATGAATATCCAGAAGTTTTGTGCACTTTTCAATGCATCATATCAGGCATACAG
This sequence comes from Varecia variegata, assembly GCA_028533085.1. Taxonomy (NCBI): domain Eukaryota; kingdom Metazoa; phylum Chordata; class Mammalia; order Primates; family Lemuridae; genus Varecia; species Varecia variegata. Next base: position 88,000,701 of record CM052442.1, on the reverse strand, counting down.
GATGTTGATGTGTTTTATTACTGGTGATGTTAACCTTAAACATTCGATTAAAGTGGAGTCAGCTGGGTTTTTCTACTGCAATGTTACTATTTTTTCCTTTGCAATTAGTAAGTATCTTGAGTGGAAATACCTTGGAATTATGCAAATTTTCCATTTCTCATCATATTTCCATTTAATGATGGATTCTTGACTGCAATAATTACTACTGTTTTATATTTGTTTAATGATGATTTTCTATTTCCATCATTCTACTCACACTTATTAATTGGAATTCTACTATAAGGAAGAGTCCTTTCTCCCTAGTTACCTATTTATATCAGCATGGACTCACGGATATTTATTCTATGGGGTATAACATAACACAATACTATCGTTATTTTTTTGCTGAAATTGTCCCAGCTTTGGCTATTGGGGCTCCTTCAAATTATCTCCACTCTTTTTGACACACCTCTTATCATATTTTGAGCACTTTCTTATTTTCTGGTACAAGATGCTCCAGGCTCATCTTGCATTTTCTTGCTCAGCCCTGGAATCAATCATTCCTCCAAGGGATGGTGGTTCTTTTTATTAGAGAATGGTATTTAGAAATCAGCATCTGGCCATGAGCTTTGCTCATTGTGAATGTGGTTTCATTGCCTCTAGGTCACCTCGATGGCCAGAATGAGGACATACATGGATGTATATGCACATGTACATACACATATCCACATTTATTTCTGTATCTGCCCTCTGCGCAGAAGCCATGAACTCACAACGCACTGTCAGTCCCAAGCCCGCGCCGCCTGCACCCAGCGCCCCTTTCCTATGTGTAACTTCTTTCTCCAGCAGAATCTGGCTCTCATGACGCACAAAGTATCTACTTGTTTATTCAGTCCCAGTGTATAAAGTAATTTCACAATTGCTACTTCATACATCTGTGAGAAAGAATGTATTACCTGGAGTATATTTGTGTGCAGTTCGGTTTTTCTTTAGCTCGACAGTACCAGTCGAAGCAACGCCGCCAAAGGTACTTCAGCGACTCCTTTCTTCCCCACCCTCAGTGTGGGAATATTACTCATTTGTAAAACAGGTTCGTTTTTTACTCTTTGTATTCTGTGTTCCCGCCACATCCAGGTTAATCTTAATTCATTATTTATGCTTTTGGCACAGGAAACATTACGAGAGTTCAGGAGTCTGAGCCACACGGAACGCTGAGCGTCAGGAAGCGCCGCCTCCCTCGCGCGTCCCCCGCGCCCGCGCCCGCCGCACCTCGGTTCAGCCCACCCTAGGGTCCAGTCACGCTAGTTTCTGATCTATCCTTCCTGTATTTCTTCTGAACAAACGAATACATAAATATGTTTTTTATATCCCTTTCTGACATAAAGAGTAGCATATTGTAGATGCTCTTTTGTACTTTGCTGTTTTCATTTAACAATATATCCTAGAAATTTCTCCGTATAACTTCATAGAGATCATGCTCATTCTTTTTCACAGCTGCATAGCACTCTGCTGTGTGGATATACCACAGTTCATTCAAATAGTCTCCTATGTGTGGGCATTTAGGTTATGGGAATTCTGAAATTTTCAAATACAAACAATGGTGCAATGAATAACCTTGTGCATATATATTTTCATATTGTTGGAGGCACATCCTCAGAGCAGATTCCTAAAAGTATTAATAGGAATGCTGGGTCAAAGGATAAGCACAAATGTAGACCTTTTTTTAGATGCTGTCTAATTCCCAACCAGAAGGGCTGGACTCACTAGCTACATATAGGAGTGTCTGTTTCTCACAGCCTCATCAATTGTTTATCAGACCTTTTAACTTTTGCTAGTCTGAAACATGAGAAATGGTTCAACATGTTTTAGTTATGAGTTATTTTGAACATTTTTTCAAATATCTGAAAGTCTTTTTTATATGTTTTAAATAAGGTGATTAATCATGTTTCTTCCCCATTTTTTCATTGAGTTTTTAGTTCTATCTGTCAATTTTTAAGAATTTTTGGCTATTATAATAGCTCTTTGTGGCACATATTTTGTTCCAGTTTCTCAGTTGTCTTTTGACATTGGTTATCTCTTTTCTGCCTTGCAACATATTGTTTTTAATTTTTATGTAGTCTTATTAATATTTTCCTTTGCTGTCCTTGGGTTAAGTCATAGTTAGAAAGCCTTTCCCATGCTAAAACTAAAAAGGAATTTTACCCATGTCTTCTTTTCCTGTATGATTTAATTTTTTCATTTAGATCTCTATTTGGAGTTTATTCTTGTGTGCAGTATAAAGTATGGATTTGATTTTGTCTTTTTCCAAATGGCTATCCAGTTGTTCTTTTACTATTTATTTAAAAAGTCCATACTTGATCTTTATCATATACTAAGTTTCGATACGTACTTGGGGGTCTATTTCTGGATCTTCTATTCTGTTCGACTGGTCTGTTTGCTCATGCACCAATACCACCCTGTTTTTATTATAGAGGCTTTGTAGTATGTTTTAATATCTATTAGGACAAGTCCTTCTTTTATGCTGTTCTGGTTATTCTTGCATGTTTGTTTTTCCATATGAAGTTTAGTATTAACTTACCTAATTTCATAAAACAGCTTGTTGAAATGTTACTGCAATTGCATTAAATTTACAAATGCTATCTTTATAACACTGAGTGTTCCTATTTAAGAACAAAGATGCCTTTCCATTTGTTCAAATCTACTTTTGTAGAAGACCTCTTTTGTAGAAGGCATATATAGAATTTTCTAGGCATATAACTATACCACCTTGGAGAATGTCAGGCACAAATATGTCAATAAATATTTGCCTACTTATATTAAGGCTCTTTCTGTAATAAAAACATTCTTCAATTCAATGCAACTCACAAGCATTTATTTTGCTCTTAGTCTAAGATTAGGACAAATTAAGACCTTGAAAGGGTTTAGACTTGAAGTCTAGTTAGGGAGACAAAATCACAGGCAACATATTTAAATAACATTATCAAACCCAGTCCCTTCTGCCAAAATGTTGGGAGGAGATGGTGAGCGCTAAAAAGGTTCAGAAAGGGAATTGACTAAAGTGGTATAAAGTGTTCCATTTTGCACAGAATAATAAAAATGAAGAAATGCTTATAAACTATACCTGAAAAAAGTATAAAATTCAAATCAACACAAAAAACAATTGAAAACAGACATTTTAATTAGTCTGTTTATACCCTCCATCTATTAGGGTGGCCTCTGACACCCTGCTGCATCGTATTTCTTATTAATATCTTACACATTTCGTAGATATGTCAAACTAACAATTACGATGTTCCTGTAAGTCCAGTGTTGTGGAGGTAGCAAAGGGCCCTGGTTACCTTCCATTCTGTTGAGGCTGGAGGATATCCAGCAGAAGCTGTTTAACTTCACTAGGTGACAACTGATACAAGTCCATGGTTGGCTTGTTCCCACTGCGGACCTGTAGTTCATACTCCATAGCATGGATGATCCATCTGAAACAAAGCAGGGGAAGCATGAATCAATAACTCTTGAAATAAAATCACCTTGTGCTTCTCTTGGTAATGCCCTTAGCAGCACTGACCCAAGCAAAGGGTAATAAAGAAAGGGCCATTTGAATTTCCTGAACCATCGATACAGTTACTTCTGTCAAGATTGTGTGACATGATCAGACTCTTACAAATGAGGCCTGCTCTTGCACAGGTGGTGAGGTTGTAAAACATGAAAATAGGCAATTACTTAGGTTCTCACCAAGTGAGATTTTACCAGTTCAGTCTGATCGTATTCTGTATACAAATAGCTGCCACACTGTATTTTCTTAATACTAGATACATGCCAAAAAAAAAGGGACATAAACAATGCATTTCAATATGGGCTGAGATATGCCATTATGTAAATATACTTTCCCAGGAATGATAAGCATGTTTTATCAATTTTCTGTACTTTGCAGTTATTCTTTTGGGATGGGAGGGGACAGAGAAGTACCTGTCTTTGAAATATAAGGACACAATTAGTTATAACTTAATTATAGTCATACATTAAAGAATGTACTTTAACCAACAGATGTCAGAAGAGCCAAATATTTAATTATTTTATGTGTAAGTAATTTTATTTTTTGAGAAGCTTTTAAAAAGCATTTTTGCGGTTTCATCTTACTTCTTTCATTTACTGTATTCTGAGGAAAGATAAACTAGTTATGAAAACCAAAAAAAAAAAAAAAAAAAAAAAAAACCTCTGGAAATAATACCGTGCCTTAGAGAACCAGAACTCTACACACCATGAGGAAAAGCCAGGGAATTACTTTTACACAGTAGATTCCTGTGCTTTATCCTTAAATCCCCCCGTGAGCACTGAATAACAGCCAGTGTACCGCAGTCTCTGGAAAGACTGTGCCTGCATACCCCCGCCGCCTTTCTCCCAAAGGGAGGCTCTGCTGAAGCCAGCCCACTGAGGGACACATCTAGATAAAGCAATGAAGGTTTGAAGTGGCTAACTCACTACACCCAGATAGAGCATCATTGTTCTCTTGATACACTTCCTTGAAAGACAACTCGCAAGGCCTTGTGAGCACAGAGATGAAAAAGTTAGGTAGGTGTATTCAAAAGATTAAAGTCTGTCTTTCTGCCAAGACTGGATTGCAAAACATCAGTGACACATTCTCATGGGATGACTGATGTCTCTCAGTGCAGAAGATGGTAAGAAAAAATGTTAATCCTTCCCAGTTGAGCCAGAGGTGGTATCAACCAGGCACATCTCCCTTCCTGCTGGGCCAGGCCACAGGCCACAAGGTAAAGGTATCAGCTCTGTGACTGTTCCAGTCTCCACTGCCTTTGGCTAACACAGCTCTCAGCTCTTCCTACCCTCTCCCCTATTCTCTGTTTTGCCATTTCTCGAAGTTGGGAATTTAACTGGTCTATCAGTCAATTGCAGAGTGTGTGCTGTAAAACACTGAGATAAATTATAGAGGTATGAGAGATACACAAAGGTAGAACATAATTTTTTAAAAGAAATTGTTACTATTACCACTGATAGTATATAACAAATATTTAATAGTTGTTCCTTGATGAGAGCAATAAAGATGATGAAGTATTTGCAAACAACAAATGTTTGAGCTTCCTGATATATATAGCAGAACATGTAACAGAATTAAGATTTACCATTTATATTTCTCTAATCAGCTGAAGAGAAAAACTGGACTAAACTTTTGTTTTTTTTTTTTTTGAGACAAAGTCTCACTCTGTTGCCTGGGCTAGAGTGCCATGGTGTCAGCCTAGCTCACAGCAACCTCAAACTCCTGGGCTCAAGCGATCTTCCTGCCTCAGCCTCCCGAGTAGCTGGGACTACAGGCATGCGCCACCATGCCCGGCTAATTTTTTCTATATATTTTTAGTTGGCCTGCTAATTTCTGTCTATTTTTAGTAGAGACAGGGTCTCGCTCTTGCTGAGGCTGGTCTTGAACTCCTGACCTCGAGTGATCCGCCCGCCTCAGCCTCCCAGAGTGCTAGAATTACAGGCGTGAGCCACTGCGCCTGGCTAAACTTTTGTTATAGGCAAAGACGAGGATGTCTTTACTTGACCATCCTCATTATTGACTATATTTAACTAAAATGTTAAACAGGCATAAAAGTAACAAAAACAATTATTTTGGATGCTTTGACGTTAAAGTTGTTTATAAACTTAGTTGTTATAACATGTCAGTTATAATAAACTATTCAGTGAATCTCTTCTTTAAATAAAAAAGTCTATTTTTATTTTATGAAATAAAATAGAATTGTCTTCTATTTATTATTTTATTTATTTGATTCTATTTGATTTCCTTATTTAGATTTAGAATTTACATTTGAGGCGGCCTAAAATAGTGGAAGGAACATTGGGTTAAAACTCTAAGGCTGGCCCGCTGGTCTCCGCAGCAAATCGCTGGAAGGACAGGTGGGGTGGGAGGTTCTGCTCCAGAGAAAAGTGACTTAAGAGACACAACCACTAATGCCATGTGTGAGTCTTATTTTAGATCCTGACTCAAAAACAGGCCAACTATAAAAAATCATTTTTGGGGGAAATCAGAGAAATTTGAATAAGAATTGGGTATTTGGTGATATTAAGCAATTACTGGCAATTTTGTTGGGTGTGATAATGGCACTGTGATTATTAATGTTCTTTTTAAGAGCTATATACTCGCTAAAATATTCATGGGTAAAAGTCGAATGTCTAGGATTGCTTTATAATATACTGCACCAAAAAATAAAAATAAAAAAAGAAATATAAAATAAATGTGGCAAATGTAAGTAACTAACAATTGCTTATATGGGAATTTACCAAATAATTCTGTTACTACACATTTACAATTCTTTATAATGAAAAGCAAAAACGCTACAGACAGAATGAAATACTAATTCTGTCACTTATCAACTGTACCCTATTAGCAAGTTATTTTTCAAATGGGAATATTACTATTACCCATTCAACTTTATGAAATTGTTTTGAGGAACAAATAAGATAATGTATATAAAAAGGCTTTTGATATGCTAAAGAGTCAAAAAAATGTTAGCAAACTCCCGTTATGTGACTTCTCAGACTCAGTTTAGAGGAAGGTAATATAATTTTAATTGAAGTCTTCGAGTTACTTATTAAGCAAGTGCCACATTCAATTAACTTTAGGAGGTATCTTCTTCTAAAATAAATAATGTTTTATTTTTAAAAGGCTTACTTTTTAAGGTCCTCCAATAACTTGAGTTATTAAAACTAAACATAGTCTATCACATTTATCTTTTAAAATCCTTAGTACCATATGCAAAGGTAGCTGGAGATCTAAAATGGGCTTCTTCCTTCTATTTACAAAATCTCAGCAGTTCTGTGAGCAAATTATAGACAACATTGTACTCAACAATCCCTAAAGAAAAAGGTGACTGTTTTTCATTCATTTGAGCATGAATGAATATAATCTATTTGTCATATAATTAAAATATATTTATCCATTCAAAAATACTGGCCACACTAATCTTTTTACACTTTGGAGTTCTTCAAAAGACTAAAATAAAAATAGTAAAACAGCCTTAGACATAAACTATTAAAATAGCTCTCAGAAGCTGGGTGTGGTGGCCCATTCCTATAATCCTAGCACTCTGGAAGGCCAAGGCAAGAAGATTCCTTGAGCTCAGGAGTTCGAGACCAGCCTGAGCAACAGTGAGACCCCATCTCTACTAAAAATAGAAAAAATCAGCCAGGCATGGTGGTGCATGCCTGTAGTCCCAGCTACTAAGGAGGCTGAGGTAGGAGGATTGCTTGAGCCCAGGAGTTTGAGGTTGTAGTAAGCTATGATGACGCAACTGCACTTTAGCCTGGGTGACAGAGGGAGACTCTGTCTCCAATAAAAAATAAATAAATAAAAATAGCTCTCAGAGACCTAGAGAAAGTAGATTACCAAGTGAGTAACACAGTTAAGAAAATCAAGGACATTTTATCCATTTTTAGGACTACTAATCAAGAAGGACACAAAACCTGATTTGACAATTTCAGTATAAAAGCACTTAAATGCAAAATTGGGAAAGAATGCAAATGTTGAAAGTCAAAAGAATGAAGGTTATCCATGGACTAAATCTTTATAAATTCAGTCTGTCTAAGGTACCAGAGACATGCTCTCCTTGCCAATAAGCAAATGAGAAAGTGGCAGTTACACAAGACTGACCAAATCAACCTTCATACGTACCAACGTTTGACTTGACAACAATGAATTCTTCAGGACTACTGGAAAAGGGCGAAGGGGTAGACTAGTATTCCTGCAAAGTCCTAGAAATAAGCTTATCCTTCTGAAAACTCCCTCGTTCTGAGGTTAGTAAGAATATTGCATGTTTACTGGCATTTTTCTTTCCAACATGCCCCAATCAAGGAATGAGATATAAAATAAAGTACTTGGAAATCTGACACCATTGGTAAACCAGAATGGCTAACATTTTCTGAAAAAAGGCCATAAAGAATAGCACTAATCCTTGGTAAGAAACAATTTTTTAATGATCATTTTGAAATTATTTCAAGATAGTAAGAAGGATTTACTAAATTTGCTATTAAACGAGTGAATGAATGACTCTCTGTGCAAATATTTTACTAAGTCTTGTGTAATGAACTGAATTGTATTCTCCTCCTGCCCCTCAATTTATGTGTTGAAGCCCTAACCCCAATGTGATAATATTTGGAGATGGGGGTCTTTGGGAGTAATTAGGTTTAGTTAAGGTCACGAAGGTGGGACCCTTATGATGGGATTAGTACCCTTTGAAGAAGCTCTCTCTCTCCACCATGCGAGGTCACTGAGACAGCAGCTGTCTGCAGGCCAGGGAGGGAGCCCTCACCAGAAACTGAACTGGCTGGCACCTTGACCTTGGACTTCCTGAACTCCAGACTGTCAGAAAATAAATTTCTGTTGTTTAAGTCACTTGGCAGCCCAAGATGACTAATACACTATATAAGAGAAGATGGGAAAGTTGCAAGAAGAGACTTTTCTCCTTGATTCATATCAATATGGAGAGGGTGACAATTTGATGAGGCAAACTGAGCTTCTCGTTTGGTGACTGGAGAACGACGACTCACTCAGTCTATCCCTGATCCAATCATCACAGAACAGAGGCAGGAGAGTTCCACCGTCTCACTTCCTTACCTTGACATCAAATGTCAAAAGCAAAGACCTCTGAATAAATATCAGAAACATGCTAATGAACTTGAAGCTCTAATTACCTTCTCTTTCCTTACTGCATAAGCAATGTTACAGTCTGATACCTATGATGCTAATGGCCTTCTCTAAGCATTGGATGCAGGATCCACAGATGCAGTTGCGTACATCAGAGGACAAGATATGTCTGGATCATAATTACTTACAGAAGATGTCCTGGCAGTATGGAAAGCAGAGATGAAAAAGGCTTGATAACATACATCCTCAGGGGTTATCTCCCACTAAAGCCTGACTGACAGACCCGCAGCAGAAAGCAGTTGATTGGAGGTCTTTACAGTAATGGGCCTGTCAGGAACGTGATCTATTTCAACAGGAGAGCGGGAGCACAAATCAATAATGAGACAGCGAATCAAATCATTATCAGACTAGAATACCATTCCTGTGAGCAGGTTAATTTTGTTCACTGGAGTGGCCGATAGCAGCAAAGTTGAAGAAATTGTATTAGGAGGATTAACCTTGGAAAAAAGAGGGAAGAAACATGGTGCTATTGGTTTAAAAGCAATTGAGGCAGTGGGTGGTGTAAAGAAATGCATTTTTTAGAAAGCCTCAGGGACAGAGGTTAAACTAGAGAGATAAAAGTGTATGTAGTACAGGGGAATTGTGGGTAAGATGTACCATGGCTAAGGCAAATGTTCTTATTTCTTGTGTCCATTGAGTCTAGTGAATGTTGGCATTCCAAGAAGAATATGGTATCAAAATCTGACTGAACAATCTCTTTAATCATAATTAACATTTAAAACAGAGAGAAAATAATACAAAGCCAGATGAGAATGAATCTGAGATGCTTTATCATCCTATAATGAAGTAAAAAAATAATGTATTCTATAAATCTCCCCACCTTTCTTTTAAAATTGTGCTACAACCACTACAAAACACAAAGGACTAACTTAGAAGCAGCTACATGTTCAACAATGTATAAGAAACTTGCCATTGAAAGACTCTATAAATGAATAATTTTCTCACCAATTTTAAGCAAACTAAAAACCTTCCGGGGACTAATTCCAGGTAAATTCTGTAAAGAAACATACTGGGTATGTATTTGCTGCTGCCAATAAACAAACATGCAATGGGGCCATTCACTTAAAGGAGCTGAGGACTCAGTAAAATTTATTAAGGATGAAGCCCAATAAAAACATACAAAAAGACACAGAAGTGTCTTTTCCCTCTTCAGAGGGGCACTAGCACAAGCCCCAGACAGGATGACTACAATTGCTGAAGCTGTCTGATACCCCGAGTCGAAACAGCGTTCTAAACCTTTCTGCTGATGTGGTGGGAGAGCACTGTGGGTCACAGGTCTGAGGGGATTTCAGAGTGCTTGCCATGGGTTGCATGGAGTCCTACCAAGTGACAGAGAGGTGACATCATGTCAGATGGCACGGGTGACTGCCAAAGGGATCCTGAGTTGGGGCTGCTATGTGAAATGCTTTAGATCATCCCACCGGGCCCTCAAGGAGAATCAGCCATGGCCGAAAGGGCCACCCCCCAGGGTGAACATCTGTGGGAGCGCCGGGTCTTTGCACACCTGCAACCAGAAGACAAAAGTGAGCGAGTGCGTGTTTGTTGGTGTGTGTGTGTGGGGGGGTCCTCCTATGGATTCTTGAGATTTGTAGTGTGTATAAAGAACTCCTCAGACGTACCTGTTCTCCAAAAGCTGTAAGAGAGAAGACTCAAATTATCAAACGTCACAGCGATAATGCCGAAGCTGTACTCTTTGCAAAATATCTTTACATTTGTTACCCAGAATTACCACAATCCAATGAAGAAGCCAAAGCTGAGATAGCCTCACCATTTTACAGACCAGGGAGCTGGAAGAAGGGCTGAGGAGGCACGAACTTTGCTGTCATTCACGCTAGTTTCAAATCCTGGTTCTTGGTCCCCTGACCTTGGGCAAGTTACTTTGCAGAATTTCAAATTGCTTGTCTATAAACTCAGAGTTTTTATGAGGATTACATGAGATAACCCAGGGGTCAATCATCTGGAACAAAGGACTTCAGTAAACATTAGATCTCTTCCTCTGAGGATAAGAAAGGATAATTCATGTGCCCAATATAGTCACTGAAGTTAGTGGCAGAAATGGGAACAAAATTCAAGTCTTTCCACTTACAACTCCCATATTGGTGGTCTCCAGAGAGCTGAATTAGGTGACAAGGGTGGTTTTGCCTTAGGGAAGTTGGAAAATTTTCCTTAGAGGAATTAAATGGCAACTGTTGACCCTTTGCCCTTATCCCATCATCTTTCCCTTTGCTGGCTCCAATAAACAGCACCCCGGCCCATGCGTGTCCGCTAGCAGCAGCTCAGGCTGGCTAGGAATTGGCAACACAGGCATCTGCCACATAGCTACACAACAGACAGTCTTCAGGAAGATATTGCTTCCTCTAGAAATACTGAGCTTGAAAATACAACCAAATAAATAATTTAAAACTGTTCTTATATTTTGCTTCCTAAGCCAATTTTGATCCAACAATAGGCAGGCGTGACCTATATTTTAAAAACTTCTTTGTGTGTGGTTAATATGACAAAACTCTCCATTTGCCAGAGGTATCTTACAATATTACAAGGAAATAAAAAGCTTGATCTAAACCTCTCAACTTTTCACAGCATCTTAATAGATCTCCTGCAGTATACAAGGGGCCAACTTAGTATCATCCTCACTTTCTTGATCTTGTGATAAATAAAAGTGCAAAATCTCATTTATTAGGTTACCTTGTAACTACGGTATGCCTTACACTGTAAAATGTTAAACAGTACTGATCCTAGATCGGAAGGCTGACAGACAAAAGACAAAACCCATCTGGAATCTATGGCACATAACTGCTATGTGAATACTGGAATATAACACAGACCGTAAGTCAAAATCATGTAGAAGGGACCACAGAGGTCATGAGGTTCTAGAAATACACACTGAAGCCTGTTTCTGTGAGATAATGGCAATGGTACATAGGAGCAAAACATGCAGAAAGTACTCAGGACTGAGACTAAGAACCCTGGAGGAAGGAAGACCTTGGTGTAAATCTCAGTACTTTTGCAGTCACCTACGCTCTCGAGTCTCAGTCTCTTTACTGTAAAATGGGGGTTTACCTCATTTTGTAGGGATTAAATCAGACAATATGTGTGAAGAATTTTATACACATTGCCTAGCATGTAACAGACATGGAACAAATAGTATCTGTGGTTATGAGGATGGAGCAAGAGGAGGAGGAAGGTTTACTAGCATCATCTTTTGAGTGCAACGACCATGTGTTACTCATACTTGTCTCCTTTTAGATCTTTACTGAAAACACGGCTTAGAGACATCCATTCGAAGGCAACCTGCACTATGCCCTGATGTGATTAACTGCACAATTCCATTAATAAATGAATGGAGAAAAGTCCTACATCCTGATATCTTCTGTATGTATGACTGGACTTTTCATATAAACAAGACCCTATTTAATTTGGTGATTTCCTGAAGGATGTGACTTAAGTCTTCTTTTACACTTAATTCCAGTATCATGTGTCACAAACCATGTCCATTTATCAAAATCAAAGGACTCCTTTTCTTCTCTAAGAGCACAGAGACATGCTG
>CM052442.1:87942584-87987962 GCA_028533085.1 Varecia variegata | reverse complement strand
CCACTATCCCACCAACGCGACAGGGACATTATCAATGGAAGGCAGCTATGCTCACCACTATCCCACCAACACGACAGGGACATTATCAATGGAAGGCAGCTATGCTCACCACTATCCCACCAACACGACAGGGACATTATTCATGGAAGGCAGCTATGCTCACCACTATCCCACCAACATGACAGGGACATTATTCATGGAAGGCAGCTATGCTCACCACTATGCCACCAACGTGACAGGGACATTATTCATGGAAGGCAGCTATGCTCACTACTATCCCCACCAACGTGACAGGGACATTATTCATGGAAGGCAGCTATGCTCACCACTATCCCACCAATGCAACAGGGACATTATTCATGGAAGGCAGCCATGCTCACCACTATCCCACCAACGCGACAGGGACATTATCAATGGAAGGCAGCTATGCTCACCACCACCCCACAAACGCGACAGGGACATTATTAATACAATCAGAATACAATGTCACAAGTCCAGAATAAATTCAAAGACAGTGAATAATTAAGGTTTCCTAGCAAATTTCTTCTGCTACTGTTAAACACTAAGTTACATGCTGCCTCCTGACTTTTTTATTTTCGGTAACATAGTTGAAGGAAAAAGTATATGTGATTCTCCTGAAAGGCACTGAACATATACAATAGCACCTATAAGAACAGGAAGAAAGCTATTTTTAGAATAAACTAAACACATACTCCCATTAATAGAAAGAAACTTCAGGTCAGATTTGAATTCAAGAAAGGAAATTACATGAATTTGTGAGAAGACATAAATTAGCCGAAATGCTAAATAAGCAGTAAAGGAAAAACTACCAGAGACTAAAAAACATAGCAGTGTAAAATCTTGGGAAAGTGTTTACCTTTACTTTAAGGCTTTGTTTAAGTGTTTGCAAGGATGACTATCACTTGAACAGGCTCTCCTGACTAGAACATTTATTACAAAGATTGTGGCTTTGAAAGAGCTATGATCTACACTTATTCTGTCTCAGAGAAATGCCTGAGTCTGTGACAATACTTTCATCCCATGTATAAAAGAATCACACTTGTTTTCTTTTAGAGTCAAATCACATGAAAAGACCCATTTCTGTACCCTAGTATGTATGTAGTCAGGAGGTTGGAGTTGAAAATATTAGAGCAAACCAAGAACAAACAAATCAGGACATAATTCAAACTTCTTATAACTGATTTGGAATACCTTTAAATCTTTGAAAGAAACAATTTTAAGGGATAAAAATGAAGGCCAAGTTCTATGCAGGTACAGTAATTTACTTTCAATCAAAAAAAAAGGAGAGATAAAGAATGGGAAATTCACTTGAAATATGCTATAGTTGAAATTAGTCAAATCATTTAGAAAATAATAACCTAAACTAAAATTTTTAAATAATACTGAAAAATATAACTTAGAAGGTAGAAATCTCCTAAAGAAAATAACCAACACCAATTTGATGCGTATTTCTCAGATACTTTCCATACATCCATGACACACATATAAGTATGGTATTATTATTGTTCCTTTATAAGAGGTGGAATAATACATTTACGATTTACTTTGTTCATTTAATTTATCTTGGATATTTATAAATATCAGTATATCGAACTTCATCTTGTTCATTGTCATGGCTGCATAGCATTTCACTATATGGTTATAACATCATTTATCCAAACTATTTCCTACTGATGAATACCTCGGTCATTCCCAATATTTCACTATTTCAAACACTGCTGAAATGAAGACTGCTGCAAAATATGTCCTTATGTACTTGTGTGAGTATTATTGTAAATTCCTAGGATGAGAACTGATAAACCAAGAGGTATGCAGATAATGCCAAATAAGCAATGAGTTTTCTACATGTAATTTTGAAGGAAAAAATGGATAGTAATTTTTCAGAAGGTGCTTTATATTCACATGTAAGATTAAAACTAAGAAATGAAAGGGAAATTGAACCAACAATTAACAGAAAAGGAAAACAGTAACAAAAAAGCGTGGTCAATAAAAAACATGAAATAGAATGCAGGAATAAGTCAACATGTAAAAGAAATGGCATAAATATGAAATATATTTCTATTAAAAGATAATATGCATATATTAAATAGTTAATACTATGGTACTGTACACTTAAAAATGGTCAAGATGGTAAATTTTATGTTATGTGCTTCTTATCAAAATAAAAAAGGCATTTTAAGATTATATTAAAAATAAATTCAGCATACATGCTGATTATAAGTAAATATATATATATATATATACACACACACAGAAAATTATAAAAGAATACTGAATGCAAAGAGATAGAAGACAGTATACCAAGGTAATAATGACAGATACAGAAAGCAGGCATGGTAGTAACGTTGGACAAAAGGTAATTCAATTGTGTTTTTTAATGCATGGTAATGGTATCCTGGTTACGTTTTTAAAAAGTCCTTATCTTTTAGAGATACTCATTGAAGCATGTATAGATTAGATGATACGACAGATTTGCCCTAAAAGATCAAGAGTGGGGCGTGGGTGGGGTGGGCAGTAGATGAGAGTGCAGGTGAAATGAGATTGGCCATGTGATGGGATTGCTGAAGCAGGTGACAGTGTGGGCACACAAGGCTTTATTATACTGGTCTCTATATTGTAGATGTTTGAAATTTTTTTTAAAGTTGTAATGCTTTACATGACATAAAGATACACTGATAAAAGCTATGAAGTAACATGGACAAAACAAAGTTTTAAAATATATACAGCAAAACTGATAAAAATGCAAGGAGAAATTGACACATCCATGATTACAATGAGAAATTATTAAGACTTTCATTAATCAAGTATCAAGTACAACAGAAAATCCAATTATATAGTTAGCAAGCTATATGCACTTACACTCACTCACATGCGCATATTATATATTTGCAACCAACAGAGAATATATGTTCTCTTCAAACACTTAAGGAACACCCCCCAAATTTACCACATGTTGGGTTACTCTATATGCTCAGGTTATCATTTGACTCTCTTGCAATTAGGACATTTTCACATGATACTTATACAATTAAAAATATATTTTAAAAAGAAAGGTTTATACTTCATTAGCTTGTCACTGGCTTTTAAAATATGTCTCATTTCATTTTCACATAAAACAAAGAGGCTAGTAGTAAAGTGAGGCTAGACAGGTTCAGGCACTTGTCCAAGGTTACAGGATGATAAATGGCAGTCAGAACCGGGACTCAGGTGTTAAATGCCAGAGCCTAGTCAATTCTCCCTATGCCATGCTGGCTCATAAAATTCTTGTTTAAGAAGATTCAAGATCACCAGAGCCTTACTTTCAATCCTTTCTCCAAAAAGAACACTTAAAATATTAAAAATTAGAATTTGATAGAAAATGATGCAGAATATTCTTAAAACGACTGAATTTTTATCTGAGTGTGCCCTCTTGTCACTTAGTTTTACTGAAAATCTTTCTTCTCTTAAGGGTTATTCATTTTATTTATAGGAACTTTTACAAGTGTTGTGCTTAGTGCTTTACATGATGCAGCCGTTGAAATCTCTGGAGTCTGATTTTACCAGAGAACAGAGTTACTTTCACTATGTCTAACTTGGGAGTTAAATAAACAGGAGGATTCTTTCAGGCCACTGGCATTCATTTCTTCATACCACCAGATGTTGCCTCCGTGGCTTAGGGAAAAGATGCACTTTTCTAAATACACACCAGATACCTGGAGCATGGCTTCGCTTGGAGAGGCCCAGTCTGTTAGAGGACAACGCAAACAGTGCTCTGTCTGCGAGTGCCAAGTCCTTTACTCACCCGATCCGTATTTTCAGCATGCCCCTGAATAACTCAGGGCTGTTGGAGATGATCCAGCCAATGTGGATGACCAGTTCCTGCTGAATGACCGCTTCCCTCTCATCGTGGGTGTTACACTTGTAGTAGATAATGTTCTTAATTACACTTGGAGACAAAGGGTTAGAGATAACCTCTTCTTCATGGCCAAAGGCACCCAGAGTTACCTATGAGTGGCAGAATTTTATTGTAAAAATCTCCTAGCTACTAAAAGACAAAAAAAAAAAAAAATTCAAGGCTCAGGATGACTGGCAGGCTGAAATTACTCTACACAAGCTAGGGAATTGGGTAGAATAACTGTTCCTGCTATTTATTAAAATGGCTTTCAAAGCATGACTCCCACCAGAATTCAAGACGGTTCACAGTCTAGTCTAAAATATAAGGGCAGGTGAGGGTCCCAGTTAGGAAAGTGAGGGTGAGTGGATAAAAGCAGGGAAGGAATATAAATAACTATTAAGTTAAAATTATTCTGAATGACTTTAGTACTAGAAACTCCCCAGAGAAACCAGAATACCTTGAATAGTTTTACTCTACTACACAGTCTACACAATTTAGCATATGAGAGACATAACTTTTTGGTTTCTTATAGTTTCTCAGGCAGAACCTTTTGCTCTTTAGCAATACTGCAACCTTTTCAAAGGCAGAGTCACATAGTTCTTGTGTAGCCCTCACCTTTCCCGGCATGAGGGCTGAAATACGTGGTGCTAGATCTCTCACCTGTGGAGGGAACGGACAAGGCTGCCCACGAGCCTGGGAAAGGAGAAAGCACAAAGGGAGGTGGCAGCGAAAACTCAAAGCAGAAAAGTGCTGCTCAAGTTGGCAAGAGGAACACTCTGGTGTCTTTCTCTCCTCTGTCCCTGGTCCTCTGCCTCTCAGAGGATTCTGCAGCCCATCCTACCTCTTCCTTACCTCTTTCCATCTCTTTTCTACGTGCAGTGCATAATTATAAGAGGCAGGAAAAGAACAGCATATGCAAAGGCACTTGTGTTTTCAGAGAGCAGGAAAGAACAGAACATGCAGGCTGTTGCCATGCAGTGGAAACTGAACTGCTGGTTTATTAGATCCTAAGTGATACCAACCAGTTAGTCCGAGTGTGATTACTTTTATTAAAATGCCAGTGTGTAAAGAAGAAAACAAACGGAAGGCATATCCTTGCCTCCGGAAGCTAAGATTAGACTAAACCACTATTTCATTCCAGAGAGCTTAAGGTGATCTGAATGTACTTTGCAGAAACAATATTACTTCAGTTTTCAGGGCAGCATTTCATAAAGGTACAAATGCCAACTTTGAATGCTCTATTCTCATTCCTTTTCTGTCAATAGGTAAGGTGCTGCCAATGAACAGACCTCATGCATTTGGTCAGGGAGCTGAGCTACCGGCCTCTCAGGCTTGCCCAGCTCTGCAAGTGACCGTTACCGTGGGAGACATGCTCGTCTGCCAGGCAATGGTCCAGGCTCAGCCTCGGGGAGGCTCTGAAGCTTCCAGGACGTGGGAGTAGGGTCTCAGGACCACAGGCTGCAAAGCCCTCTCTAGATACTGTACAGAATGGATGTGACCGACCTTAACCCTCCTAGTGTCAGCGGCCAGTGACCTCAGAGATCTCCAAAACCTTCCGAATG
Organism: Varecia variegata; assembly: GCA_028533085.1. Classification (NCBI taxonomy): domain Eukaryota; kingdom Metazoa; phylum Chordata; class Mammalia; order Primates; family Lemuridae; genus Varecia; species Varecia variegata. Next base: position 87,982,505 of record CM052442.1, on the reverse strand, counting down.
TCCACCTGCAGTAGAATTAACTCTAGTTTGTAAACACCACAGGGACCTAAAACCTAAGAAAAAATAGCTTCCCAAAGCCTGTTTAACTTTCTTTCAGAGGTAGCTTGGTCCAGGGCAAAAATACAAGACTTTGTGGCTAGAGGTGAGAATTCTGGCGGGGGAAGGTGCTAGACAAGTTACTTCCTGTACTTTGGTCTGTTTTAGCTGATAAATGGGGTTGAAAATTCTACCTCTCAATAATTTGGAGAAAACAGGGAAAATAACATGTATGAAAAATGATTGAACTTTTTCTCAGTTTATTATTTTTGTTATTAAATATTACATAAAAATAGCTTATTATTCTAATATTTCAAAAACTAGATGTCAGGATAAAATAATTTCAATCTTAATGAATTAAGAGCCCTGGAATTCTGAGCAATGAGCTGATTCCCTTAAAGAGGGTTAAAGTCTACTATGAAGGCTTACTTTATCTCTAGATTAACTGACAGGAAAACACACCAAAGCACACATATTCCCAAAGAAGAGAAAGAAAAGAACCAGGTTTTCACTCTTAACGAAAGGATGATTCAGCCACGTAATTAAAGCTTATAGAAAACAAAACAGAAAACCAGCAGCCACGTCCACTCGGCACACGCACATGCACTGGCTCAATCCAACCCCCGCTGGCCACGTGGCCAGCGAGGCAGGCCCAGGCGCCCGGGGCACATCCTGGAGGAGCCCTGGCGCTCACCGCTGACGGCTCACAGCCACAGCCGGCGATGAGGTGAGAGACACACATGCAAATGAACTGGGATCCCGGACAGATTGTGAGAAGTGTCACAGGCCTATTGCGAGAATCCAGAGGACAGAGAGCCCACTGCTACCTGGACACGGCTAGGTGACCGCGTCGGCCCTGGGGACGGAGAGGAGCTGGGGGAAGAAATGGCCTAGAGGGTGCGAGACTAGGGAGTAGCATGGCGCACAGAGCCTGGCCCTGCCCGAGCACCGCTGAGTTTCTAAGGGGCAGGAGAGTCGCGTGCGGAATAGAAGGGGAAAGCGCCCTCTGCCATTCGCCTGCCTGCTCTGCCTGTCCTACCTAACCTGTCTGGAGAACTTAAGTAGTTATTATTGCATTTTCTACATCAGCATCTACACTAATCTCAAGCTAGCACAGGAGTTGAAAATTAACAGCGCTAAGGTGCAGCAGGAGAAAGGGATGGCCCATTTAAATACTATGCATCTTTAAGACTAGATTTTGCTTGGAGGAGGAGCCTTTTGTGGAAATGCCTGAGCCATTGTTAACCTGGAGAGGCCTATGACACCGAGGCTTGCCAGATTTAAAATTAAGGGTTTTATCCACAAAACTTTGCAAATGTGACTACGTAAGTGTCTGAAAAGCACATACTTACCTGTTTGCCCTGCACTAAAACATTAGTAATGGATGGGGCCAGGCTGTCCACTACTTTACATAAAAGACTTGCCGCACGGCGTACAACCGACCTGGGGGCAAAGAAGAGAGCAGGCCAGATGTTCACAAACCTAAAAAATGATGAGGGAATGGGGCTCCTGATTGGGGAGCCTTAAAAATATACACGGTTCGGTCTCCACATTAGCATTTGGAGGAAACACTGAGCCCAAGACATTGAACCTAAAAGCTAAAATTTCCCAGACTGCAGGAATCAGGGAGGAATGCCTCACCTCTACTGCCAGGCAGTGCCAAGAGCATCATTGGTGCCATTACCAATTTAAAAAGAAAGAAAAAGGAGCCGAACTATTCCTTTGACTGAGGAGGGGGCGATGTGGGGAGCACATTAGAGGGTATTCTGATTTTGCATTAACAAATCCATTATTAAGTCCATCACTGCTACATGTGACCTATCATCTTTCTTTTGGTGCATAGAGAACCAAATCCCTGGATTAGAGGATTCACTCTGTACTGAATTTTAGAAAGTGCTACAATGAAATACCAGCACTTTTTTTTCTTGATAAAGCCAGCATGTTGGGGGAAGGAATTCACACTGCTATTTTTACATTACTGAAAAAGTCGTAGAATGTAGGGAGAACAGGTTTTTTTAAGCATAGCACATGCAATATGTAAGACTTTTTTTTCCTCAAAAGTAAAAATTCACATGGAATTTTTAGGAGAAAATAAAATAAAAACGTAGGTTTGATACTGGCTGTAATATGTTTGTATTTCAGGATACCCACAGACACTGACCTATAGAAAGCATTTATATTCCTTAATCTCAACATAGATGGACTAGAAGAAAATTAAGGTGATAACTGATAAAGTTAGTGAAACAAACACTTCCTACTTCTAAAGAAGCTTTCACCCACACGCTGGAAGACCAAAAGACATTTTTAACCCTCAGAGTGCAAATAAGCCCACACGTTTCAAGCAGCTTGAGTTTCCAAATTCTGTGCATGTTACCTGTTTCCCATGTACCAGAAAAGTAGTAATGTGTGGGGCTATAGAGGAAGAAAATTTCTGGGTAAATGCAGCCCCGTAGCGTACCGCCAACCTGGGTGTGTCAGTAGAAAGCCATAAAAGGGAAAATAGAGTAAATAAAACTTCCAAGAGTTTATTCTTTTAAACATAACAGTTTGCTAGTTAATGGTTTATCTAAAATGCAAGTATAATACATAAGGCAAGAATAGGTTTGCTTAGCCAAAAATCAGACTATAGACCACATTTGAAACTTACTGATTAAAAAGCAACATCTATTGGCTTGCATGCTTTATTGTCCCAAGAATTTACAATGAAAATTTGACAGGTTTAACTGTAGGATTATTTCATTATTTCTTCTGGGTAGGAATGGTATATTTACCATAAAAACAGAGTTGAAATACTACTAAGAGATCGTTTTGCCTAATACTCCTACTTGAGGGATTAGATGGAGGCTCACTGAGGTTAAGGGAGTTTCTTATGATATTGCTTGAGACTTTTAAAAAAATTAGATAAGAAGTCATTTTAAATATACATGTATATATACACACACACTTACTTTTGACATTTTTTAGATTCTGTTAGTAAATCTGTTAGAATTGCATCAAAATGCAGAGGGCCATGCATTTAGGTTTTGCTACCCCATTTTGAATTTAAACAATTTTATGTAAACTCACCCACTTTTAAAAAAATGCTGGGAAGAGACTACCTCTGTACAACAAATTTGTTATTTTTCATGAAACAACTATAATTACTGGGATTCATTCAATTTAAGTGATAAGAGAACAACCTTCTATGTATATTATTTTTGCTTATGATGAAAGGAAACCTTGGTCTCTTTCATGGCCTTCTATGATAACAGAACAGTCTCCTAAATACAAAATAGAACCTAGAGCATTTTTCTGGGACAGAGGAGGAGCAGAGTAGGAAAGAGTCTTCAGCATATCATTCCAGTGAATACTCTTCATGTCCGATCCTCCGTAAAATGGAGGTCTTTACTCCTAGACTGTTTTCATTTGGGAGACCCAGACTACAATGGAATGTTGGCACCTAGAAAGTAGACAGAGTCACAGTGCTGTAACCTCAGAGTTCAAAAAAAAAATTAGGATGAATAACCATCTTTAATATTGATCCATTATCTTTAAGCTAATAAATATGACAACACAAAAATAAAACATAATGACAAGGACACTAATACAAACCAAAGTTTTTTGCTGCCAGCTCTTCTATAGACTCTCTCAATGTGATCAGAAACGGTACCTAGACATTGGATAACAGAGTCTTTGTTGAAGAAAGCTTTTAATTAAATGCATAACATTTATTGCCTTTTAAAAAAAAAACACTCTTGAATTTTCATTGTGTTCCACTAGAGTTGATATATCCATCCATTAATGTTCTGAACTACCTGATATATTTAAATATATAACCCAAATAGATAGAGTGTGAATGTCTCCAGCACTTATTACTATTTAGTCTGAGTATATGATTTTGGTGAATATTTTATTTCTTGAAATTCAACTGTTTTCTTAATGAACATGCAGTCTAAACTTTTACAAATACAAATGTTATTTTAATTTACTGTAGAAAACAGAAAAACAGAATATAGTAAAATAATTAGCAAACTGAACAAATACTGTAGACTCTGAATACATACGACTCTTCATTGATGTGTTCAATGAAACCTTACTGAGGCCCTGTTCTGTGCATGGGACTATGATCATTCCAACATATATTAGAGCTCAAAAGACACCACAGGGCTTCATTTTGTGATCACAAATTATATGTGGTCTGGTCTGCAACTAGTTTTGTTAGTAAATCAACAATGTGACAGGAAAGAGCACCAAAAAGGAAACAAAGATAAAAGAACAAGATCTTTAACATTTTACCCTGAACTTATTTTTATGGCCTTACAACAAATTAGACAACATTATATTCAGATTGTGTAGATGCTTACGATTTTCAGTATATCATAAGGTTTTATAGATTTAAAATATTCAAAGTCTTTCAAATATCTAAGTAAAAGATGAGTATTTATTCTCATTTATAATAATAGCTTTAAAACTAATTCCCTCAGCAATTTCATTATAAACAATTTTATATAAATTTTGTTTTCTTTTAAAGCACTACCACAATAGCCATTCTGAATTCTAGGTTCCTAATGAAATGTTTGATTTTTTAAAATCCTACTGTTTTAGTTAAAGTTCAATTTTCAATGAATATCCCAAATATAATTGAGATTCTGCTTATACTTACAGTTTTAAGACTACTTAGAAACATAAGGGATTCTGTTTGAAATTTGCTTAAAGTTCTTCTGCCTTTACTGAGCCACGAATTTAAGATTATTTAATTTACATGTAAACTCAAGAAGGTTATCTCTCAGCTAAAATAATGCAAAAAAACTAGACCTCATTTGAATAAATAATTACGTTCAGTTCATTACCAGAACTACATATATTATTAATTATAGTGCTGTTTAGGACTCTGACTCAATTTTCAATTTAACCAAATCAACATGCCCCTCTGAAGAGAGTATTTTCAGATGAGTCAAGAAACTTTGAGTAGCTAGACATTAACTATTTGAAATGTATTCTATATTACCCTGTACTATAAAATGCCAGAAGCAGACCACGATGTAGAACTCAAGGATTCCTTACAGTTGTGACTCAACATACAGGTGTGAATTTGGGGGATAAATGCATCCTTAATGCAGAGTGAACATAGACAGGATTAGAAATGACTTATTTTTATTAACCATCTTCAGAGCACAATTCTATTAAATGCCATGTTCTATTCCAAATGGCTGCTTCAGATTATTAGGAAGCTAATTTTTATAGACATAAAAATTCTATATTATTCTGGAAAAAGTACAGAAAATAAAACTGTAAACAGAAACTGTCAATAAACAACTACGGAATTCGTCAGAGGTTAACAGTCATAGGCAAAATCCAGGCTCCAACACAGTTCGACAATCAAAGAAACAATCAGGCATCACTGCAGGGAAGCCATTTACGAGTTCATACATCAGTCTATTCCACTCTAGGGGGCATGAATGAACATTTTCCATTCAAAAGTAAAAAAATAAAAGGTTTAATGGAAGAGAAAATAAATTGCAACATTTTAGTGGATTTTTTAAATGCACATTTGATATATGTTCAAGAATAGAGAGGTCCTACCATTTAAAATTTTCTCCTAGACATGTATTCTTACCTTCCTTTGTGATGAAGTTGGGGCCTTCTCTTTTGAGCAGTATACCCAGCAGGATGGCTTGGCTAGCAAGACAACTGCAGTCCTGAAAATATAAATCACGGTGAGGAACTAGAATGAAATGGGTACAAGAGTTGCTACTGGGGTAACTAATCCCAAAACCACATGATACAGAGAAGAAATACTCTGCTATGGAACTGAGGAATGATAAAATGCCACTGATACAATGCCAAGCGTAAGATGACATTATACAACTATTTATCCTAGAACTCCTGGTGACAGAGGGTAGACAAACCAGCTTCCTAGGGCAACAGAATTTAATAATCACATTTTCTGGAAAACAAGATCAGCAATGGATGGAAAACAAGATCAGCAATGGACAGAAAACACTTTTTCTACAAGCATTAATTCTGCTACTCTCTGAGAGACTTGGCCAGGTCATTTAACCACTCCCTTCTTGATTCTACCTATTTGTAAATGGAAGGCCATGTTGCTATCAACCTCTTGCGAAGAGATGGGTAATAAGAGGGACGTGGAGAGTGTTATATAGTAGGGTGCTGTGTATGTGCTTACGCGTGTTACCTCATATTCAAGCTCATGTGGATCTACATAATATTGACCACTAACAAGGACTAATGACGTATGGAAGGATATTTGTTTAGTCCACATGCTCAAATTTCTATAGCTCAAATCAGATGTCATAGTGTTTATGGTTCTACCGGGAGAATTTCATTTTGTTGCATCTGCATACACCCTACCCCTGCCCTTCTTCTAAAATGTAAATAATCTTAGGAAAGGTAAAATATTAGGTTGCTAATATATTCATGTGGATGTAGTCAGAGGACTGCTTTCTTCTGTGACAGGAGACTTAAAGCAAGCATTAGATCTAAACACTTGGTAGGAGAGAAGACTGGAATGGGAAAGAGAGACAGGTCACGGAAAGGGAAATTTGGAGAACCCAAAGACACTATCATTGATTTAACTTCTTTAATGGCTCACACATTACTTTCATATCCGAGACGACCCATTCATCTGAACTCCTTAAGTACCTTTAAGATATCCATGCTAACCTCAGACCAAGAGAACAACCTGTCATTACCGCCCTGGTGTAGACAGGCCCTCCACCTCCAGGTTACTTGCTGCCTTCTCTGAGAAGACAAAAAGGCATCTGGCCTGACTCTGGGAGTCCCTGCTCTGGCAGCCTCACTTAGGGCCATGTGGAAATTGTATCCTCCTCACATTCAGCTTTTGAAGAATTTCATGGGTGGGTTTGTTTTTCCACTCGGTAATGTTGATGTCTGGTTGCTGTTCCAGTTTAGGAGCATTAGGGGTGCTGCTTTGACGTTTGACTTTTGAATGTTTGGGAAGTTCCAGCTCCTCAAAACTCTTAAATTCTGGAAGCCTGGAAATAAAAAGAAAAGGTTTCAGATTTCCTGCTTTTCTAATGTAATTGTAAGAAACACAATAACTAAATAACCCAAAGGGACTTACTCTTCTGGGTCACTGATCCGTAGGAAGTCAAGTTGTTCTACTACAGCTCCAGATATTAGCGTCTGAAATGTGATTGAGAAAAGACTCACAACTCTTAGATTTAGCCAGCTACACTCCTATGGTTTGTGCACACACTTTTCTGTATTTAAGTAATACTTCAAAAAAAGTTTACTTAAAAAATATATACAATTTTGAAGTACTTTCTTAAATGAGCACTTTAAGGTCAGAAAGTTTTCCACATAAAACAAAACCTCCTAAAATAGAATGTAAACATCAAGTTCCAAGTTCATGAGTCATAATAAATAGGAAAGGCAACATGAGATGAACTCTCTGTTCTTAGAATTTGGGACATTTATTTTAAGTTGAATTTAAAATAATTCAGTACCTATTAAAAAATAAAAATTTGAAATAAAAAATAAAATACTAAAATGGTTTTGAGAAAAGACAATGTGCAATTGCACTTTAGATTCTGCTGCTGTAATACATTTCAGAGCCGTCAGTGGTGGATGCGGCCAGGTCTCCATGTTTCAGGACCATGAAGGTACTGATTACCCAGGCCAGTGCTTCTCTGCATTCTGGCATATGGCAACCCATATTTGGTCGTTTTATTTCCCATTAGTTCCCGATTATAGGTTGAGCAAACTAAATGCGTTCAAACTCAAACACAGTTTTTGTTTGTCTGTGGTTCATGGTGAACAGTGTAAATGAATAACCTACAATGATTTTTAACATTATGTGTCACTTCTGATTATCTAATGAATTGTCAGAGAAAATTGAGAAGTGTACTGCATAAAAAGCCATAAATTATTACTTAAAAAATAAGGCAATTCTTTAATTATGACTGTCTTACATATATTATTTTTTCTGCCTTCTTACTGTTCATTTTAATGTGGAGAAACAGGACACAGGGAACGTTGCTCTTGGCGAGCCACCCAGAGCAGTGCTGGCTTTTCCGCTGGTGGAAACTCATAAACCAAGTAGATCATCAACATGTATCCTTTCAGAGATGGCAGGAGGGACACATTAACAGCAGTCATACTAGAGACCCTGCATGCAGTTTTAGTGAGGATGGCCAAACACGTACTCGATCAGCACGTTTTTATTGGCTCAACCGTAGTCAGGTCGCTCTTGGACTGTAAGCTCCCCGGAAGCAGGGCCTGTGCCTGGGCAAGAGCAGCACTAAGCACAAGGTTTGTTTAGTGATATTTCTTGTCATGTAGGCTCACATCTATACATCTTGTCCTTTAGTTAAATAATTTGTTAGATAAATATTTATTGAACACCTACCATATGCCAGGTACTATGCTCAGGATCGAGGATATAGCCTGAACAAATTACACAAAATCCTTGCCATCTTGAAATTGACCTTACAGGTATATGAAAGGGGTAGACAATAAACAAATTACGTATATATACATACATATATACCACACACACACACACACACACACACGGTCACGCATTGCTTTACAACTGAGATACGTTCTGAGAAATGTATTGCTAGGTAATGTTGTTCTTGTATAAGCATGACACAGTGTACGTACCCAAACCTAGATAGTACAGCCTACTACACACCTAGGCTATATGGTATAGACTATTGCTCCTAGGCTACAAACCTGTACAGCATTTGTGTAGGTGTTTGTGTATCTAAACACAGAAAAGGTACAGTAAAAATATGTTATATATATGGTCCATCATTGACCAAAACATTGTCATGTGGCACATGACTGTATATGTATACATAAAATTATGATATTATTATATAAGTTATTAACATATAGATGTATGTATTTATTATGTCAGATGGTGAGAAGTGTAAAATAGCAAAAAGAAAGGTCAGGATGGGGAGTGCCAGGGCAGGGAAACAGGAGGTGGCAGGTTAGCCATTTTCTATAGGTGATCAGAAAAGACTCCTCTAATAAGGTAACATGTAATCTGAGACTGAAGGAAGGACTGTAGTCAACTGTATGTATCTGAGGGAAGAGTGTGCATGGCTGAGGGAATAGTAAGTACAAAGGTCCTGGGGCAGGAGCATGCTTAAATATCTTTTAGAAGCAGTAAGGAGGAAAGTGTGGTTGAAATAGAATAGACAGGGGAGATAGATGGTAGGAGAAGAAGTCAGAGATACAGGTCCAGACCATGGAACCATGGAGAGCACGCAGATCATTTGAAGAACTTTGGTTTTCACTTTGTATGAGAGAGGATGTCACTGGAGGCTTATGATACATAACATAATCTAACTGCCTATGACCAGGTAGAGTATGAAGAGGCTAATTGTCTATCTCTAGTAGGAATTTGGAAGATGACTACGAAAATCTAGATGAGAGATAATGGCAGCTTGTATTACAATGTTAGTGCTAAAAATCTGAGGATAGAGACGACAGGATTTAACAATAAATTGTAATGTCAGGTACGAGAGAAAGGAAAGAGTCAAAAAAATTACTTAATTATTAAAGCTGATAGCTAATACTGAAAACAGAAAATTTTTGTTCAATAATTTCCATTTTTATTAGCTTACCCAACCTTATATTCTAATTCTACCATAAAGTAAATGTTTACTCTGAGTTAATAGACAAATGCTAAATTCCATTAATAGTCTCTAGAGCTTTCGGTAAAAAAATTCAGTTGCTTGTAGAAGCTCCTAAATTAATTTTATAGAAAATATACTTATGATTAATTTGTTAGGCATTAATACCTTAGTTCTGATGGTAATTAAATAACTTAATATTGCTATGTATGTGTCAAACGCATATAATATTGAAAAAGGTATCCTACTCTGAGACACTCAGTTACGCCCCACCAGGTCCTTTCCAATCGAACAGCCCACCTAAGATTGCTCTCCTGCCCACCACTCTCCCCACCTGGCTTTGTTTTTGGTCAGGCCCTCCCGCTAGAGCAAGTCTCATGTGGTCAGAGACCTCGTATACCTTATTTTCCACTATATCCCCAGTGCCTAGAGTGGGAGCTGAATAAATATTTGTTGAATCAATGAACCAATATTTAAATGTTTCCCACAGACAGCAGTGGGGAGCAGAGTATTTGGGAAGGCAGAGATGAGTGAAGCTTGGCCTGAGGGAGTTTGCAAACCCACAGAGAGAAGCAGGCATGAGAAACTAGCTGCATGTATAATGAAGTAAGTAAGAGTTCACGGACAGGTTCAAGCAAAATGCCACAGAAGCACACTGGAAGGAGAATTATTAATTCCAGTCCTGGAGGCTTCACTAAAGGGGAGACATTGACCTAAGTTGTAAAATTAAAGTATGATGTAGATAGAAAGAAAAAAGGAAAAAAGCAACTCTAAAATATAGTGACAACATGGGGAGGACCCCAATTATATTCAGAGATTTTGAAAGTACCCAGTATACCTGGGGAGTGGCAAGCATGGTTGGAAACAAACTGCATGGACACGTGTCCTGGGTAATGAAGCTGGGGAGGGAGGCTAAAATCCCAGTGATGAGAGAAATTGTGGATCAGGGGCTAAGGAAATTTGAAAGGCCCTGAAATAAAATCCAAGAGGAGCATATAATTGCCATTTTCACTTACTATATTAATGAGAAGATAAAGGCTGGAGTGTGGGGGAAATGAGAAGTTGTTTATGAGTATAGAATTTGAATTTTGCAGGATGAAAAGAGTTCCAGAGATTGGTTGCACAACAATATGAAGGTACTTAATACCACTTAAGAATGGTTAAGATGGTAAACTTCATGTATGTTTTACCACAATTTTTAAAAAGATGGCGAAGATCTTCCAAAATATCGTTGACATTTTGGATGACTGCTGATTATAAGCCTAGAATAGAACAATTATTTACCTATATGTTGTTTTTCATAAAATACTTTTAAGTAAAAGAGAGAAGGCAAAAAGTAAAAACACGAATGGCAAACTTCCATTTACATTTTTTTAAATGTAAACCTCTTTGGATCATGACAAATAAAACCACTACCTCTCTCTCTTCCAACCTCTGAAACACAACTAGAAATGGAAGCATGAGAGGGACAGTGAAGTATACATTAAACTATGCTGCTGACAGGACAGTGATGGAAGTCCAGGAGCCTGAGTATAAACAGCAGTGAACCAGGAATGTGAAGCCGTGAGTTCTACCCTTTCTCTACAACAGCTAGTCTTAGGGCGGCAGAGAGTCACTTCCCCACAAAGGGCTTCAGTGTGCTGTTTAAAATGAGGGGATTAGATGAACTATCTCAAGGTCTTGACCAACTTGAACTTTGTGTATAAGGATATATAGGTGAAGAGTTTCTAATTTCAGCTAATGAAGGATAAAAAGGATCTCTTTCCAACTTTAAAACTCTATGCTGTGTTTGACATTAAAAGAAAATCAAAAGAAAAGGAGAAATCTTCAATTTACTGTCTTGAAAGAAAATGTCAACACTTTTTGTGGTGTATTTACAATTTGTCTATGACTCTTCAAGTATAATGGAAATTCTCTACAACATGGTAGGATATTAAACTTTAAAGTAAAATTATTTTAAACTCATATTCAGCACAAAACTAAGAATTTGTCAACATCAGAGCCTAAAACTGACAGCTTATCATATGCCAAAAATGAAAGCCTATATGTATTTTATTTTTTTTTAAAAACTGTAATAAAAATTTCTATGGCTTAGCTTTTATTGTAAATCATCTAATCTACTTGAAATATATTTTGGTGTGTGATATGAAGTGATGCTCTCACTTCATTAATTTTTCCCAAAGTATTTTTTTAAATTCTATGTACATCACAATGAGTTCATGAAGTTTCTTTGATTACATATTATTTTAAGTTCTTATGTGTATGGTGGGGTCCTTTTCTGAGTGACTTACACCCTGCCATCGTTACAGTAAATAAGTGCCACACTGTTTTACTGAGTTCTCAATTTCAGTAATTGAATTTTTAAAATTTAATTAATTAATTTATTTATATTTCAGAATATTACAGGGGCACAAAGGTTTTGGTTACATGGATTGCTTTTGTACTATTTGAGTCAAAGTTATAAGTGTACCCCTCACCTAGATAGTGTACACTATACTCGTTAGGTATGATTTCACCCATCCCCTCCTCGCCCCTCCCACCTACATGATTTCTGTTGAGTTTTACTCCTATCTGTGCACGAGTGCTGATTGGTTAGTTCCAATTTAATAGTGAGTACATGTGGTGTTTGTTTTTCTGTTCTTGTGATACTTCACTTAGGAGGATGGTCACCAGTTCCATTCAGATGGTTGCAAAAGGTATCAATTCAATTTTTATTGCTGAGTAGTACTCCATGGTGTACATATGCCACATTTTATTAATCCACTCATGAATTCATGGGCACTTGGATTGATTCCACATCTTTGTGATTGTGAATTGTGCTGCTATAAACATTTGAATACAAGTGTCTTTTTGATAAAATGACTTTTTTTCCAGTAGTGGGATTGCTTGATCAAATGATAGATCTACTTTTAGTTCTTTGACAAATCTCCATACATTTTCCAACGTTTTCCACAGACATTGCACTAGTTTGCAGTCCCCACCAACAGTGTATAAGTGTTCCTTTCTTTCCACATCCATGCTAGCATCTATTGTTTTGGGACTTTTTGATAGAAGCCATTCTCACCGGGTTAGGTGATATCTCACTGTGGTTTTGATTTGCATTTCTCTGATGATTAGTGAGGTTGAGCATTCTTTCATATATTTATTGGCCATTAGTCTATCTTCATTTGAAAAGCTTCTGTTCATGTCTTTTGCCCACTTTTTAATGGGGTTGTTTGACTTTTTTCTTGCTGATTTGCTTGAGTTCATTGTAGATTCTGCTTTATTAGCCCTTTATCAGAGGTATAGTATGTGAATATTTTCTCCCATTCTATGGGTGTCAATTTGCTCTGTTGATGGTTTCCTTGGCTGTGTAGAAGGCTTGTAATTTAATCAAGTCCTATTTATTTTTGTTGTTGCTGTGATTGCCCTAGTGGTCTTTTTCATAAATTCTTTGCCAAGGCCAATATCTAGAAGAGTTTTTCCAACATTTTCTTCTAGAACTCTTATGGTTTCAGGTCTTAGGTTTAAGTCTGTTAACCATCTTGAATTAATTTTTGTGAGTGGTGAGAGATACGGATACTGTTTCAATTTTCTACATGTGGCTGTCCAATTTTCCCAGCACCATTTATTGAATAGGGATTATTTTGCTCATGTATATTGCTCTCTACTTTGTCGAAGATCAGATAGAAATATGTGGATGGTTTTATATCTGGGTTTTCTGTTCTGTTCCTTTGGTCTGTATCTCTATTTCTGTGCCAGTACCATGCTGTTTTGGTTCCTATAGCCTTTTAGTATAGCTTAAAGTCATGTAAAGTGATGGTCCTTTTGCTTAAGGTTACTTTAGTTATTTAGGCTCTTTTCTGGTTTCAAATGAAGCACAGACTTATTTTTTCTAGATCTGCAAAAAATGACATTGGTATTTTGATGGGGATTGCATTCAATTTGTAAATCACTTTGGGTAGTAGGGACATTTTAACAATGTTGATTTTGCCAATCCATGAGCATGATATGTTTTTCCGTTTCTTTACATCATCTGCAATTTCCTTCCTCAGTGATTCACAGTTCTCTTTGCAGGGATCTTTCACCTACTTGGTTAAACATATTCCTAGGTATTTTATTTTCTTTGTAGCTATTGTGAAAGGTATTGAGTCTTTGATTTGATTCTCAGCTTGACTGTTGTTGGTAAACAGGAATCCTACTGATTTGTGTACATTGATTATATAGCCTGAGACTTTGATGACTTTATTTATCAATCCCAGGAGTCTCTTGGCAGAATTGTTGGGGTTTTCTAGATATAAGATCATATCATCAGCAAAGAGTGACAGTTTGACCTCCTCTTTCCCCATTTGGATACACTTAATTTCCTTATCTTACCTGATTGCTCTGGCTAGGACTTCCAGCACTATGTTGAATAGAAGTGGTGACAGTGGGCATCTTTGTCTTGTTCCAGTTCTAAGTGTGAATGTTTTCAACTTTTCCCCATTCAGTATGATGCTGGCTGTGGGTTTGTCGTATATGGCTTTTATAATTTTGAGATATGTTTCATCTATGCCTACCTTGTTAAGAGTTTTTATCAGAAAAGGGTGCTGAATTTTGTCAAATGCTTCTTCCGCATCTATTGAGATGATCATATGATCTTTCTTTTTGCTTCTGTTTATATGGTGAATCACATTAATGGAATTACATATGTTGAACCATCCTTGCATACCTGGGAGGAAGCCCACTTTGTCTTGGTGGATTATTTTTTTTACGTGTTGCTGAATTCACTTTGCTAGAATTTTATTGAGAATTTTTGCATTTATATTCATGAGGGATATTGATCTGTAGTTTTCTTTTTTTGTTGTGCTCTTTCCTGGCTTTGGTATCAAGGAGAAATTGGCTTCATAAAATGAGTTGGGGAGGACTCCTTCCTTCTCAATGTTATGAAATAATTTCTGTGGTATGGGTACCAATTCTTCCTTGTAGGTCTGATAAAATTTGGCTGTGAAACCATCTAGCCTGGGACTTTTTTTGTTGGATAATTTTTTCATTCCTGCTTTAATTTTTGTTGCTCTTAATTGGTCATTCCAGGAGTTGTATTTCTTCCTAATTGAGCCTTGGGAGACTGTATATTTCCAGGAATTTGTCCATTTCCTCAACATTTTCAAATTTATATGCATGAAGACTTTTATAGTATTCACAGATGATATTTTGCATTTCTGTGGTATCAGTTGTAATATCTCTGTTTTCATTTCTGATTGAACTTATTTTGGTCCTTTCTTTTCTATTTCTCATTAGTCTAATGAGAGGCCTATCAATTTTGTTTATCTAGTCAAAGAATCAACTCTTTGTTTCATTAATCTTCTGCATTATTTTTTGTTTGTTTGTTTTCCATTTCATTTTGTTCTGCTCTGACCTTCTTTTCTTCTTCTGGGTTTGAGTTTGGTTTGTTCTTCCTTTTCTAGTTCCTTGAGATGATTCATTAGATTGTTGATTTGTGATCTTTCTGTCATTTTGATGTAGGCACTTAAGGCTATAAATTGTTCCCTTAGGACTGCTTTTGCTGAATCCTAGAGATTTTGATAACTTGTGTCTCGTCTGTCATTTAGTTTGAGGAATCTTTTGATTTCCAGCTTAATTTCTTCCTTGACCCAATAATCATTCAACAGTAGGTTGTTTAATTTCCATGATGTTATATAGAATTGAGTGTTTCTCTTGGAGTTGATTACTAATTTTATTCCACTTTGGTCTGAGGATATACATGGTATAATTTCTATTTTTTTTGAGTTTATTGAAACATGTTTTGTGGCCTAAGAGGTGATCAATCTTAGAGAATGTTCCATGTACTGATGAGAAGAATGTACATTCAGTAGCTTTTCAGTAGAATGTTCTGTAAATGTCTGCTAGGTCCATTTGATCTGAAGTCCAATTTAAGTCCAATGTTTCTTTGATTTCTTTTCCTGTTTGGAGGATCTGTCCATTTTTCTGTCATTGGGGTGTTGAAGTCCTCAGCAATTACGATGTTGCTGTTTATCACTTTGTTTAGACCTAGTAGGGTTTGCTTTATGAATCTGGGCACACCTGTGTTGAGTGCATAAATATTTAGGATTGTTATGTCTTCTTGTTGAATTGCGCCCTTTACCATTATATAATGACTGTCTTTGTCTTTCTTTACTGTCTTTCTATACTGTTGTTGATTTGAAGTCTATGTTATATGATGTGAGAATGGCCACACCTACTTTCTTTTCATTTCCATTTGCATGGAGTATTTTTTTCCATCCCTTCACCTTAAGTCTGAATGAGTCCTTGTGAGTTAGATGTGTTTCCTGGAGACAGCACAGACTTGGTTTGTATTTTTTTTAACCATTCAGCTAGCCTATGTCTCTTGAGTGAGGAATTCAAGCTGTTCATGTTTATTGAAAGAATTGATAAGTAGGATGCATTTCTGTTCATCCTGTTGTGTAGAACCTTATTGCTTTGTTTTACCTCATGAGCCATTATTTTGTATGGGCTCTGAACTTCAGCTTTTAGGTGATTTTACACTGGTGGTTTTCTATTGTGCTGACTCATATAATGTTGAGTACTTCCTGCAGGGCAGGTCTGGTCTTAACAAATTCCCTCAGTGTTTGCTTATTTGAAAAAGTCTTTATTTCTCCCTCATATAAAGAACTCAGTTTCACAGGATACACAATTCTAGCCTGGCCATTATTCTGTTTAAGAAGACTTAAGATGAGGCTCCAATCCCTTCTGGATTGTAAGGTCTCAATTGAAAATCTGCAGTTAGCCTGATGGCTTTTCCTTTGTAAGTTACCTGATGTTTTCACCTTAGGGCTCATAGAAATTCCTCCTTTGTGTGAACTTTAGCTCGTCTGATGACTATGTGTTGTGGTGACTGCCTCTTTGTGATATGTCTCCCAGGTGTTTGTTGAGCTTCTTGTATTTGGATATCCAAATTTCTAACAAGACCAGGGAAGTTTTCCTCAATTATTCCCTCAAATAGGTTTTCTAACTCTGGTGTGTTTTCTTTTTCACTCTCAAGGATGCCTATAATTCTTATGTTTGGCCTCTTTACATAATCCTATATTTCTTGTAGGCTTTGTTCCTTCCTCTTATTTCTCTCTTCTTCATCTTTGACAGGCTTGTTTAATTCAAAGGTGTTGTCTTCAAGCTCTGAAGATTCTTTCCTCTGCCTGGTCTAGTATATTCTTAAGACATTCCATTGTGGTTATATTTCCTTGAATGAATTTTTCATTTCCAGGATTTCTAGTTGATTTTTTTAAATAATTAGATTTCTTTAGTGAATTTTTTCATTTATTTCCTGAATTTTTTTTGTGGATTCTTTGTGTTGGTTTCCTATGTTCTCTTATATTTCATTGAGCTTACTTATAATTTTAATTTTTAATTAAAGAATTTTTAATTCTTTATCTGTCATTACAGTGTTCTGATTTTGGTTGGTTTCCATTGCTAGAGAGCTCATGTTCCCTTTTTGGGGGGGTGATCTTTTGTACTGATTCTTCATTTTTCTGGAGTTCTTTTGCTGATTCCTTCTCATTGGGAGCAGCTGTTGCTTCTTATTTTTGGATTTTCTTTTGTTTAGATGGGGCTTTCCCCCCTTGCCTCACTCATACAGGTGTGTTTGTAGCATATGTTGGGTAAGAACCTTTGGCTTTACTTGTGGGTGCTTTGATGGCAATCTAGGTTCTGTATGGATACTTTGGTTATAGGTATCCTTGGTGTGGTGGTTTTCTCAGTTGCTAATTGTTTGTAGGCTGTAGGAGTGGTGAGCTAGGTGAGTGGGTAGATCCCTGTCTTTCTTTGATCAGGGAGGATGGAGGCCTTTGAAATCCTTTCTCTTTCCCCAGCCCTCTAGTCTTTTTAACTGTGTGGGTTGTAATGGCATGCCCAGTTTAATCTCTGAGGCAGTAGGTGGTCCTTGTGGGTAAGAATCAACCATAGTGTGTATGATTGAGTCAGTGAATGCTATAAACGGCATGCAAATTCACCTCCCTGTCAGTAGGTGGTGCTTGCCAGAAGGAACAAACTGCAATGTTGTTTTTGGGTCCTGTGACCAGCTCTGGTCCCTCAGGAGAAGCACTCAAATGTCCCAGGTGGTGGGTGAGGCCCTGGAACTGCCAGGTAAGTTCTTATTCTCTGCCACGGGGGAGGTGGGTGGGAGAGTATGTCTGGGGGGGATGGGTTAGGTGAGCTTGCCCTCAGGCTCCACAAAAGCTGGCAAGGTATCTGTTTTAGGAAGCGTCAAAGGTCTGCTCCCAAATTCTGGGGAAAGCCCCAGGGAGGGGCTGAAGTGGCCCCACCCAACCAGGAAGCATGCTTATCTAGGTTGGGGCCATCTGACGTTCACAGTCTGGCAGTCCAGAGCAGGCCTTGTTCCTCTCTGCTCTCCCCTGCTCTGCGGTTTTCCTCTGGTGTCTGCTGGCAGACAGGAGCTCAAGCCAGCTGAGCTCCCCCACAACTGTAATGCAGGTCAGAGGTTCCCTGCCCAGGATCCTGGCCTGATCTAAGAGTGAAGCCCTCCTGTGAGGGGAGGGGTGCCCCATGAGCACAGTGCAGCTAGGACCCACACTGTACTCTCCCCCGTGATTTGCCCATGCAGGCTCCCTCACCTCCTGAGACTAATTCACATATCTCCCCTCCTTGCCCACAAGCAATGCGATTGAGACCTGAGGGTATGGTATCTGACCTCCGGGCCTGTCCCCTGATCCCTGAAGATCAATCCCTGACCATGCCAGGGAGAAGCGTGCAGGTCCTGAGTTGCCCATGGGATGCCCAGTGAGGTTTGATGTCCCTCTGCCTTGGGGTATGCACTACTCTGATGGAGTCACCAGGCAAGCAGTACAAGGGAGGGCCAGTGGGCAGGAAGCTCACAGTTCAAAAACCCCTCAGTCTGCTGCAGGACCCCAAGAGGAAAGGTCTGGGCCCCACTCTCTGTGGAAGCCTCAGTGTGGTGGCTCAATTGTCTCTCTCAGCAGTCATGGGTAGGAGGGGAAGGGAAAAAAACAGTCTAAATGGAGGAGAGCTAGCACCCTGGTTGTGTCTGTCCCTCACTCCAGGAAGCCGGCCACCCAGAATGTCCAGGCACTGGAGTCACACAGATCACCTGGGACCCACTGGATGCCTGGGACTTCTGCAGTCTGGGCCAGAATTGGGAAATGTCTGTGTGGGACTGAGCAAGACAAAAACCTCAGGAGTTCAAGCCCTCTGGGGAGGACAAAGATGCACAGTGGGGAGAGAAGCAATATGGTGCCTGCTGTCCCATCTTGGGCCTGGTGCCCTGTCCACAAGAAGCTTTCAGCTCTCTGGTGGCAGGAGCCTCTGGGCTCATGTGGGCAGAAAGTCTCTTCAGCAGCTCAGGAACCTGCCAACTGTTAGAGATACGAGGGAGGAAGAAACAAACTGCTCCAACTACCCTTCTCCATGGACTCTAAGCCTCTCAGGGGTTGATCTCTGCCAATATTTTGTTCCTTCCTGTTCTGCTCTGCAACTTCTTCCCATGGCATCTCCTGAAGGTTCTGGCACCCTTCCTTCAGATCCACTCCCAATGTCTATTTTGTCTGTTTGTTCAATTTTTCTCTTTCATCTAAAACTTCTTCTTACTGAGATGCTCTGGCAGCTGGTGGTCAACCATCTTGCTCACTACTCTTGTTCAATTTCTCTTTCCCTGATTGAATTTTTCACTTAGAGTTTTTAAACTTTCAAAGTCTTCAATAAAATTTTCCAACTTGTTATCTAATTTTTTAAACATATTGATCATAATTATTTTAGATCCTAGGTCTGATAGCTCCAATATCTGAACCAAATGTAGGTCTATAGCTATTGTCTGTGTTTCCTCTTGATTATCTATTGTTTAATCTTCTCGCCTAGTATGCCTGGTAATTTCTGAATGAAAGCCAGACATTGATCACTGTAAAAATATTTTGAGGTTCTGGATGATGTTATTTCCCACTCTTTGTGAGGACTAAACTCTTCTGATTTCCTATTACTCTTAAAGTATAGCTTTTCAAGAGGGTCATCTGAAAGTCTGTGGTATTTATCAAAATCTCTCCTCTTTGGTGGGCTCTCAACTCTAATTTTTGTACCTCTAGCCATATGAGACTACCAAAAACTCTGATTGATTCCCATTGAAATGATCATGATTGTAATAAACCAATATATTAATTTAGGAGGTACTCACATTTTTCTAATAGTCTTTCTATCCAAGAATATGATACAGCCTACCATTTATTAAAATCTTATATTTATCATCAAAATTATCTAGTTTTTTTCATGTAGGTTCACATATGACTTATAAGGATTAGAAAAATGTCTAGGGAGATCTTGGAATGGAGGAACATTTAAGTATAAAAGAGTGGGTTTCTGGTTAACATAACCATTGTATATCTTTAACTCCTATTTTTCCTGAAATCCCACTAAACTGATAGTAGAAAAAAACGTTTAAGGTATAAACCCAGTAAGGTATAAATCCATTAGGAGAAAGAGAACAGGAAACAGCCTCAGAAGCCTGAGGCCCAGATACTGCTGGGAGTAGGGAAAAGGGAGCTAAAAGCCCTAGATTTACTACACTCTATATATAAAGAGAATGGATCCAAAAGTTCCTCCCCCTTTCCTAAACAGCTAGGAAGTTACTATCTGCTTCCATCTCCCTAATTTTGGGGAGACCAGAGGCTTTTTCTCTGGTTAAAGACTGTACTGGACAGTACAAGGTGCAGCCCAGAGCAGGAGATACACAGATTAAACACAGATTAAGTGAAAGACTGCATACTTTACAGTAGGACCCCTGGCTCCCCTCTCAGGACATGGAAACAAAGTATATGTCCGTTAGGCATGAGAAGATGTTTATTTTCTGGGAAAAATGAAGAGCCCCAGAGAAAAGACCTCCAGATATTATATTCCGAGGCTTCCCATAACAAAAAGCGCCTTTGCTACAACAACACCTTGTAATTGAATTCATCCAGAAGCTTTGTCCCCAACACACAGCTTCCTATAAACTTTTTATTCCTTCTCTCTTAAAAATGAATGAACAGGTAAAGATCACCAGATATCTGACAAATGCCTCCAACATGAAAGACTGAGATAAAAACCCTGAAAGAGATAATGCCAGAGGAAAATATTTAAAAACTTTTAGTAAATATCCTCAGAACAATAAGACAAAACATAACATCCATATAAAACAAGGACATGACACTATGAAAAAGGAAAAATTAAAACATGATAGCTAAAATGCAAAACTCAATAGAAGAGCTGTAGGATAAACATCAAAGAAATTGCCCCAGGAAGCATTGTGAAAAGAGAAAGAAACAGGAAATAAGGGGGAAAAGATTAAAATTTAGGTAAAAATCAATCAAGTATGAAAAATACAATCGCTAATGAATGGGTATGTAAATTTGCCATTTATAAAACTACATACATAGGTCCTTCTTTATAAGCTTTCCTCTTTCTTACTCAATGTTGAGCACCTACCATGTGTAAGACCCTATGGGACAATCAAAATTATTTTATACTAAATAAAACATGTAAGTCCATGATGGACTACAATCTGAGTAGTTAAGCCAAAAGGTCATGAAGGTATGGTAAAGAAGAGAAGTGTCTTTTCTGGTCTGGGTAATCTTGCAGAGCTGCCTTTAAAGTTTGGTAGGACTTCAAAGCCCAGTGACCTTGAAAGAAAGAAGAATATTCTAGGCAGAGAAAATGGTGTGAGCAGATGGGCAGAACCCAACAAAGTTCAGGACCCAGTAATTAATTTATACTGGCTTAAGCATAAAGAGAGTTTACTAGGAAACAATTGTGGACAGAGAGGCTGTTATGACTTCACAGGGAACCAAAGAAGGTTTCTGTAATGTAGGAGCTGTGAAATTCTGAATAGAACAAGGATTATCTCCAGGTTGGATGTCACTGTAGAGTAGGGAAAAGAGCACTGAATCAACAGTCAGCCAACTTGCCCCTAAAAGCCCAAGACTACACAGCAGGCCACTCACTGCTATGGACCCGGCTTCCTCACATGCAAAAATGGGGTTGGAGATGAGCTACTGAAGTCTAAAACTCTGCTTAGGCAACCGCTGCAACTGTGTAAACATCTGACTATTAGGAGCAGGTAAAATGGAATGGTGACAACAGGAATAGGAAGATAGGTAGAGAATAAAACCTTAAGACGAAAACCTTTAAATAGAACATAAATATTAAAAAACATAGCTGCATTATAGATTAATTGTCCTGAAAACAGAAATACAGTGAAATTCAGACTACCTGTAGACGATCGACATGAACTTTGACTCCTCCAATTATTCCTTTTTTAAAGGCTGCCAGCATATCTAATATGGGATTGAACCGGCTACCTCTAAAAAATATAAACAGATAAACAAAATGTGCATATTAACAACAGAATGAGGACAAATTAATAATTTAATTCTAAATGTCCTTTATATATACAAAGCACTCTGTCACATGCTAAGAAAGACACAAAAAACCCAAGGAGGCCCTGCTTCTAAAGCAGCAGTCCCCAACCTTTTTGGCACCAGGGACCAATTTTGTGAAAGGGCATTTTTCCACAGACTGGGGTGAGGGGATGGTTTGGGACGATGCGAGTGCGTCACATGTACTGTGCAGTCGAACCCCTCTGCTGACGACAATCTGTACCTGCAGCCGCTCCCCAGCGCCAGCCTCGCCGCCTCAGCCCCACCTGGGACCACCAGGCGTCAGATTCTCATACGGAGGCAATGCAGACCCCGCGCGTGCGCAGTTCACAGTAGGGTCCACGCTCCTGTGACAACCTGACGTCCCGCTGATCAGACGGGAGCGGAGCTCAGGCGGGGACGTGAGCAACAGGGAGCGGCTGGGGACACAGAGGAAGCTTCGCTCGCTCACCCGCCACTCACCTCCTGTTTCTAGCAGGCCACCGCCCAGGGGTTGGGGACCACTGTTCTAAGGGGTTCACAATAGTAATGGCAGTGAGATACACGCACTTTACTTCTTTTATCAACCTACCTTATATTGTCTTCGCGGATGAGAACAAGGAAAAGTGGACGGCCATGCATTTTCCAGTATTGCTTAATGAACTGAAGCGCATTCTGTAAAAACATAAGAATGAGGTAGGACATAATGGCACAGTATTTGAGATGACCAGGATGCTTACCCATGAGTAGTAAAGAGCCAACAAAATTCTTACATATCAACACAGTTCTCAACCCTGGATAATTGAGACTACTTAGGGGTAGAAGCGTTCTAATAGATTATATGATTACACACAAGTTAAGCTGAAAATCATTTTGAACTCAAACTTTGTTCTTAAAAGTAATCGTATCATATATGTTTTAAGGCTTCTCTCTCTCTCTCGCTCTCGCTCTCGTTCTCGCTCTCTTTCTTGGCCTAAAAAATACAGTTCAAGAATGGTCCCTGGGGAAAAGTCATCCCAGGTTCTCATCCAGAGGATTGATTCTCACTCCATATTACTGCGGATTTATATTACAGTAGGTAGAAGAGATTTGACTGAATCTATACAGAGCAAAAGCAATGTGGAGGAAGTTCTTTATTTGACTAAATTATCTATCTATCTATCATCCTCATCATCTCAAAGACATATCATTATTATCATCATTGTCATATCAAAGACCATTTTTTACCATGTGCCAGGCACTATTCTGAGTGTGTTACATATATTAACCCATTTAATCCCCAAAACAGCCCTATGATTGTTGACTTTTACAGATGAGCAAACAGAGGCTTAAAGGAGTTAAGTAACTTGCCTAAGAACACACAGCTGGTAAGTGGCAGCACCAAGATTTTAACAAATGTAATCTGGCTCTTGGATGCTCTGAACCATGATTCTAGCTTCTCCACTCTGCAAGTGGAAAAGGCAGTGGAGGAGATTTTAACTCACAGGGTTACAAGTTATTTGAGGTTTTACTGGACATTCTTCATAAATAAAATTATTTTGCTAACTCAACTATTGTTCAGAAAGAGATGAACTATTGCTGCCATATGAACACAGTTCTCACAACAGTTCCCTTCTGCTTTATGAACCGTATCTTCTGATTCCATTTGCAGAAAGGCACAACAAACAGCCCACCTGTCATTCTAATGCTGCAAGGAATGTAAACTCTCTGCAAAGCTACAAAGGTGTTACTTTACTTCCATATTTTACACTGTGTTAAACTGATGTCACAGACACTCAGGAGCACTCACTATAGTAACATAAGATAAAAGAAGAGGAAACAGAGTCATCTCATTTCAAAGAAAGGTGATCTGAAGCTACCTTTATGTCATCTATCAGCAGCAAAACATCTTGAGACATGTAGAAATCACTGAGGTCGAAGATAATAGGGTAACAAACCACAGTCTTGCCTAGAATGCGATAAATCTATAAAGGAAAAGTTTTTTAAAAATAAATAAGTACAACACATACCAAAGCAAAGATGTAGTACTGTAAGTGCCAATAAAAATCAAAGCCGATATTTAATTCCAAATAAGCAAATAAATTAACAGCTTGTGAAATCCATATAATATTAAAATATTAGTTTCTTGATTGAATCGATATGCTAAGAAACTTAAAGTAGTCCACCTCTAATATGAAAAAAGTCTGTGTTTGAGTAAATATTATTATAATTAGGTATTTTACAAAGCTTAGAAATAATACAGCAGTGAGATGCTCATTCATTCCTAGAACACTTCTGTGATATG
The DNA here is from genome assembly GCA_028533085.1 of Varecia variegata. Taxonomy (NCBI): domain Eukaryota; kingdom Metazoa; phylum Chordata; class Mammalia; order Primates; family Lemuridae; genus Varecia; species Varecia variegata. The sequence goes on along the minus strand of CM052442.1, from coordinate 87,958,206 downwards.
ATGCAAAGTAAGAAAGATTTACTTGCGGAAAATAATAATTCATATAACTAGCCCAAGTGCATAATGAAACATGACAATGGATGAATGTTTAGCAGGTCAAACATCATTTCAGCATGTGGTATTATAATCCAAACACTACTCTGAGGAAATTTCCTGAGTACCTTTGATGTACCAAGGCAGCCAATGGGCCTATCTGGTCTTCCAGAGAGTCCTAACTTTTCATTGATACCCAGGTGAAAATAAGCCTGTAAGACACAAGTTTGTCAATTAGAGTCAGGCACAAATCCATGCTTTCCCTTTTTTGCTGTTTTCTTCCCCCTGTCTGTTGCCTTGTTAATTTCTGATCTTTCCATAGAAAAAGGGGCTAGGAACCCTTATCCAACCACTTGTAGTACAACAAGCTAGCCAAAGATGTCAGCTTAGGTTTGGGGTCACTGAGAGATCTGAGAGCAAAACTTCTGCAGATGCACTGAGCAACATTCTAAAATCTGACACTGCTCTCACGCTGTCGTAAGTGTGCAACCGGCATGGCCCTTTCTGATTCATAAAAGAACACAAAAAGACAAATGATTCCTGTGTCATTAAAAACATCTAGCTATTTAAAGGTTTTAAAAATAGGGCCATATATCTCCTACTAAATTTCTACCTTCAAGTATTTCCCACCAAAATGGAAATGTCTTCATTGATTTTTCCGTACATAAATTTTATGAAAAATTCAAACCTTATGCTAAAAGTGAATGTTCTTGTTGACTCTCACAACCCATTATGGGTATGTTGAAAGGGGAGTAATTTATTCTGTGATGCCCAGGGAGCACTAAAAGTATAGGAAGGGTTACAGATTTTTAAAAGTACATAGAAATAGATGTACCCATATTATACACATAGATCAAAATGTGTGTATATTTACATAACTGGGTTCATATAATATATAATCTGCTCTCTGTTCCATTTTTTAAAACTTAATATTGTGATGTCCCAGTTTTAAGAGGTTAAAATGAGCCTATGCATTTTCTTTGCATTTCAAAGTTGAAATGATTGAAGAAATATAAAAACTGGGGGGAAAAGTCTATAGCAGTATTATAATACAGGGAAGGGTGCCACAGTGGAGCAGAAACTTCTAGAATTTCTGTAAGGTAAAAACAGTCTTGGAATGAATTAGGAGTGAGCTAATGCCAATGCTGAGCACTTAATCCAATCAGGAAGCTCTTTTACCCTATTTAACACCTATCCTCTGATAAAGGTACCTCCCCATTTTTTGTTATTTTAAAAATAATTCAAGAAATATCTTTGGACAGTGTATTATTATATCTATAGGGTAATTCCCTAGACTTGCTGGATCAAAGAGAATGTACATTCTTTTTGAAACATAATGCCAGGTTAGTCACCCTCTAGAAATAATGTACCAGTTTACATTGGCATTAACAGTGCATAGGCCTTTTTTGTCACTCTCTTGGGTCAAAATGACATTATTTTTACTTTCAAACTACTGTATTCAAATATTTTGTGGTTGAGCATTTTCCAATATATTTAAGGACTCTTTGTACAGTCTATAATTTTTTTCATTTGTTCCCTTTTGTACTGGCTATTTGTCATTTTTTTGATTTATAAGAGAGCTTTGTATATTAAGAATATTATCCTTTGAATCAAATACTTCCCTTGGTTTGCTCTTCTTCAGTGTCGATATGAAATGTGAGAATGACTGCATAGTAGGTCAAATATCATGTCAGCATGTGATATTTCAATATAAACATTTTTCTACTAGAAAATTGCATAAGCACCTTTGATGTGCCACGTTGTTTACACTATATTTATTTATACAGTATTCGTCAATCATTTCCTTAATGGCTTTTGGCATTGGTATCAATCTAAGAATGGGCTTCCCCCCTCAACAGCTATAAAAATATTCTCCTACTTTTTCTTCTAGTGATTTTATATTTAAATCATTTAAAAAATTTTAAATTTTTAATCTCTCTGAAATTTACTTTTGCATTTAATGAGAGGTAGAAATCTAACCTAAATTTTCCTAAATGGAAAATCAAACCATCTCTACACAATCTCCTGACTGTGATTTGAACTGATTTCAAATAACAACTTCAATGTTGCTACCAGAGCTTTCCGTTCATTCTGCTATAGCACACACCTCTATGTCAAAGTTAGTTCTGTCTCTTTCTCCTTTTGAATTGTACCGTCCTGTAAACAGCATCCTGAGCTGGCACTGCACGCCGTGTATAGCGGGTGCTCAGGAAATACTTGACAGATGAATGAGAGAGCAACTGAATGTTCTCCTGAGCCACATGTGCTGTGAATACTGATTCTGGAATAGCAGTGGTTTTAGCTAAAGTCAATTGGCCAGAAACAGTACTCTATGAGCATTATATGATACAGTTGCACTGAAACTATAGCATGTAACTAGATGGAGCCCCCTTTCCCTCAAGTATTTTCAATTTTTCAGAAATAAATGTATGTCTAAACATCTTAGAGTTCTTCCAGACAAGTGGTTATATTAATCAAACATGCACAAGTTAAAATGTACCAATCTAGGTGGGTTTCCTTTAAATACTACTCTATTACAGTAAAAGGATTCTCCTTAACTTTCTGAACCACGGTACAATACAGCAGGTCTGTGACGACTAAGTGGACAGACCTGAAATGCTCCCTGCCGTAGCGACCAAACCATCCAGAGATACAGAAGCACTTCACACTAAGCCAGCACTGCAGAGTAGAACCCTGTATTCAGGTCCCCGTGAAGCAAGTCACACCACAGTCGCCACTTCACGAACATTAACACTAACCCAAACCACACACTGCAAAAGCCCTGCTCCCAGCTGCCAGCCCTGACATCCTCTTCAGTGGGTTGAAGGAGGGCGAGGCTTCTTGGAGAAAAAAAAAATCAGTCATTGGCAAAAGGATATATGCATCAACTAAGATTTGAGGGAACACCTTTACTTTTCAAAGGTACACTAAGGAGTAGTATGCTAGGCAACACATCCTAGAGGACGACTCCCAAAGAGCAGCTAGTTAGGAGCACAGAGGTTGCAGCCACAACCAAGAACAATCTTCCCTCTTCACTTGTGCATAGGAAAGCTGGCTCTTGGTCACGAAAGTCTCTTTAGCCATACCATGCACTCGAATTGTAAATCATTTGTTAACACTACCTTTAAAACAACAAAACATAAAATCAGTCAGGAACTGCTATAAGTCTTCACTTACTCTGTAACAGACACTTGCTACAGCCTCTGTGACTCCACAGCACTGTGCAAACATCTACGACAGCAGTTATCAAAGTGGACTGTAATGAACTATTTTGTATGTCATATCACTAGACTCAGAGGTCATGGGGACAGGGACAAAGCCATTTCATCCGCTTTGTGCCCCACACGGTACTCTGCGTATGCCTCGTGTCTGCTGCTGAAGGGATGAATAAAATGCCCCATGTAAGTGATGTCGGCCTTTCCGGTCTCACCTGCAGATTGCCTGGTAGAATATAAACTCATCTGCTATAAAAAAAGTTGCTAATTAGACTTGAAAGAGCAGATTTGGGTTAGTTTGTTTTGAGAGTGTGTTCATCAAAGAACAACCTCTGGAGCTGTCAGCGAGCAGCACCAGCATCCCAGCAGAGGCGGCCCGCGCCCGGACAGCGAGAGCGGGGCCAGCGCCCAGGATTCGGCTTCCTTTTCTCCCCTTCCTGTTGCCTCCCCTCCTTGCCTTGCACCATCATTCACATCTTGGTGTGACTTTAAGGTGTTACCTACTCTCTAGGGATCCCTGTATTTTCAGCCTTACCTCTGGGGGAGGGGGCTCTAATTTATCAGAGAACATTTAGGACTCTCTCTTGGGGAACTGACACCCCAGTTCTGGCTTGTGCTGCCCAAGGGCAAGGTCCTGCCTTTGTCCATGTGATGTGCACCTCTCTTCTCTGCACCTTCACTCTGCTTTTGTAGCACAGGCTTTGACCAACTACGTCTATCAACCTAATCAACTTAATCCTGCTCACTTGAGAGATGCTGTTATAGCCACTTCTGCCAAACACTGGGGAGTTTGGTCCTGCATTGTTTTTAATAATTACTAAATAAAAATGTTAGTTTATAAATACGTAGTGGGAGTCAATACTTTCCTGTCCCTAATGAGCAAGAATATTCGCAAACACAGGCACTTCTGGATCCATCTGCGGAAGAGTGCATGCAAAAGGCCTCAGAAGTCACCTTTTAACCCCATCACAAATAGGTATGTAACTACATTAAAGATAAACTCAGATGTTACTTTATAAATACTTTGAGACCCAGCAAAGAAAAGAGGTAGGAATTACCTCAGACTCCGAATAGTAACACAAGAGAAAAAAGGGAAGTAGTAATTACCAAAAAATATTTAGATATGAGAAGATTTTTTAACAGTTAATAAAAATGGAAAATATAAAATCAAAATAGAAAGAATAATTTTATATCTCACTACTAAAATTAAGACTAAGTTGTTGTTCAAGTGCTCAGCCTAAGTTAGTAAGACTTCAGCAAGGAGTAGAAATCAACAGGACATATGAATATAATGTACTCACTCTCTCTCTATCTCTCTCTCTCACACACACACACACACACACACACACACACACACACACGATGCAGTTGTTTTTTTTAGTAACAATGACTGATAAAGTGGGCACTTCAACTTCATTAAAAACCTTCCGAATCGTGCTCCTATCTCAGAATCGGATTTTAACTTGCCTGTAAACTAAGTCCAACCATCATGCTCTACAACCTCCACAAAGCAGAAAGCAAAGAGGCAGAATCACTCACTTTCACAAGTTCCTGCTGAGCCCATATCTGAATGGGTTCTACTTGTTGAGGAGTCTGAGTCTGAATACCATATGTGTTGAGAAAAACTTGAAGGCTAAAGTGCACAGGGAAAAAAGAGAGTTTTAGACAATGCATTCACAGTTTAGGAAATGATGAAGGGGGAGGATAAAAGGGGACAGACTACATTAACTTGGAGCACATCACTAACTTGTTAATATCAGCAATATGCCATCTGCATTGGAATCCAGAGCCCGTCTTGGACTCTCCGGGAAGCATCAGACGGGAGCTTTGGGGGCTGGCAGGGAGGGAAGCACTGACTCTGGGAAGCCCCATAGTGTGTTTGCTCTAATTTCTCAAAACTACACCCCAGGCAACACTAGCACTGGTCACAGTCTTGAATACTCACATCAACTAAAACAGAATTATTTTTAAACATGAAAAGAATGAGGTGCTGGCACTTAAAGTGACATTAATGATATCCTTGAAACCCTGTCAAGGAGTTTACAAAATGCATCTCTACTGCCATACACAACATTGTAAGCACAGAGCAATCATTTCCCCCCGAAAAAAGAACACAGCACCCATCTGGACTTCTTACCGTTGGCTTTCCGCTACAAGTGCTACATGAACTACCAAATCATTCTCCAGTGGGCCCTGCAATACAGAATGAGGGAGGGGAGAAAATTTAAAAAGATCGTGTCATCATCAGCCACAATGAGAATCGAGGACTGTATTAACCATCTCTGAGCAGTTCATTAAAATGATGGACACCAGCTGGCTCCAAGCGGCCACCTTTCTTTCCTTGCTCACCACTGCCTACTAATCAATTTGACGGTGTGGACAGAGGAATGGAACACCAAGGAATGGAAAGTCATAAATCTCATCGGTACCAGAGGGGCTAGCCTGTCAGGGCTATTTTGAATGATGCATAAGAGCAGTTTGGGGACTGACAGTCATTTTCCATCATTTAACTCTGAAGGGAAGAGGAGGAACTAAAAATAAAAACCCAATTTATATATTCTCTGTAAAAAAAAGATTTCAAATTAAAATTGTTCATTTGACATCTTAACCACATATAAGGTTATTCCCTTTCTTGTTAGCCAAATTTCATTGGCACCTTATACATCAAAATAGCTTCTTTATTCTACTATGTAATTCCTATAACAGAGAATGAACTATATAATTAACATTATGTTCATTAAATACAAGCTGTTGGACTTTACAGTTCTAATCAAAGATAGTGTTGGATATTTGCTACTCTACTCTTTTTTGTGTGGAAAAGATTCTCTATAGAAAATATTATATATTGTTAAAATGAACCCAATTTGAAGCTGTATATAATTGAGAGAACATTAAGAAGCATCAATGAATTACAGTATTAGAGAGCTCTGAAAATAGTGATCAAACATAACTCCTTTACAGTAATGAATCCAACATTCCCAATAGTATGCTCTAAATGTTTGATTTACCATCAATCGGTTCCTTCTATGGTATTCAATATGCCACTAGAATTTATATCTTGCGGGAGGCAACACCAGAATACATACATCAGCAAGATATCATATGATCAAAAGGATGGCTCCCAGAATCATCGTGAAAATGACATTTCAGGCAGACTTTCATGTGATTTAAATGAACATATAAGAAAAATATTATTTAACAACCCAACAAAAACAAAGACACATTTAAAATGTTATAAATTCTATTTTTAGTTGATGGAGACCTTACAATTAAATGTTTCTCAAAAGGATGAAAAAAATTAATTTTTCAGAGTCTCATCAAGATTTTTAACAAGAAGTGAAAAAATTAAGCTTTATTTCTCTTGGATGAAATCTAGGGTTTACTTCATAAAAAAGAAGAGTAACCTTAGAGTAGTCCATTATCTACAATCTCTAGTACAATTATGGGAATCTTAAAAAGCAAGTGAAAACATGTACTAGAATACATATAACATTTCAATAACAATAAATAAGGCAGCTTACAGATCACAATTTGCAAATTGGAATCTTCTTTTTGAATCATAGGTCTGTTTAGGATAATATTGTTTCCCTTTGTATGACAAAGTACTCAGATTTAAAATGGCTACTACACATGTTGGATCGTGTGAGCATCTGGTTAGGGGACTATCAAACAGCTGAAGAATTCTTTCATTGTAAAAACTCAGCATTTCAGAAAGGTCTGATTCACAAACCGTCTACCATAATGAGCCTGGGCTTTCAACTCAAGCCAAGTGGGATCCCACCCTCTGTTCATAGAAGGAATTCAGCAGGGGCAGTTCCTAGTTCTTTCACTGCCAAAGTTGAAACCATCTTTTCACTATTATGACCATTTTCTTCAAATCACCACCATTGCTGTCTAAAACCCATGAGGTTCCTCTGATAATTTCCTAGTGGTAATTCATACCTTCTTTTCTGAATGGTATTTTCCCTAATAATATTGTAATATTAATAATTTCTGCTGGTAGGTTCACACACACACATGCACATGCCCTGTGTGGAACTAGTAGTCTCCATTTTACATGTATTCATGCATTCATTTGACCAACAGCACACTAATCTAGAAAGCTCCATGCCAGACCCTGATGTTATAAGACTAATATGACCTAGTGTCCCTCTTTGAGAAACTCAGAGTCTGGAGGGTAGGAAGCAAGGAAGTCTTCACACATGTGTTTATTGTCACACAAAAGTACTTCACTGGTATCTTTCTGTAGCAGATCTTGCCTCATTAAAAAATGGCTATAGGATATTATGTTATATGGATATACCATACTTTATTTTAAAAATCTTTATTTTGATGGACATTTAGGTGGCCTCCAATTTTTCAGTTCTGCAGAGAATAAAATAATTGTCCCTATCTCAGAGGACTGCTGAAGATTTAGGGAGAGAACAAAGTATTGAGCACAGTATTTGACACATAAAACACTCAGTAAAGGGCACTCATTCTTGATGCAGTTGTACAGTTACTTGCTGTTAATTTCACGCCTACCCTAGGAGAGCTGCTCCTCTCTCCCTTGTGTAGGTTTGCTGTAATACCTATGTAGCCCTAGATCCCATTGGCTCCCACCATCCCAGCATTTGGATCATCCATTATCTTATATTTATATGGCTAGTTCTTCCCTAAAGAATCCCAAACGTCTTTAAGAAAAGATTCTCCAGTGACTTACCCCTTCCCTAATGTTATGGTCTGAATGTGTGTGTCCTAAAATGTCAAAATTTTAACCCCCCGAGGTGATGGTATGGGGGAGGCCTCTGGGAGGTGATTAGGTCGTGGGGGCGGAAACTTATGAACAGGATTAGCACCCTTATAAAGAGGCCCAAGAGAAACCCCTTGCCCTTTCCACCATGCGAGGACACAGCGAGAAGGCACCATCTCTGACCCAGAAAGCAGCAGACACTGAACCCGCCAGGACCTTGATCTTAGACTGCCCTCCGTTTCTAGAACTGTGAGAAGCAAATTTCTGTTGTATATAAGCCACCCAATTTATAGTATTTTGTTATAGCAACATGAACAAACTATGGCACTTACTACCCAATTTTTTCTTTTATTTCTCAAACATAACACTGTAACTATTACTATTCCCTTACCATTCTTGCCTTTGCAACTTTGTCTTCTAATCTACTTGGTCTTTAGAAATAGATAATCTCCACACTTAAGTCCTTGGTCATAAATTCATTCTATCTCTCTCTCATCTCATCCACTCTGGTGGCTTTAAATTATTACATCTAAGCAGATGATTCCACGTTTATATTTCTAGTCTTGACATTTATCTTATATTCCAGTTCCCACATTTTAAACTGCTTTCTGGACATTTTCTCTTGGCTATTTCCAAAGTTAATAGCTCTGAAACTCAACTCTTCATCAACCCCTCCCCAGTCCCAAACCGGCTCTCTTCCCTGCCCTTCATTTAAGAGGTCACTCTAGCTCAGAACCTCAGAGTCATCTTTGGTGCCTCTCCTTTACCCTCCACGTGCAGTCAGTCACCAGAATCCTTTAACCCTTCCTCCACAAAGTACCTTGAATCTTGTTTCTTTTCATTTCTATGGCGACATCCAGGATTTAAAAGTAACAATGGCAGCAAACACTTCACACAACTACACTCTACATACCAGGAACTGTTTGATGTGCCTTATCGAACTATTACCCTCATTTTACAGACAACAACGAGGCACAGAGAGTGTGAGTAGATTATCCAAGGACACAGACAGGGGACCCAGGCAGTCTGACTGCAGAGTTTGTGCTCAGAACCACTCACTGATCCTGCCTCTCCGAGTGGAAAGAGGGCAGGTTTTAGATTGAAAGGCCCACATACAAGTCCCATCTTGTCGCTTCCTCCAGCAATGATCCTGGTCATCCATTAGGTGCCTTAAACTTACTATGGACAAAACTGAACTACTGGTTTCTGTCCACTCACCCCCAAAGTATTCCTTATAAGGCTTCACACCATAAACCCGTTTGCTCTGGCCCCCAAATGTATAAGTCATCTTTGATTCCTCTTTTCCCTTCAAACCCCATAACCAATAAAAGCTAAAAAAAAAAAAAAAAAAAATTGACAACACTCACTGAGTAGCAGACAGCTGCATTAAACTATCTATTCATCAAAACACCCTATTAGGTAGGTTACTATGTTATTTTCATTTACTTATGAGAAAACTGAGAGTGGTTAAAAAAAGTTACCTAACATCATATAGCTAACAAACACAGCTAATAAGTGGCAAGGTGGGGACTCAGACCTAGGCAGGCCAACCTACTTCCTAACCACTGTGCACTGTCCACCTCTGCAATGTGCTGCTAATTCACCAATACAGTTCCACTGGCTCTACCTCCAAACTAGGTCTCAAACATATCACTTCTCTCCATCTCCACGGCTAATACCGCGCTACTGAAAGTCACCATGACCTTTTCCTTGGTCAACTAACTGGTCCATACCTCAGTCTCAAACCCCACCCACTGACAGCGTCCATCCTGCAAACAGCAATGAGGGTTTTTTAAAAGTGTAAATCAGACCATGTCATCACCACCCACCTGCCCTCCCACACACAGATGCACATCCCGTTGACAACTGCCCGGCAGCTTCCCATCACCCACCGAATAAGAAGGAAACTGCTTATCAGGCCTATAAGGCCCTGTGTGATCTAGCTCCTGCCTACCTCTTCTTTCTCATCCTCTCTCCTCTTCTTCACCATGTGTCAGCCACCCTGGGTTTTCTCTGTCCCTTGAACATGTCATGCCAACTGTGTCCCCATCACAGGGTCTTTGCACTGGATGCACTTGTTTGGCATGTTTTTCCTCTGGGTTGTTGAACGAGCACCTTCTTGTCAGGGAGGTCTCAATCAGCACCCCTTTCTCACAGGCCTTCTCTCTCCAGCAGAGGCAAAGTTGTTCTCCTCAGGCATCTCCAGCCCTAATATACCACTTTATCTTATTTTGTCTATGCCATAGTACCTATCAACTCCAGAAATTATATTACATTATTTATTGTAATTTACTCCCAATAGAAAGTAATGCCCTGAGGGCAGGGACCTTGATCTGTCTTGTCCCCATGGCCTGGGACACAGTAGACATTTGATGAATAACTGTTCAGGCAAGTTGCTCAATTCTGTGTTTATCTGTAACATGGGAATAATAATATTTACAGTGCCTACCACACAAAGGGAGTATGACAAAGAGGGCATGCAAACTATTTACAAACTTGGATGGCTCAGTTCCAGACGGAGTCTGAGGCCTGAGCACGGGAGGCTGACGGCGCGGCTCCAGTCTGAAGGCCGGCAGGCCCAGGGGCTAGGAAGACCTGGCATTTCCATCGCAGTCCAAAGGCAGGAGAAAAGTCCATGTCGCAGCCTGGAGGAAGTCTCGCAGGGAGAATCCTCCTCTGACTCAGGGCACGGTCGGCCTGTCATTCTGTCAGGCTTTCGATTGGCCGGAGGAGGCTCATCCTCATTGGGGAGGGAAACGTGCTTTGCTCAGTGCACCGATTGAAACGTTGATCTCACCCAGAAACACCCAGAATGATGTTTGACCAAATAGCTGAGCAGCCTGGGGTCCATAAAACTGACCATCACGTGGTCGTGGGAACGTGTCACGTTCGGGAGAGCACAGGCTGCGGTCCCCCCAACAGTCCATTGTTCATCCACCTGAAATCAGGTTTTACAAAAACTCAACTCCAAGTGTTGTCTATAAAACACCTATTTTCTTATCTGCTTTTTGATAGAATATAATTCTTATTTCTTGGTAATTAAATTTAAAAATTATTACCTCTTTTATTAAATCATCTATGTAAAACTCATAATTCTTATTTTTATAACATTTTATTGAGCCCTGGCCTAAGTAGTTTTAGTTTTAATATGCTCTATGTTGCATAAAATAATCTGCTGTGGCTGGCTTAACTAGGTCTTTTTTTTTTTTCTTTTTTTGAGACAGAGTCTTGCTCTGTTGCCCGGGCTAGAGTGCCGTGGTATCAGCCTAGCTCACAGCAACCTCAAACTCCTGGGCTTAAGTGATCCTACTGCCTCAGCCTCCCGGGTAGCTGGGACTACAGGCATGCGCCACCATGCCCGGCTAATTTTTTCTATATATATTTTAGTTGGCCAGATAATTTCTTTCTATTTTTAGTAGAGACGGGGGTCTCACTCTTGCTCAGGCTGGTCTCGAACTCCTGACCTCGAGCGATCTACCCACCTCGGCCTCCCAGAGTGCTAGGATTACAGGCGTGAGCCACCACGCCCGGCCTTAACTAGGTCTTTTATTGAAAGAAAAGCAAGGGAGGAGGGAGAGAAGGAAAGCAAAAAAAGAAGCAGCCGACAAATAAATGGGTCCACCTCCTCGGAAGCTGGTCTTGCCTCAAGGGCGGGGCATTGGAACCGTTCCGTGCCTCTGCTTTGGGGGCCTTCCACGACGCTCACTTAGGCTCATTAGCCTTCATCAGTAGGTCCTGCCAACATCCAGCATTTTTTCATTACATTCATTTTTCAGCAAAACCTCATTAGCTGAAGAAACCAGGCAGATGCTTTATACATCTCAATTCCAACTGGAGACACCACGCCCCCGGAATTTCTCCCTCAGGAGCCAAGGAACAGGCTATGGAAGTTTGAACACAGGCACGTCCTGGCTGAGAGGCACCAGCATCTTGTTCTAACATTTCCAACCAAGCCAAAGAAGCAACATGGAGAAAATTAATAGGAAAGCAGAGGAAAGTTCAGTAGAAATATCAAAGGAATAACAACATCAAGCATAGTTAAAAAGCTAAACGCAGCTCAAGAGTAGAGCTGGCCAGGGCGAAAATGGTCCTTCAGGATCTGTGTATTTATATATTGGATTAGTGACTACATAAGCTTTCCTTTTAAGAGGAAAACAAGTGAATTTTTAAGAGTATTTCCAGACCTCAGACACAAAGTTTCAAATGCCCAAATGAATAACTCAGGCAATGCTTTTTGACAGCAGCTTTTTAAATGACTGCAATTATCTTGGAAGAGAATACCAAATGCTTTGTCACAACGAATTCATTTGTAAAACTGTTTTCTAAGTACTTGCTGTAACTGGATGTTTCTATATTCTTATCTTAAAGAACTGACAGTGCAGATAGTCTCTCCTGCTGCCCAGAAACAATGCAAACATGGCTCCATGGGTCCAGGTGGAGAAATCCTGATCCCTGGTGTTGTCATAGCTTCAGTCACAGCCAAGGCAAAAACAAATGATGAGAAACTTACAGAAACACAGCAGGAAAGATCAACATCAGGATAGACTAGTAAAATGAGGGTGAAACAGAAATGCTAAAAATCTAGTCATTTCACTCTCAGGGGTCTTCTGCCGTTTAAAGAGACCTCAAGTGGTAGGCTGCAACCAAAGAAAGGCCTCTAATGGTAGGCAAAAGGAAACCAGGTGTTAGGATCACGGGAACAAAAAGAAGCAAGTACAGAAAGTCAACTTGTTTTTTATTTTTCACCTTTGGGTGCTTGTGCTGACTGGATCAGTTCCCTGAAGCTTGATTGAAAATCTTAGAGATGGGAGAGGCCATTTTTATCATGTGTTGGTGGGAGGGGACTGGAAGTGGTGGGAGGGGTCTGTGAGAGAGACTGGCTGGCTGGACTCCATTTCAGCCAGAGCAGCACTATTTTACATATCTATGAACTATTTTATGTACTAAAATTCTATCTAAAATTTTGACTGAAAAATGGGTTTCCTTGATAAAATCAGTAATCCACTTGATGGATGAGGAGACTGAAGCCCAGAGAGGGGCAATGGCCCAGGTTCCATAGCAAGTTAGTGGCAGACCCAGAAGCAGAATCCAAGTCTGTGGGCTGACTTGGTCTAGTCCCTTGTAATCCTTCCCTAGTCAGACTGCTGCATCTTCCTGGCTGTACGGTAAACTTTTCAGTTCACTAGAGAATCGCCAAGGGCACCACTCCACTTACAAGTGGAACTGAACAAAAAGGCCACGTGTGCAGTTATTCCAGTGTGAAAACTCTAAGAAGAGTCCTGATGGAGAAAGAGTATAAGAACCTATTCTACCTTCTCTTTTGGCACTAGATGCTCATCTCAAGGACTAAAGACTGGGCTGGAAAGACTGCACAGGGCCAACTTGTGGCAAGATTTATTATCACTGGGTTGGACCAAACAACTACAGAGGTACCCAACAGGCTCCAGAATCCTACGAGCCTTTAGCTCTACAGAGCCATCTTCACTGGGCTGAGGTCAAACTGTTTCTAGCGTGGACTCGCAAAGGGGACCTGACTGCAGAGGGGACATTCTGCTATCACTCTTAGCAAGTAAACCTAAGAGTTTTCTATATCAATGAGGTCCCAATTTATTAATAACAATGTTCATTTGTCCATACATCCAGACACCATGGTAAGCCTGAGGAATGGCAGAAAGATGAATGAAACATTATCCCTATTCTTCATGAACTCACTATATAAGAGAGAAGATACCTATATACAGAGTTCAATAGTACATTAAATATGATGCTTTTAATGGTTACTTTGAGGGAAAATTTAATTTATCTTCAGGGAACTGAGGAGGACTTTGTAGAAAAGGTATCTGACCTGTTTTGGAAGGAGAAAACCTCACCATTAATGAATTTATTCAGTTAACATTTATTTTTTACTATGTATCAGACAAATAAGACAATAAAACAAAAGCCCTTCCCTCATGAAACTTACATTTCAGTGGGAGACAGATGATTAAAAAAAATATGTAAATCATAAAAATTAGTGATAAATATATAGTAAAAGTAAAAGGTAATGTATTAGTGTGATTAAAGACAGGGGCTACTTTAGATTGATGATCAGAAAATAACTCTCTTGGGGAGTCATTAAATGTGAGACTTCAATGACAAAAAGGAGTGTACTAAGCAATGATCTGGTAATGAATACTTCAGGCAGAAAGATTAGCATGTGCAAAGGCCCAGGGATGGGAAGAGCTTGAAGTGTCTGAGGAACTGAGAGGAGACCAGTGTGTCTAGAACACAACAGGCAAGCATCACGAGAGATGAGAGTGGAGACAGTTAAGGCCCAATAGGGTCTTACAGGAAACAAGGCACTTGCCTTTAAGTGGAATGGAAAGCCACTAATAGGGTTTCAAAGAGGGAAAAGGCTAAATGTAATTTATATTTCTAGAACAACAGTAATAAACACATATATAATACTTGCTATGGGCCAGGCCCTGCCTAAGCACATTTATATACACAAATATATAAACTCCCCTTATGGTGGCTCTTGCTGCTATATAGACATGGTTCAGAGAGGGCAGAGTGGACATACGGAGATTAGTTGGAATCTGCAATTGAGAAATGATGGTGACCTGGACTACAGTGAAGGAGAAAGTGAAAAGATATGGAGAATTATTTAGGGAATAGAACTGACAGGATTGGATTTGGAAGGGGAGAAGTAGTAAGGCAGGTATAGAAGAACCAAATATTACTTCTATGCTTTTACAGAGTTTAAAGGAAGAAGGAACGTTCAATAGTGGTGAATGGCTTTGAGGTCAAATAGATTAAATCTGCTAAGAGATCATTGGCTTCATCAATCAGGAGGTCATTAACAACCTTGTGCGTGTGGTTTCGGGAGAGGGAGGGTATAGGCAGCCAGACTCTGCACTGCAAGGAGTGGCTGAGAGTTGAGGAAATGGAGATGGTGCAAGTATAAGATTTTTCTGAGATGTTCCAAAGGGAAGGAAAGAAGCGAAGTGAGAGAGGCCCTTGAGAGAGGAGAATAGCTGAGAATATTTTTTTTTTTTTTTTTAGGGCAGGGGATACTTAAATACATCCACAGAGTCAGGGAACTAAGTAGAGAGAAAGGTACTAAGTATAGAAGAAAAAATGCCAATCAACTGGAACAACTTAAAGGTAGAGGGGAAAAAGGTGAGTGAGTTAATGTTTGGAAATGAAGCATTAACTCAGCCTTTTGGGATTCAGAAGCAAAGATCCAATCATAATTATAGGCAAGGATTTTAGTAGGTACTAGAGTCCATTAGTGTAGTTTTAATTTTATTTTACATACCCTTCCGAGAACTTAAAACTCCATCTCCCATTGTTAATGATTTTGACCTAATAGGTAGAAGGGCGGGCTCATGCTCTGCCAATAGTACTATTCACTCTTCATTGTCACATTGAACTCAGATTCTTGGGCTGACTTCATTGTTTCTTCTGATTAATGGTGTGACTAGAAGAGTTATAATCAGTGTCCACTTGTCTGACCATCCCACAGTGTCCCTTTCAACTCATCTTCATAAACCATCTGGCTCCACAAACTGCAGCCTCCCATGACAGAAGATATTTTAAATAAGGTTGGGGAAACAATAAGATGTTCACCAAAAAAAGAACATTAAAATATGAATATTTG
>CM052442.1:87889115-87942084 GCA_028533085.1 Varecia variegata | reverse complement strand
CTTCTGATTAATGGTGTGACTAGAAGAGTTATAATCAGTGTCCACTTGTCTGACCATCCCACAGTGTCCCTTTCAACTCATCTTCATAAACCATCTGGCTCCACAAACTGCAGCCTCCCATGACAGAAGATATTTTAAATAAGGTTGGGGAAACAATAAGATGTTCACCAAAAAAAGAACATTAAAATATGAATATTTGCTCAAAATTCATGAAGATTGATGACATTTATGAAAATTACTCATGAAAATATGAAAATTATATGAATTAACACGAATATGTGGCCTTCTCCTAGCTTCTGAAAATGATTTTCAAAGGCAGATTTCTTAGGTATTATATTCTGATATTTCTAATTCAGTATCATTCTTAAGCATAGGATGCAACAGAATAATGTAACCTAAGAAAAAGCAATAGACAACTAAGCTGTCTCAACACTAAATCAAAACCATTAGTATATGGAGCTAATTTTTTAATGAAACTAAGTTCCAAATTGAAAAAAACAAAACCAGTCCAAGTTAAAGCAACGACTTGCGTGCATAGAGGGATAGTCTTAATCAGAGATACAGAAATAGACAAAAGAAATTTAACAGGTCAAATATTCAACATTTAAATTTTTCTAAGTTGAATACAAACTTTAATATATATCATCAAATGGCTCCTTAATGAAGCTAGTACTTCCTTTATATTATCACAGTTCTTTATAAATTGGAACTTTGACTTGTCTTTTGCAAAATAGCCCAACTATAATGTTTAATCAATAGAAATTATAAAAGATTATACAAGAGGTATTATAATATATATTTTTCATCAATGAAATCAAACTCCCTGAGTACTCAAAACACAAAAATAACTCTGAAATATTCCAACTTAGGAGAAAGCAAAGCAATGACAAAAACTATATAGTGATTTCATATTCCTACTGGTAAGTAATTGACTGATGAATGAATATTTGATGGCCTAGCTACAGAAGCACTGTGGTGTCTCCCATGGTGTGAGAGACTTGTCTGGCTTAGTGGTAACTAGTAGATGATGGAAACACAGGAAGACAGCGTTAATAATGTAATTCCCTGCAGTAAACGCACACTTTGCACCATACTGTACATCACCATGGCTTGCCAGCCACACTTCAGGACACCTGGGTTCCGGCCTTGGATTTGCACTTTGTGTGATCTTGGACATGTCACTTCTCTTTCAGTCTCAGTTTTCTGCTCTATAAAACAAGGGGAGCTGGGAGCAGTGGCACGCATGTACCTGTAGTCCCAGATACCCAGGAGGCTGAGGTGGGAGTATTGCTTGAGGCCAGGAGTTCAAGGATGGAGTGAGTTTTATGATCATGCCTGTGAATAGCTACTATACTCCAGCCTGGGCAACATAGCAAGACCCGGTCTCAAAAAAAAGTGGAGGGAGAGTTAAGATGGTCTTAATAATCTTAATATTCTCTTAATACACTCTTGATATTCCACCATGTATGTGAAGTGCAGGTGATAAACATAAAGGTATGACAAATAACTCTGAACTTTCTTGGTGAAACTGGAAGAAATCAGCTCCTCCCTGTTACAGAGCTATGGCTAGCTTTATGGTTTATATAGACACATTTGACCAAAAATGAAAACATCCTCAAGTCTAGGCTAAGGTCTATAACAATACGTTTTTGGATAAAGTATGTCCTGTGGAAAGAAAATTTTTAGAAAGTGATTTTCATTTTCATTATTTTTATGTAAGTGTAAATTTAAATTGTTTTACTTTATAATCTCTTGCCTTATTTTCATCAGCTAAGCAACACTTGGAATATAAGATATTTAATTTAGGAGTAGAAATATTGAGTAAGTAGAGATCTTTTAATGAAAAGCAATTTAGTCACATCAACAGTTTAAAAAATGCTATAATGCTACAGTACACATCACATCTTGATCGACTCTTACTAGGATAAACTTCTAGAATAGAAATTATTACATTAAAGGGTATATGGAACCTTGATACAGCCAAATGAAGAAGCATTATACAGACATTGAAAATAATATTTTATAGAAACAATATGAAAAATAACTCTGAGTATGAATGTTAGTGAATATAAAACTGAATACCCAATAAGGTATTATAACCAAACAATAAGAAAGCATATGTATAGTTATAGCCAAATATTGAAAATATAATGCATTCCTCTAGAATTTTCAGGATTTTTCTCATCTCTTTAAGGAGAAAGTAGTATTATTTATATAATAAATTATTTGAAGTAAAATAAAAACAGCAATAATACTTATTTAGCTCTTACAATGTATCAGACATTTGGTTAGAGGTTTACATACATTATCACTTAATCATACACACAATCATGAGTTAGGAATTATTATCCCTATTTAAAAGATGAAGAAAGTGGGGCTTAGAGAAATTAATTAAATTGTCCACTTTCTTAAAAAGGTATCACTTTCTTAAAAATAAAAATTTATTACACATATATGTTCTTTAATCTTTAGGAAAATAATTCATGCAAATTTTATGCATCTGTATTTGCAGAAAACAAAGCATGAAACCTCCTCTTCCTCATTAATTTGATAAAAGAGAGACCAAGTACACTATATGCTTTTAGATCAGATCTGTATAAATATGTACATGATTTAATAAACAAGTATTGACTTTCATACTAAATTTGGAATCTTGCAGCTCAGAAAATAAGCCCTTATGACTAAAAAGCATTACTTTCACACTGGCTTTTTCTCCAAAGACTTTCCAAAGTAGATCAATCCATTTTAATTGGCATATCAAATGTGCTAGTCTACTTTACAGATCCAAAGCTTGAGTGTCACTGAACATGACACTGAATTCTCTCAAGGGTGTGTCAACACACATGATTTGCTCTATCATGATAATTTTGCCATTAATGTAAAATATTGCCTTAAACAGCTGATCAAAAGTACTCATATTTTGTTCACCAGTATGATGGCAAAAACATGTGGAGCTCTTCAAGGACTTCATGAGAGAAAACCAATCCTCAAGGAAATAGGGGCTCCCAAAAGCCTAACCCTCTGGTTTGGAAGAGGGCCACTTGTTATAAAATAAATTATTGGCTGGGCGCAGTGGCTCACACCTGTAATCCTAACATTCTGGGAAGCCAAGGTGAGCAGATCGTTTGAGCTCAGGAGTTCGAGACCAGCCTGAGCAAGAGCGAGACCCCGTCTCTACTAAAAAAAAAAAAAAAAAATAGAAAAGAAATTAGCTGGATAACTAAAAATATATAGAAAAAATTAGCCAGGCATGGTGGCACATGCCTGAAGTCCCAGCTACTCAGGAGGCTGAGGCAGGAGGATTGCTTGAGCCCAGGAGTTTGAGGTTGCTGTGAGCTAGGCTGACGCCACAGCACTCTAGCCTGGGCAACAGAGCGAGATTCTGTCTCAAAAAAAAAAAAAAAAATTATTAAGTAAGGTGGGGTTAGAACGGTGTTAACTGACAGGTTTTTCTTCAAAGATCAATAGATGTTTAAAAACTGTGAATAGATTTAAAACAAGAAAAAAAAGGAAGGAAGGAAGTTTCAGGTTGAGTTCATAAATTTAATCGTATTTATGAATATGATTTTTTTCTCAGAGTAAAATGTCAGGAATATAGATTCGTTAAAACAATAACAGATCATAAAATTCCTTGTACATCTTTATTCTGGAATAAATCTTGCTTTCTTACTTGGATCTATTTTTTTCCCCTTTTACATTTTAACCATGAGTACAAGAAGTCTTTATCCTGTAGGTGAAATATTTCATTATACATCATGCCTATTATTGGAACTTTTAATTTTAATAAGTTCAGTAGGTTAATTAGAATGATGTTATTAAATGTGCTTAAGCTCATTTTTTTTTTACTTCCAATTCAACTTTTCTCAGCTCTGGATATTTCTGATCAAGGCATTTAATTTTAACTGGTTCTAGTATAAATACTAGTTGATAAGAGACTCATTTCTCTTAAAGACTACAGACAGCATTACCTGAGGAGAACCTCTGTGTAGCTGTGGCACAGTCGGGCTAGGCTTTCAGAAGCATCTTTGATGCTTTGACTGTTTAATCCTGTTTTATTATGATAATCGTAAGAACTTCTGTTCAGTACTCAAATTTACTCTCATACTTGCAGATAAATTTGGATTTTTGGTCCCACACAAATGCTTTCTTTCTTTGCCAAGCTAGTGAAATGAAATTTTTTTAATCCTTTAAGTAGAAATCATGTCTGAAACTAGCTAAACTATTTGAGGGCATCAGAATGAACTGAATCAAATAAAACTGAGCCACATGCAAAATTTCCTTAAATCACTTTAAATTTCCTTAAATCTTTTTAAAGATTAATAAACTTTTAAAAACTGAATAGATTCAAAGCAAGAATAAAAAGAGGAAAGTAGCTGTAAGTCCATATTGTAGAAGTGCTATACAACATATCTACTAAATTAGGAGAGGCTTATAACCCTTCTTGGATTTCAGCAAACTCAACTTCCTGAACAGATGGTCTTCCACCATTTAATTGCTCTTTAACTCCCTACACTCTGCCTTCTGGGCACACCACTCCACTAAAATCACTCGAAGGCTACCAATAACCCAGATCGTGGAAGCCAGCACAGAAGAGCTAGAAGGGGATTTATGAATCAAACCCAGCTGAATAATTTTATAGATTAGATAACCACATTCCAGAGACATTAGGAGACCTTCCCCGGATTACACTGCAGGTGAACCAGGAAAGATCTAAAGACCAGGACCTGAATTTCTACCAGTGCTTTGCTGTTCCTCCCAGCCAGCTAGGCAGTCAGACTTCTTGAAACACACTCTCAAAATAAAAATTCCCCACACTTTCATATCCATAATACCGTTTTAAACTTCTCACTAGATTCCTTTGTCCTGCCCTTCCTAGAACATCTCTTTATTCTACTATCTGCATTGTATACACCCTGGCAGAGAACTAAGCCTGGAGCCTGGCCTTCCAATAACTGTCTGTTCTTACAGTTTAATTTCCACTATGAGCCATATTCAATAGCAATAACCTTGCACCTTTTCATTAACTACTGAGCACCTCAATTAACTGCCATGTCTGCACTGGAATTATCAAAATACAAATAATAACAATAGCTAACATTTATTGAGTGCTTAACTATAAGCCAGGAGCTATTATAAACTCTTTATCTGTATTAACTTATTTAATCCTTACTACTCTATGAAGTATTATTCTGATTTTACATGTGAGGAAATTAAGGTATACACAGGTTAAACAATTTGCCCAAGCTTGGATTTAAAAGTGTGAACTAAAATAAAATTTTAAGGCTTACCACCCCCCCCTCCAGCTGACTGAATGGACCCCCTCTTGGCCAAAGGAATATCCTAAAACTAAATTGCCTGCCAGGAGGAGGGAGGTCAGACATGCCTCACCATCTCCCCCTCCCTTCTTGGGGACATCCTTTGTAACCCATTAACAGGTCTAAGGGTATGCAAGACAAACGTGCAGGTCCTCAATTTACACAACAAATGTATGTCCCCTGGCTCATCTCTGATTAAGAGCTTCTTATCTTAAAACATTCCAAGCCTCTAGACAAAGCTTCATGTCTTTAACCAATTAATTACAAGGCAAAGAATCTCTAAACCCACCTATATAACCCGTAAGCCCCTGCTTCCAGAGGGCCCACCTTTTCAGGCCAAACCAATGTATGCCTCCCATGTATTGATTTATGACTTTCCCTGTAACCCCTGTCTCCCTGAAATGTACCTCACCAAACTGTAACCCAGCCACAGCGAGTCCACCTGCTCAAGGCCTCTTGGGCGTGGCTCCAGGTCACGGTCCTCAAATTTGGCTCAGAACAAATCTCTTTAAAATTATTTTACAGAGTTTGGTCTTTTTTTCCGTTGACAAAAGCATACAGACTGGCTGTGCTCTTAAACATTCTGCTAGGCAGAACATCCAACAATAAGAAACCTGAAGGAGGAGGGGAAACTTGCCCTTTCCCCCCCAAAGGATCTTGCACTGAAAGATCCACTGACAAGGCAGATTAATAAGAGAAAGGTTTATTTACCAATACCATGTGCATGGGGAGAATCACAAGAATGATTGCCCAGTATCACAGTGAAGTTCAGATATTTTTATATACGCTTTTTAGAGGGGAGGGGAGAAAATGAGGACTACAGGTAATTCTGTTTAGGGGTGAAAGTTGCCAGGGAGGATGAATAGATGGGGTAGACAGATTAATTTTTTTGTAAATAATTCTTTACAAATTAAATTAACCTGAGAGACAGGTATTGTGTTTAAAATATTTTGGGCCAGGTCTACTTACATTCTTGATCTTTCTGCAATATATTGAGGTAACAGAGAGGAAGGGCAGTCCACTTCCCCCTTTGATCTTCTGATCAGGTCAGTCTGGTTTATGCAGACAGAGGAAACGCCTCTTCCAAGAAGAGCCTGTTAATCTCTAAGTGCTTTTAATTCAAAACATTTTTTATATCAAAGCGTCATATTTTGGGGTAAAATTTCCAGAGCTCCTTCAAACCTCTCCTATTTGTATTCTTGAATATTAAAACAGGATTTTCATATCAGAGTGTTTTCTTCTATGACCCTTCCTTTGATACTAGAATAGCTTATTTATATAAAAATTCTGTTGCATTCAACATCTATTTTGAGAAACAAGATCAATTTTTCTCAAATTGGTTTGAAATCAAAAAATGAAGGACAAAACAAATCCTGGCTGGCTATTGCCTGTTAAATATGATAGTCTCAAACAGAACCCCACAAACATTTAACAAAGTATTGATTGTGTTTTCCTGTTTAACCAGGAATCTTCCATATTTTACTTAGTATAATAACATACTTCAAAATAAAGTCCATGTGCTATAGAACTCCAGAGTTCTCTGCACTCCACACCCGCTATAAAAGGATGTCCTCTACAGGGCCACCTTATTCCCAGTGGACAACTGTAATGCAAAACACAAGGAATCAGTAAAATGCACATGGTCAGCTGCTTGCAGTGTCTGCTGCAATGAGACCTCTTCCAAGTGTGAGTGAGTAGCAAGGATGGAAACAAACAGTCTTCAGGACACCATTATGGCACCTTAGCAAGGCAGAGGCCCTGCAGAATGAACCATGAAGGTCTCATTCACAGATAATCAGCGGGTACCCCCACGAGAATTACCTGGGCAACAGAAAACGATGGGCCCTGTAACAGGAACAAGTTAATGTGAATGGGAGAGAGGGAGTTAACACCTCCTAAAAGGGTTTTCTTTTGGTTAAGGAAGAAGAAAATCCTTAATAAAATTACTGTTAGATTTGTGGACTTGGTCTCATCCTAGCACAACAGGGAAGAAGAAAGAAGCAAATAATTAGACTCTTTTAACATGACAAATGTTATATATGATGAATCCCAGCATGCATTTTGTACTGGTGTGACATCTTTGTGTTTAATTTTTCAGATCACTTCCACAGGCCTCTTAGCACCCTAGGGCACTGTGCCACTGTGTTCCTGTGATGTGACGTCGAGCCAGGCTGTTCAGGAAACAAGCTATTTCTCCCGTTACCTCCTTCACACCATTATAAAAATCACTGCTTCCAAATGTTTGACATCCACTCCTTCCTCTCCTTCTTCAGTTAACACCTTCATATTGGTTCTGCCACTTGACAACTGTGTGACCTTGGGGAAATTACTAAGCCTCTCTGAGAGGCTTAGTAATGTTAGTCTCTGAGACTAACATTATCTATCTGTAAAATGGATATAATAATATTTATCTCAGAAAAGTATTAATAATGAGTATAAAATGAGACATAACGAGTATAAAATGGCTTTTACAGTGCCTATAAACAGGAACACAATCAATTTTGGTTATTCTTATATCTCTCACTTCCGTTCATTTGTCCTATCAAAAACCAAACTAGGCTAAGAGAGACAAGAATAGGACATATTCTCTAATCTGAGGACCTCTGCCAAGAAGTCAGGCATGTAAACCAACTACAACACGGCAAGTGTTGTAACATGGAGTATGCATAGGACTATGGGGAAAGCAGGCTTAATAGCATAGCTTCTAAACCCACATGACTTGTTTTCAAGGATTAATTCATAGAATGGGATAAAACAGTCTTTTGTATAATTTATTTTCCCCAAATCAAATGTGGCATAGGAAAGTGAGGGTACAGAAGAAGGCACTGTTACCCTATTTATAAGAATAAAGGACAGACCAAATAACAGTTTGGCTAAATTATTTTCTTTCAAATCTTATTTTACCAGACAATATATATAATTACATCTTTAATTTACTTGGTTTGCAACTATTATTCCAGGCTATCACAACTATTTCATGAATATTTATCTACTCATATAGTGTTAGGTTTGTTGGCCAAGATCTGAAGCAGCATTGAGTGTAACAGGAGAAAAAGACGCTAAGCGGAAATAACCAGGTAAAACTCAAGCACAGGAGGTAAGGCCTAGGCTTCTAGTTCTAGAGAGCAGAGTACACATAAGTACTCAATTCTCATCTCTCTTCAGACTCCAGAGAAATGACCATACAGACATTAAAAGTAAATAAAAAAAAGACAGCAATGAAGAGATAAAGGTCATCAGAGATGATATTTCAATACATTTCTAGTCTATGAGATGACAAACGGAAATGCATTCACAAATAAAGCAGAGCAGAGGAAACCTATATAAACTACAAACTATACCACTTACAGCATCACCAAAATGCTACAGCAGGTGTGGGAGCTGACCCATCAGCCTGAGAGGCCCCAGAAGGGCACTTGCTTTGCATGTACAATGGAGGGCAGGTGGGAAAAGTGGAGGTGACACAGACGGCCTGATTAAAGGCCACAGTGGCCAGCTCTAAGCCCTACATAAGGAACCACAGTCAGCAATAAAGCAGAGAGTTTATAGTTTGAGCATATGTAGTTTGAGCACTGTTGTTTGTGCAACATGTGGTTGAGTATTGTCTTGCAGGAGGATTGGCCTGTCTCTATTGATCAATCTCGGCTGCTTAATCACAAGCATCCTCATCATTTCATCCAATTGGTTACAGTAGATATCTGCTGTAATCAATTGACCAGGTTTCATGAAGCTGTAGTAGATAACACCAGCGCTGGACCAACAAACAGAAACTATTAGTTTTTTTGATGAATATTCGGTTTTGGACTGTGTTCGGCACTTCAACTTTATCTAAACATAGTACTGAACGCTTGCGATTGTCAATGGGAATCCATTTTTCATCACACATAACAATATGATGTAGAAATGGCTCATCTCTATGTCTTGACAGCAAAGAAAGGCAAGCTTCGAGACGATTTCTCTTCTGATGCTCATTTAATTCATGCAGTACCCATATAACCAGCTTCTTTACCTTGCCCATTTGTTTCAAATGGTCCAATATTGTCGGAATAGTAATGTCAAATCTTGCTGCTCAGTCCTGCATAGGTTGAGATGGATTCACTTCCATTACAGCTTTCAGCTCATCATTATCCACCTTGGTCTCAGGTCACGCACATGGCTCATTTTCAAGATTAAAATCCCCAGAATGGAACTTCTTAAACCATTGATGTACAGTGCATTCATTAGCCACATCCTTCCCAAGCACTTTGCACAGCATTGGTTCCATGACAGAATTCATATTTGAAAATAACACAAATTTTTGACTTACCCATGATTTCACAAAAATTGCTCTAAAAAAATTTGAAAGATAATCACAAGCCAAAATGTGTGCTTGAAAGAATGAGAATGTACCTTCACAATAAAAATAAGAAAAAAAGTGTCAAAGTGAAATATCAGATATATCAACTGTCAAACTTAGTATTTAAGGAAGTTGGACATTTCATACTTAGTAACCCAATACCTTGAGAATAATCAGTTCATTGATCATACTAATATATGATTGGATAATGAGGATCACCAGGTATGTGATAAAATAATCAGTAGGAAGAAAAACAAACACCACATTAATGAAACACACAAAAGTTATTTTGGAAATTATGCTTAGTGAAATAAGCCAGACACAGAAGGACAAATATTGCATGATTCTATTTACATGAGGTACCTAGAATAGGCAAATTCATAGAAACAGAAAATATAATAAAGGTTACCAGAGGCTGAAAGGAGGGAGGGAAGAGAGGGTCATTGCTTAATGGGTACAGAATTTTTGTTGGAGATAATTAAAAAGTTTTAGGTACAGATAGTGGTGACGGTTATACAAGACTATAAACGTATTTAATGTCACTCACTTGTACACTTATGAATGATTACAATGATAAATATTAATATTATATTTATTTTATTCCATTAAAAAAGAGAAAATTTACTGTGGAGATTCAACAGTGCCAAGTGGATATCCACATGCAAAAGATAAAGTTAGGTTTCATCAAAATTTAAAATTTCTGTGCTTCAAATGATACCATCAAGAAACTACCAAATGGGAGAAAATATTTTTAATCATATAAGGGTCTCATATCTAGAATATATAAAAACTCTTACAATTCAATAATAAAATGACAAATCAATTAAAAATGGCCATAGTATCTAAATAGATATTTCTCCAAAGAAGATACACACGCACATACGAATTGCCAATAAACATACGAAAATATGCTTGATTTTAGTAAGTAGGTAAATGCAAATCAAAACCACAATGAAATACCATGTGACACACACTAAAATGACTATAATCAAAAGACAGACGGCAAGTACTGGTAGGAATGTGGAGAAAGGAGCACTCGGACATTGCTGGTAGGAGTGCACAATGGTGTGGCCACTTTGGAAAACAGTCTGGCTATTCCTCAAAGTGTTAAACATAGAGTTAGCACATGACCCAGCAATTCCATTCCTAGGTATATATCCAAGAGAAATGAAAATGTATGTCACACGGTAACTTGTATATGAAAGTTCACCAAAGCATTCATAATAGTCAAAGACTAGAAACAACCAAAACTTCCATCATCTGAAGAATGGATAAATAAAACATAGTATATACATACAATGGAATGTTGTTCTGCCATAAAAAGGAATGAAGTGCTACTATATGCAACAACATGGATGAACCTTAAAAACATTGTGCTAAGTGAAAAAAGTCACAAAATATCACATATTATATGAAACCATTTATATGAAATGACCACAATAGGCAAGTCCATAGAGATGAAAATTAGATTAACAGTTGCCTCAGCCTGGGGACGGGGGAGGGAAGGCTGGGGGGACATGGAGAATGACTGCTAAAAGGTACAGGGTTTCTTTTGGGAGTGATGAAAATGTTCTAAAATTGATTGTAGTAAGTATACTACAAACCATTGCATTGTACACTTAAAACTAGTGTATCGTATGGGAATCATACTATAATTCACTAAAGCTGTTATAAGAAATAAGTGTTCAATAAATGATAGCCATTATTGCTTTAAAATTACTCTGAGGAAAAAAGACAATCAAAGAACACAAGAAATCTTTAATTTCTACTCATATAAAGACTTATGAAGATAAATTATCCACAAAAAAAATTAGCAGTAGGAACAAGATGGCCTAGATAGGTAACCATGAAAGGACTCTGAAAGCCACGAAGAAGGCAGACCGTACCAGCCGGAGACCTCAGGAGGGGAGAAGGGCGATGCCGTGAGATTCCTGAGACCCCACACGTGTGCGGCCGGGCACCACAGAGGCCTGCAGCTTGGAACAACCAATAGGCGAGACAAGAAAATAAACAAACCAACAAAAATCTATTCTCTCTGGCCAAAAAACTGGGAAAGGGAAAGCACAACAGAGACCAAGTGGGGACCTCCAATTCTAACTCCTCAGGGGAGGTACCAGTTGGCCAACTGCCATCAGTAGCAGTTCAAAGTCCTGGTGGGCCAACCCACCCTCTGCTTCACAGCCAGAGCACTGACGGGCCAACACATGAGCAGCATCAGCAAAGAAGCTCTAGGGAGCCAACTTAACCCCCGGTGCTCTACAACTTGGGCAGTCCAATCCAATCTGCGGCAGCTTTGAAGCCACGACAAGCCTATCCAACCCCTGCACCACACTGGGGCCACCAGCAAGTGGGCCACCACACCTGTGTCAGCCGAGCCTGTTGTCTTCTGACCCTCCACCAGTGGCATAAGGAGACTTAGGCCAGAGAAAAAGGGGGCATTATCTGTAAAGGAACACAAATTTGAATTGACAAGGAATTTCTCACCTGAAACTATGGAGGCCAGAGGAAGTGGCACAATATTTTTTAGCACTGAACCAAAACAACTGTCAACTGGGAAACCTATGTCCAATATAAATACCCTTCAGGAGCAAAAGCAAAATAAAGACATTTTCGGACAAAGGAAAACTAAGAAATTTGCTGCTAGCAGACCTATCCATAAATAATGTCTAAAGGATTCTCTCCTAACAGGAAGAAAAAAAAAGATAACAGAATAAGGCTGGGATATTCAGAAAGGAAAGAACAATGAAATGGTAAAAACTGAGGTAAGTACAATAGACTGTCCCTTACCCCATCAATTTATTTAGTCAAATTTTATGGTTGAAACAAAAATTTTCACATAATCTGATGCGTTGCACAATCAATACATAGGAAATACTTTTAAAAGTATGTTTACAAAGTGAAGAAAGTAAATGAATAGAAGTAAGGTTTCTATAATTTAGCCAAAGTGGCAAAATGATACCAATAGATCTTGATAAATTATGTGTGTGTGTGTGTGTGTGTGTGTATAAAATATATGGTAATTCCTAAAAGTAGCAACTAAGGAAAATCTAAGAATATACTAAAAAAATTATAAATAAATATTATGAATTACTTAAAATGGAATTCTAAAAACTGTTCAAATAACCCACAGGATGCCCTTCAATGGTAAATGGTTAAACTATGATACAGCCATTTCATGGTGTATGACTCAGCAATAAAAAGGAATAAATATTGATATATGCAACAACTTGGATGAATCCCATGGAAATTATGTTGAGTGAAAGAAGGCAATCCCAAAAACTTAGGTATATTTCCATTTATATAATATTCTTAAAATGTCAAAATTATAAAATGAAGAACATTAGTAGTTTCCAGAGGTTAAGGACTGGGGTGAAGGAAGTGGGTTTGGTTATAAATGGGTAACACAAGGAAGTCCTGCAGTGATGTGGTGATGGGACAATTAGGTATCTTGACTGTGGTGGTGGTTACAGAAAACTACACATGTGATAAAAATGCGTAGGGCTACATACATGTGCACACACATGAGTGCATGTATGACAGGTAAACATCTGAATAAGCTCTGCAGATTACAGCAATGTCAACTTTTTCATATTGTACTATAATTATATAAAATGTTAATATTATGGGAGGTTGAGTGAAAGGCTCATGGACCCTCCCTGGAAATTTCCTTGCAACTTCTTGTAGATCTGTACTTATTACAAGATTAAAAGTTTAAAAAATTTATTCAATTGACACCTCAAAAATTTTTTGACTCCCCAAAGTTTTAAAATAATTGTGACAATATATTAATACTATGGCATCGGCTCTTGACAAGATAGTAAGTGTGACAATAAATAATTTTAAATAAAAATCCAGGAAGCTATAAAAAGAATGAGACAGTAACAATGAACTATTAGAAATTAAAATATGGGCCAGGCACAGTGGCTCACACCTGTCATCCTAGCACTTTGGGAGGCCGAGGTGGGAGGATCGCTTGAGGTCAGGAGTTTGAGACCAGCCTGAGCAACATAGTGAGACTGCATCTCTACAAAAAATTTAAAAATTTAGTCAGGTGTGGTGATGTGCTACTCAGGAGGCTGAGGAGGGAGGATCGCTTGAGCCCAGGAGTTTGAGGTTGCAGTGAGCTGTGATGACACCACTGCACTCCAGCCTGGGTGATAGAGCAAGACTCTGTCTCTAAAAAAAAAAGACACTGGAGGAGCCTACTAGCGACATCGCTTGGCAGACCATCCCTACGGGAGGGAAGGATATCGGATTGTGGATCACAGAGAGAGATGACAGAGATGGCTGGGGACCCCATGGAGAAAAATTGTGAGGCTGGGAAGGAAGAAGACAGAGACGAGAAGATATCGGTGAGGATCAAACCCAGAGAGGCTGGGAGCCCCGTGAAAGGGTAAGGGGGGTTCCCCTGCCCCTCCTCCATGCCTCTGGGGAACAGCAGGCCACTAAATTCATTGAGAGCTTTGCCACCCTCCACAAGCCCAGGTGCTGTGGCCAGTAAGGAATAGTGGGGTGAACTAACGAGCCCCAGGAGTTTGGGCAGTCTGGGCCGTGACAGGCTAGAGTGCCTGCTTTCTTCCGTCCACTGGCTTCCTCCCGCGCACGTCCCCTAAAGAGCAACTGAGGAAGCAGGTTGAGCTCCCGCCCGCCCCCTCCCGTGACAACCGCGGCAGTAGTTTGAGCCGAGAAGTGTGTGAACTGCAGCTCGTTCTCTGGCTGGCCTACACCCCGGGCTGAGGTCTCCACAGAGAGTGGGGCCCACACCTCTTTCTTTGAGGACTTGTGGTGGAACAGGGCGTCACAATTTGGGAACTCCCTGCCCACCAGCATTTTGCAGGGTCACACGGTGGCAGCTCACATAAGCAAGCCAGTCCAGGTGCCCCCCCGGACACAGAGGGGTGCAGGGTGACGCAGGGTAGAAGTCTGGGAGCTGGACTCAGGTGGCAGGGAAGCTTGCACAGACATATCTGACAGGAGAGTGTGGTGGGGTGCTGAGGTACAGGGATCTGGGAGGGTACCCATCTCCCCCACTGGAGAACCACCATGTTGGATAAGGGTGTGGCATTTGGAGAGGAATAGCCCAGCCCCCAGCTCCATGGCAACCAAACACCTCTTACTCAGGTGCCCAACTGCTGGGTGCTGTGGCCCCTCCCCCTACTCATTAAAACAGGGAGAGAAGTTTGCAACGAGAAGTCCACAAGCGATCGCTTCTCTCTGGGGGTTGTGTGCTGCAGGCTGAGGTCCCCACAGATAGAGGGGCCACACCTATTCCTTTGAGGACTCACAGTGCTACAGGGGTGCACAATCAGAGAACTCCGTGCTCCCCAGCATTTCACAGAGACGCATGCTAGTGGGTCAGAAACACAGACTGGGAGAAGTATGAGAACTGACTTGGGAGGAGAAGGAGCACACGTGGACTGAACTGAAGGGAGTGCGCTGTGGGGGTCCAAGGAGTGGCAATTTGGGAAAGCACCCACCCTTCCCTGCAGGAAAACTGCACTACTGCATAATGGCAGGAAGATCGCCAGCCCAGGGCCTTAGCACTCAAGAGTTTAGGGTCCTCCCCTGTGAACAGCCTTCCCAGTTTAGAGAGCCTGTCCTGACCCTCCTACCAGCAGCTCCTCCTAGTGGCCGGAAAAGCAACTTCTGAGCCCACTGAGGATTTCCGTAGCCTTTCAGGTTCCTGCAACCTACCCGTGAACTGCCTTGCTCCTCCTCCCACCTCAGTGGTAGTTGAGATCAAGCAACACCCTGGGAGCTACAGGGTCCCTCCTAAAGCTTGGGGCACTCAAGTACTCCACCTAGGGGAACAGAGGCTACCACCAGCACAAAAGAACATCTTGGCAGCTGGTTCTTTCACACAAACATCAACCAATGACAGGGAGAACAACTCTATAGCACATCATGGCATCTTCCAACCAGAGCAAACAGGGAGTGGCTGATTCGTACTCACAAGTACCACAGCGATCTTGGAAATTAAGCTGGGGGACCCAGTACAATTCACACTGCTGGGAAGAATTGAAGACAGCAGGACAGAGGCAACCAGAGAGAATCATCAAACCTGCTTGAACACCCGATAGGCAACTCAGGACCAGCACTCTTCTCCCTGACGTGGTCAGGGATTGATCTTCAGGGAACTGAGGACAGGCCTGCCAGCCAGGCCTAGTACCACCAGGACTCAATCGAGAGGCCAGAGAAGGAATCAGTGAAAGAACTATGGAAGCATGAAAAATCAGTGCAAAAGGACAGCCCCAAAAGGAAACAACAACTCCTTACCAATGGATACCAAACAAAAAGAAAATATTGAAATGATAAACAATTCCAAATATACATTATATGGATACTCAATAAAATACAAGAGAAAATGGAAAACCAACACAAAGAAACCACAAAAAATACAGGAAACGAATGAAAAATTTACTAAAGAAATGAATTTATTTAAAAAAATCAAATAGACCGTCTGGAAATGAAAAATTCATTCAAGGAAATACTAAACACAATGGAAGTTTAAAGAATAGACCAGGCAGAAGACAGAATCTCAGAGCTTGAAGACAACACCCTTGAATTTAAAAAGTCAGTCAAAGATAAAGAACAGAGAAATAAGAGGAATGAATGAAGTCTACAAGAAATATGGGATTATGTAAAGAGGCCAAACATAAGAATCATAGGCATCCTTGAGGGTGAAGAAAAAAACACACTAGGGTTGGAAAACCTACTTCAGGGAATAAATGAGGAAAACTTCCTGATTTTGCTAGAAATTTAGGTATCCATGTACACAAAGCTCAACAAACACCTGGGAAATTCATTGCAAAGAGGCAATCACCATGACAAAGGCAACAGGAGAGAGGAACTCCTGCAAGTCGTAAGGCAAAAACATCAGGTAACTTACAAAGGAAAACCCATCAGGCTAACTTCAGGCTTCTCAACTGAGACCTTACAAGCCAGAAGGGTTAGGGGACTCATCTTCAGTCTTCTTCAACAGAATAATGGTCAGCATAGAATTTTGTATCCTGCAAAACTAAGTTTCTTACATGAGGGAGAAATAAAGACTTTTTCAGACAAGCAAACACTGAGGGAATTTGCCAAGACCAGACCAGCCCTACAGGAAGTACTCAGATATGAATTATACATTGATCAGCACAATAGATACCCACTAGTGTGAAATCACCCAAAAGCTAAAGTTCAGAGCCCATATAAAATAATGGCTCATGAGATAAAACTAAGCAATAAGGTTCTACACAACAGGATGAACAGAAATGGATCCCACTTATCAGTTCTTTAAATAAATGCAAACAGCATGAATTCTCCACTCAAGAGACACAGGCTGGCAGAATGCATTAAAAAAAATATAATCCAAGTAACTACTGTCTCCAGGAAATACATCTAACACACAAGGATACATTCAGACTCAAGGCGAAGGGATGGAAAAAAATAGTCCATGCAAATGGAAATGAAAAGAAAGCTGGTGTAGCCATTCACATATTGGATAACATAGACTTCAAATCGACAATAGTAAAGAAAGACAAAGATGGTCATGGTAAAGGGAATGATTCAACAAGAAGACATAACAATACTAAATATTTATGCACTTACCACAGGTGTGCCCAGACTCATAAAGCAGACCCTACTAGATCTAAACAAAATGATAAACAGCAGCATCATAATAGCTGGGATTTCAACACCCCACTGACAGAGAGAGATCCTCCAAGCAGAATATAAACAAAGAAACATGGGAATTAAATGGGACTCTAAACCAAATGGGCCTAACAGACATTTACAGAACATTTTACCACAAAACTAATGAATATACATTCTTCTCATCAGCACATGGAACATTCTCTAAGATTGATCACATTTTAGGCCACAAACATGTCTCAACAAATTAAAAAAAAAAACAGAAATTATACCATGTATCTTCTCTGACCACAGTGGAATAAAATTAGAAATCAATTCCAACAGAAACACTCAACTCTACACAGTCATGGAATTTAAACAACCTACTGCTGAATGATCATTGGGTCAAGGAGAAAATCAAGAGGTAAATCAAAAGATTCCTTGAACTAAATGACAAAGGGGACAGAAGTTATCAAAATCTATGGGATTCAGCAGAAGCAGTCCTAAGGGGAAAATTTGTAGCCTTTAAATGCCTACATCAAAAAGACAAAAAGATCGCAAATCGACAATTTAATGAATCACCTCAAGGAACTAGAAAAGGAAGAGCAAACCAAACCCAAACTCAGTAGAAGACAAGAAATATCTAAAGTCAGAGCAGAACTAAATGAAATGAAAAACAACAAAATAACACATAAGGTTAATGAAACAAAAAGTTGGTTCTTTGAAAAGATAAAGAAAATTGATATACCTCTCTCTAGATTAAGCAGAAATAGAAAGGATAGTGCCAAAATAAGCTCAATCAGAAATGAAAAAGGAAGTATTACAACAGATACCACAGAAAAACAAAATATCACCTGTGAATACTATAAAAAATCTCTATGCAAACTCAAAAACATTGAGAAAATGGACAAATTCCTGGAAACACACAACCTCCCAAGGATCAATCAGGAAAAAATACAACTCCTGAACAAACCAATAACAAGCAATGAAATTGAAGCAGCAATAAAAAATCTTGCAACAAAAAAAGTCCTGGACCAGATGGTTCCACAGCTGAGTTTTGTCAGACCTACAAAGAAGAATTGGTACCTATACTACATAAATTATTTCATAACATGGTTCTATGAAGCCAGTAGCACCTTGATACCAAAGCCAGGAAAGGACACAACAACAACAACAAAAAATAAACTACAGACCAAAATCCCTTATGAATATAGATGCAAAAATTCTCAATAAAATTCTAGCAAAGCAAATTCAGCAGCACATCAAAAAAAAAAAAAAATAATCCATGACCAGGTGGGCTTCATCCCAGGGATGCAAGGATGGATCAACATATATAAATCCATAAATGTGATTCACCATATAAACAGAAGCAAAAACAAAGATCATATGATTGTCTCAATAAATGCAGAAAAACACTCTTTTTTGATAAAAACTCTTAACAACATAGGCACAGACGGAATATATCTCAAAATTATAAAAGCCATATACAATAATCCCACCGCCAACATCACACTGAATTGGGAAAAGTTGAAAGCATTCCCACTTAGAAATGGAACAAGACAAAGATGCTTGCTGTCACCACTTCTATTCAACATAGTGCTGGAAGTCCTAGCCAGAAGACAGGCAAGAAGACAAAATTAAGGGTATCCAAATGGAGAAAGAGGAGGTCAAACTATGATTCTGTGCTGATGATATGATCTTGTATCTAGAAAATCCCAAAGATTCTTCCAAGAGACTCTTGGAATTGATAAATAAAGTCAGAAGCCTCAGGTTACAAAATCAGTGTACACAAATCAGTAGCATTCCTATATACCAAAAACAGTGAAGCTGAGATTCAAATAAAAGACCCAATACCTTTCACAATAGCAACAAGGAAAATAAAATCCCTGGGAATATATTTAAGGGAGGTGAAAGATCTCCACAAAGAGAACTACAAACTAGTCAGGAGGAAATTGCAGATGATATAAACAAATGGAAAAATATATGCTCATAGATCAGGAATATCAACATCATTAAAATTTCCTTACTACGCAAAATGATTTACAGATTCAATGCAATCACCATCAAAATACCAACATCATATTTCACAGAGCTAGATAAAATAATTCTACACTTCGTTTGGAACCAGAAAAGAGACCAAATAGCCAAAGCAACCTTAAGCAAAAGGAACAAATCTGGAGGCATCATTTTACCAGACTGCAAGCTATGCAATAAGGCTATAGTAACCAAAACAGCATGGTACTGGCACACAAATAGAGAAATAGACCAATGGAACAGAACAGAGAACCTAGATATAAAAGCATCCACATATTCCTATCTCATCCTTGACAAAGCAGACAACCATATACACTGGAGAAAAGAATCCCTATTCAATGAATGGTGCTGGGAAAATTGGAAAGCCACATGTAGAAGATTGAAACAGAATCAAATCTCTCACCACTCACAAAAATTAACTCAAGATGGATAACAGACTTAAACCTAAGACATGAAACCTTAAAAATTCTAGAAGAAAATGTTGGAAAAATGCTTCTGATATTGGCCTAGGCAAAGAATTTATGAAGAAGACCCAAAAGGCAATCACAGCAACAACAAAAATTAGTAAATGGTACTTGAGTAAATTAAAAAGCTTCTGCACAGCCGAGGACACAATCAACAGCAAATAAACAACTACAGAATGGGAGAAAATATTCACATGCTATAGCTCTGATAAAGGGCTAATAACCAGAATCTACAAAGAACTCAAGGAAATCAGCAAGAAATCATCAAACAACTCCATTAAAAAGTAGGTAAAAGACATGAACAAAAGCTTTTTAAAAGGAGATAGACTAATGGCTAATAAACATATGAAAAAATGCTCAAACATCACTAATCATCAGAGAAGTGCAAATCAAAACCACAAGGGGATATCACTTAACCCCAGTGAGAATGGCTTATATCAAAAAATCCCAAAATAATAGATGCTGGCATGGATGTGGAGATAAAGGAACACATATACACTGTTGGTGGGGACTGCAAACTAGTACAACCTTTATGGAAAATAGTATGGAGATTCTTCAAAGAACTAAAAGTAGACTTACCATTTGATCCAGCAATCCAACTACTGGGTATTTTCCCAAAGGAAAAAAAGTCATTTTGTCAAAAAGACACTTGCCATAGAATGTTTATTACAGCACAATCCACAATCACAGAGATGTGGAATCAACCCAAGTGCCCACCAATTCATGAGTGCATTAATAAAATGTGGTATATGTATACCATGGAGTACTATTCAGCCATAAAAAAGAATGAATTAATACCTTTTGCAACAATCTGGATGGAATTGGAGACCATTCCCCTAAGTGAAGTATTGCAAGAATGGAAAAACAAACACCATACGTACTCACCATTAAATTGGAACTAACCAATCAGCATTCAGGTACACAGATGGAAGTAAAACGCAGTGGAAACCAACCAAGTGGGAGGGCAGAGGAGCGGATGCGTGAAATCCTACCTAATGGATATAATGTACACTATCTGGGTGATGAGCACACTTATAATTTTGACTTAAGCAGTACAAAAGCAATCCATACAACCAAAACATTTGTACCCCTGTAATATTCTGAAATAAAAAAAAATTAAAATATGACTTTAACAAATTCAACAGAAAAGATAAAACGAAGAGTAAGGAAGATTTCCTGAATGCTAGTATTAGGTTGGTGCAAAAGTAATTGAGGTTTCAGACAGTGAATTTTAAATCATTATAACTAGGCTCAAACACATCTTTATTAATCAAAATAGTAACCATTACAATCAATGGACTTTTGCCAAAGAGAAATAAGTTTATTTATTCCTGTAGCATAAAAATCCATGCTTTGGGATCCGAAGAATTCTTGGAAAGCATTTTCTGCCTCCTGCTGGTTGTGGAAGCGTTTTCCCTGCAAAAAGTTATCAAGATGCTTGAAGAAGTGGTAGTTGGTTGGCGAGAGGTCAGGTGAATATGGCGGATGAGGCAAAACTTTGTAGCCTAATTTGTTCAACTTTTGAAGTGTTGGTTGTGTGACATGTGGTCAGGTGTTGTCGTGGAGAAGAACTGGGCCCTTTTTGCTGACCAATGCTGGCTGCAGGCATTGAAGTTTTCAGTGCATCTCATCAATTTGGTGAGCATAATTCTCAGAGGTAATGGTTTCACCGGGATTCCAAAAGCTGTAGTCGATCAGACCAGCAGCAGACCACCAACCAGTGACCATGACCTTTTTATGGTACAAGTTTGGCTTTGGGAAGTACTTTTCAGCTTCTTCTGAGCTGGTCCTCTCTGGTTGTTGTATACAATTCACTTTTCGTCACACGTCACAATCCAATCAAGAAATGGTTTGTTGTTGTTGCCCACAATAAGAGAAGACGACACTTCAAAATGATGATTTTTTTGATTTTCGGTCAGCTCATGAGGCACCAACTTATTGAGCTTTTTCCCCTTTCCAATTTGCTTCAAATGCCAAACGATCATAGAACGATTTACGCTGAGTTCTTCAGCAACTTCTGTGTAGCTGTAAGAGGATCAGCTTAAGTGATTGCTCTCAGTTGGTCATTGTCAACCTCTGATGGCCGGCCACTGTGCTCCTCATCTTCAAGGCTCTCATCTCCTTCACAAAACTTCTTGAACCACCACTGCATCATATGTTTGCGAGCAGTTCCTGGGCCAAATGCGTTGTTGATGTTGCGAGTTGTCTCTGCTGCTTTATGACCCATTTTGAACTTGAATAAGAAAATCGCTCGAATTTTCCTTTTGCCTAACATCATTTCCATGGTCTAAAATAAATATAAAATAAATAGCAAGTAATAAGTCATTAGCAAATAAACATAAAGTGATAAATGCCCATTAAAATGATGTATAGCATAACCACATCATTTAAGAATGTATTCCAATATCAAACGGCAAATTTCAACAATGCTAAAACAGCAATTACTTTTGCACCAACCTAATATTAATACTAATATACATAATTATAGCAAGTATATAAAATATAATAATAATATATAAGATAGGCCGGGCGCGGTGGCTCACGCCTGTAATCCTAGCACTTGGGAGGCCGAGGCGGGCGGATTGTTTGAGCTCAGGAGTTCAAGACCAGCCTGAGCAAGAGCGAGACCCCGTCTCTACTAAAAAATAGAAAGAAATTATATGGACAGCTAAAAATATATATAGAAAAAATTAGCCGGGCATGGTGGCGCATGCCTGTAGTCCCAGCTACTCGGGAGGCTGAGGCAGTAGGATCGCTCAAAGCCCAGGAGTTTGAGGTTGCTGTGAGCTAGGCTGACGCCACGGCACTCACTCTAGCCCGGACAACAAAGCGAGACTCTGTCTCAAAAAAAAAACAAAAACAAAAACAAAAAAAAAATAATATATAAGATATAATTATAGGCAAAAATAAAGGAATAGAAAACATTTGAGAAAAAGTAAGAGACTCACCGGATAATAAGAGTGTTTTGCATGCTTGAGGCCTTGGGACACAGGGTACCAGTTTGCCCAGATAGTTTGTGCTAACAATGTGACTTACAGTGAATATCCTGTTGCTCCCTGGGGGGCTGGTGTTTAAATAACATAAGTCAGTCATGTAGGTGCTGCCCACCTTACTGACTGATCGTTGATAAAAGCCATGGACAACCAAGCTTGAGCAAGCTTTCCTGGTCGGCAATACTTTGCATGCACTGTCAGGCATCCTTGCTGGGGTAATTAAGTGCATCTCATGTGACTCCACTGGAAGAGGACACTTGGAAGCTTGGGCCTACTTTTCTAAGGACATGGCCCATGTGCCTTTTTCCTTTGCTGATTTTTTTTTTCTGTATCCTTTCACCATAATAAATCCTAAGTATAACAGTTTCTGAGTCCTGTGAGTCCTCTGGTGAATTTTTGAGCCTGAGGGTGGTCATGGGGACCCCTGACATACCTTCCTTCGAGGGCAAGGATTTCTTTCCTTTGCAGGAACTGTCAGGACTTTACTAATCCATATTTACTTTCCCAACATTTGGCAAGGTTTATAGCACCCAGTCAATCCCCATAGGTCAGTTAGTTACAAACTATGACCTCGTCAATCATGACCAAGTGGTCACTAACCCCAACATTTCAAGCAGAGGGCTGCATATCTGGGAATATGTCTGATGCCTCCATTTCATCAGTCCACTTCACCCAGCCCCAGTGAGAGACATGGCATACATATTAGGTCTTTCCTACCACTTCAAATGGTTGAGTAAGTGGCAAGGGAACCTCATCATTTTACATACTGCCACAACCAAGCTGCCAGTGGGGTGGGGTACGTAAGCTCCCAGTAGTTTTCGATGCAAACCTGCCTCATCCCCTCCTTCCCCAAAACTGCACAGAACACTGCCCAGATGTCATCTGCCACACAGCGTCAGGAGAAGAGCTCCAGTCCTTGCCCTAGAGCAGGTCTCTTAGCTAGGATGTGGCTCCATCTGGGAGGCATGCCTCAGATAATTTAGTAGCAATATTAGAAAATAATTTTGATATTAAAAATACCTGTAGAATGTATTCTCTTTAAAATTCACTCTCACTAATTTATCCGCTGATAAGCTTTCTTGAGCAGGTGAGAGAGAGTTGCAAGTAGCACACTGAATGTCAACCACACGTAACACACAGCATGTGTGTCCTTATATGTGTCAAGCATGAAATAACTATTTAAATTGTTGATGTTGTTAGCCATGTGCCTATAAAATGCTTTCATTTCTTTGACTCCTGCCCCACACCTCAAATGTGTGACCTATTAATTTATTTTCTAAGAAAAGATTTTGAGGTTTCATCATCCTAGAGAAGTGGGTCACACATGTGAAGCATTATTTAAATGATACATATTAGTCTTAAAATGGCTCAAAGTCATAGCACTGGGCAATGTGAAGTTAGATGTATTCCCTATTTTACCATTTCTTCAAGTAAAATTGCATATTTCAAATTTGCACAGATTGTATACTTGCACTGCACTAACATGAGTGATGACAAAGATAAAGGCCATATCCCCACCTTACAGGAGCTAAAAGGCAGTGAGAAATTTCCATTACATATTAACCCAGGGATTTTATGTTTTTGAGAAAACCTTAACATTCACAAGTCTCTCAAACAGCTTCTCACCTATAAATCACTCAGAGTAATTACATGTTTTGTTCCAGACCAGCAAAAGAGTAAGAGAAATGTATGACAGAACCCAATGAAGCTGTTGGCTCTCTCTTTCTTTCAATAAAATAAGCATTTATTGGTGTGCGTGGGGTGGGGGTATGTGTGTGTGTGTGTGATATGTACTTGTATTTTTTTTAAATAAAAGCAGCATTTCAATTTGTGAACATATCTTCTGTAAGCCCTGATGCCATTCCTATTAAATGCATGCTAACTTCTTGGAATCCCAGGCACACACTCAGGTTCATTCCCTTTCTCCTCAGGCAGTTTCCAAATCCACAACATTTTCATTTTAACAGTCCTCATTACTGGTATCATTTAATACTTGAGGGTTTGCTCAAGTCAATATCAATCTTGCTGATCCTACAAACACTTACTTTGTTGACAACACAGTCTGAATCCATAGCTACTAGATGTAAAAATTTAAAAACTATTCCTTCCTCCAACATGTCACCAAGTGCTAAGAGCAACTCTGTCAGTCACTCAGTCCTGTCACGAAGACACAGCACAGGAGAGACATCAAGCATGGAGTCTTTCATAGGATCCCACTCCCTTCAATAACAGTGTCATCTCATCTGTCCTCCTGCTACTCATATGCCCTGCATCTTCTCAAAGACACTTGACACCATTCTCAAGATGAAAATGTTTACCTGGAAAACACTTTGTTGGACACATCTGACTCCTACCTTCCTCATTAACAAGCAAATCTTTACCACAAGCAAATCTTAACTAACCAGAAGAGGGAGAAGCCCTTCCCTCAGAAGGAGCAACAAAACCCCATTCAAAATAAAAATTTCCTCTTCAATTAAGCTTTAAATGTCCTTGGATGACTATAAATGAAGAAATACAATATCTTTTTACCTGATTGGAAAACCTCATGCTCACATTACGCTGATTCTGCAGTGGGACATAGCGCTGGACAGGATCAATGTCTTTAGGACTGATCAATTCATCAGCTGAAAAAAAAAGAAGGGAAGTGACATTACCAAAAATGCATTTGCATAATGCTATAAACCAACTAGAACTAAGAGACATCTATAAAACAGTCCTCTCAAAAAGAGCTGAATATAGGTTTTTCTCAGTGCACAGGGAACATCCTCCAGGATACACCACATACTAGGCCATAAAATAAGCCTCGATAAATATAAAAGGATTGAAATAATAAAAAGTATATTCTCTGACCACAATGGAATGAAATTAGAAATCATAACAAAGAAATCTTATAAATTCACACATATGTAAAAATTAGATAATATACTACTTAATAAACAAGGGATGAAATAAGAAATCAAAAGGGAAATTAGAAAATACTTCCTAATGTACTTTCTGATGAGATGAATAAAAATGAAGATACAACATACAAAATTTATGGGATGTGGGTAAAGCAATGCTCAGAGAAAAATTTATAGCTATACATGCCTTTATTCAACACAAGAAAAATCTCAAATCAATAAACTATCCTTCTACCTTAAGGCAGTGGATGAAAAAGAGCAAACTAAATTAAAAGCAAGCATAAAGACATGATAAAGAGTTGAGTGGAAATTAATGAAACAGAGTATAGAAAAATAATAGACAATATCAAGGAAATCAAAAGTAGGTTCTTAAAAAGCTCAATAAAATTAACAAAACTTTAGCTAGACTGACCAAGAAGAGAGAAGACTCAAATTACTAAATCAAAAATGAAAGTAGGAACATTACTACTGACTTTAAGGATTATAAGAAAATGGTATCAACAAATGTATGTCAAAAAATTAGATAACCTAGATGAAATAGACAGGTTCCTAAAAAGACACAAACTACCAAAACTGACTCAAAAAGGAACAGAACAAACTCACAGCTGGTATCATACTGAACAAGGAAAACCTGAAAGCCTTTCCTTTAAGATCTGTAAGAAGACAATGATGCCCACTTTTCACCACTTCTATTCAACATGGTACTAGGAGTGCTAGCCAGAGCAATTCGACAAGAGAGAGAAATAAAGGGCACCCAAATTAGAAAGGAAGAAGTTGAATTATCCTTGTTTGCATACGATATGATCTTATATTGAGAAAAACCTAAGGAATTCACCAAAAAACTATTAGAAATGATAAATTCAGTAAAGTTGCAGGATACAAAATCAGCATACAAAAATCAATAGCATTTCTATATTCCAACAGCAAACAAGGTGAAAAAGAAACCAAGAAAGTAATCTCATTTATAATAGCTACAAATAAAATTAAATAACTAGGAATAAACTTAAATAAGTGAAAGATCTCTGCAATGAAAACCATAAAACATTAATGAAAGAAATTGAAGAGGACACAAAAAAATGCAAAGATATTCCATTTTCATGAATTGGAATAATCAATACTGTTAAAATGTCCATACTACCCGAAGCAAGCAATCTACAGATTCAATGCAATTCCTACCAAAATAGCAATTATATTCTCCACAGAAACAGAAAAAAAAAAATCCTAAAATGTATATGGACTCAACAAAACTGTCCTGAGCAGTAAGAACAAAGCTGCGTTACCTGATTTCAAATTATATTACAAAGCGATAGTAACCAAAACAGCATCGTACTAGCATAAAAACAGACCATGACCAGTGGAACAGAATAGAGAACCCAGAAATAAATCCAGGCATTTACCATCAGCTCGTTTTCAACAAAGGTGCCAAGAACATTCATTGAGGAAAGGACAGTCTCTTCAATAAATGGTCCTGGGAAAACTGTATATCCACATACAAAAGAATGAAACTAAACCCCTGTCTCTTACCCTATATCAAAATCAAATCAAAATGGATTAGAGACTTAAATGTAAGACCCAGAAGTATGAAACTACTATAATAAAACATTGAGGAAATCCTCTAAGACATTGGTCTGGGCAACGATTTCTTGAGTAAAACCTCAAAAGCACAAGCAAACAAAGCAAAAATGGACAAAAGGGATCACATCAAGCCAAAAAGCTTCTGCACAGCAAAGAAAACAATCAACAAAGTGAAGAGACAACCCACAGAATGGGAGAAAATACTTGCAAACTACTCATCTGACAAGGGATTAATAACCAGAAAATGTAAGGAACTCAACTGTATAGCAAAAATACAAATAATCTGATTTAAAAATGGGCAAAAGATCTGAATAGACATTTCTCAAATGCTCAACATCATTAGTCATCAGAGAAATGCAAATCAAAACTACAATGAGATCATCTCACCCCAGGTAAAATGGCTTTTATCCAAAAGACAGTCAGCAATGAATACTAGTGAGGATGTGGAGAAAGGGGAACCCTCATAAACTGTTGGTAGAAATGCAAATTAGTACAGCTACTATGAAGAACAGTATGGAAGTTCCTCAAAAAACTAAAAATAGAACTACCATATGATCCTGCAATCTCACTGCTGGGTATATATCCAAAACAAAGGAAATCAGCATATTGAAGAGATATCTGCACTCCCATGTCTACTGCAGCACTATTCACAATAGCCAAGGCATGGAATCAACCTAAGTGCTCATCAGTGGATGAATGGATAAAGAAAATATGGTATATTTACACAATGCAATACTACTCAGCCATAAAAAAGAATGAAATCACGTCTTTTGCAGCAACACGCATGCACTGAAGGTCATTATCCTAAGTGAAACAAGCCAGGCACAGAAAGTCAAATAATGCATGTTTTCACTCATAAGTGGGAGCTAAAAAATGGGTACACTTTGATGTATACAGTGGAATGATAGAAAATCGAGACTCAGAAGTGTGAGGAGGTGAGAGGGGGGTGGGTGATGAGAAATTAGTTAATGGTTACAATGTATGTTATTCAGGTGATTGAGACCCTAAGAGCTCTGACTTGACCACTATGCAAAATATGCATGTAACAAAATTGCACATAAATTTGTACAAATAATAATTTTAAAAAAACTGAGCAGGGAGTCAACAGTAAATTTATCTGCAGCATTAGAAATATTTATACATCAGACTTCTATTCTGGGGTACCTTTTAGGCATAACTGCAATGAGATTCAATAGACAAAATCACCAAAGGATTTTCTGGTAACTCTTGGAGGATCTTTTCAATTATAATTAAAGTAATACTAACACTAGAATACCATGAAAAAGAAGGAGGAAGAGCAGTAACAGAATCTGCCACGGCCACCACTGCCTCTGCAGCTGCAGCAGCAACACTTAGATACTGCTTACCAAGTTCCCAGCATTGTTTAAGCATTTCACATATATTAAAAGCTCTAATCCTCACAAAACCTTACCATTTTACAGATGATAAAACTGAGGCACTGAGTGTTTAAACAACTTGCGATAGTTAGTATATGGTCGTGGGGAGACACAGTCTGTTTCTGAAGTCGGGGCTCTTAACCATATGCTAATACTGGCCTTAAAGAACACTGACATTCTCTACAACACAGGTGGAAAAGATATCAGGAGGAGGAAACAATGAAAAAAAACAATTTAGACCTTGATATATTACATTTTTCCTAACCAAATCAAGTCACATGTTACAGATATTGTTTTCACTCTCA
The DNA here is from genome assembly GCA_028533085.1 of Varecia variegata. NCBI lineage: Eukaryota > Metazoa > Chordata > Mammalia > Primates > Lemuridae > Varecia > Varecia variegata. The sequence goes on along the minus strand of CM052442.1, from coordinate 87,913,151 downwards.
GAAAAAATACTTTTGCAAAATTTAAACCAAACCAATATAAGCAGATAGCTACATGTAACTTCAATTTATTAATTACATTTTAGCTCATGATGCATGGTTGATTGGTACCCTGATATTCTAAATAAGTAGCAAATTATTTCTCTATCTCATTTGTATGATCACTGAGATGTGAAAAAATTTCTAAAACCAACAAGCACTTTTCATAATTAATGTTTCACTGTCATTCTATAGAAAAGAAATTCTATCTTTATTGTCATATTTTATTATTTATAAATGGTGACAGATAATTTAAGAAATCTTATATCCTTGGAATGCATAAATGCTAATCTATTAAAATGGATATGAATTGAATGGTCAACCACGTCTTTCAAAAGCTTATTTCTTTGTATTTCCTTCATGTTTTGCTCGTCATACCATAGTTGTTTATCTACCTGGATGTTCCAACTTATACCATGCGCTGTAGTCCTCTTATTTATGGCTATACCCCAGTACCTAGACCAGCACCTGGCATATAGTAGGCACTCAACAGATTTACTAAACAAAAGAATAAATTGGTGGGTTAACAAATATGGAAACACTTATTGCCATAATCATTAATTTCCATAACGGCAAAAGTGACAATTATCCTTAAAAGGTCAATAGGCACATTTTTTTCCCCACTGCATTGATTTTTAGCAGTCAGGAGGCAAAAATAGAGGTTCTGTTTGTGCCAATTCAATGATACTGGCCTTCTGGTGAAGAGAGACAAGCCTGAAAGAACCTATACCCAACAAACTACAAAATATTTAAAATGAAAATAAAAAGAATGAGGATAAAAGAGCAATGGCTTTCTACATTTACAATACAGCACCAAACCTCAAAGATAATAAAATATTTCTATAAATAATGATAGCTGTCTTTAAATCCTTAGAAAATAGGGATCAAGTAAATTCATTAACATTTGCATTTTTTGTGCATGGAAAGGTGTATTAAATATGTCTTGGGTTTACCTTAAACAATAATTGTCCAGGGTAAAAATACAATATTCAGAAAATCTGTTGTTTCTTTAATAAAATGACAATTTAAAGGAAATTTATCAGAGCAAGTAATTTTTTTTTATCATGACACCAAAATTACATAGGACACACCAAAATAGGCTCAGCAGATAATTTACAGGGTAAAATTATGTGCTTCAAAGCCTGAGTCTCAGCTGCAGTGACACATATAAGTAACATATGTATTATGAGCTATTTGGAGAAAAAGAAAATGTAGATCCTCAACTTCATATATTATACCAAAAAATTAAAAATTTTTATATAACATTTTTTTTTACTCAATTGATTAACAAGGAAGGACTGTCTAAGATTAAAATGCCAAATTACATGGCAAAAATTAAGTAGAAAAACACTGATAGATCTGAGTGTATAAAGATTTTAAATTTCATTTATCAAACAAACAGCATAGACCAGGCATGGTGGCTCATGGTTTAATCCCAGCATTTTGGGAGGCCAAGACAGGAGGATCGCTTGAGCCCAGGAGTTTGAGGCCAGCTTGGGCAACATACCAAGACCTTGTCTCTAAAAAAAAAAAAAAAAATTATCTGGGTGTGGTGGCACACACTTGCAGTCGCAGCTACTCTGGAGACTGAGGTGGGAGGATTGCTCAAGCCCAGGAGTTCAAGGCTGCAGTGAGCTATGACTGTGCCACCACACTCCAGCCTGAGTGACAGTGCAATAAACAAAATTTAGAGGCAAACAAACATAAAACCGAGGTTAAATGGGAAAAAAAATTGACTAGACAATTCACAGAAGACAATGATGAAGAAATGCTTTTAACAGTGAGCATGTAAGTGAAAACAAGATGCAACTTAATATTTTACTAGGTTAGCAAACTTCTTATTTTTAATAAGAGTATTTATTTAGTGCTGCAGAAGTTACAGGTGACACAAGCACCCTGTAGACTCCTGAAGAAATCAATAGACTCAGTCGAGAGCTGTGTAACCTTGGATGAGTTGTTAAACTCTTCTGGGCCTCGGTTTTCTCACCTGTGCCACGTAGTCCCCATCTCACAGAAATGTTGGAATTACTTAGGATGATATTTGTAAAAGGCAGAGCACAGTGTGTGACATTTTCCAAGGCAGGTATTATCACCAGTATTTCCGAGCAGCAGTGTGACAAGATGTAGAAAGGGCCTCCTCAGACTCTAGGCATCATTGCCTTCACATTTAACTTTACAAATATATTTGAGGGTGGGATGATAATTTTCATACAAATTTTCTAGCCCTAGTAACAATTCAACTAAAACATTTTAGTTTTAAGAAAGTGAGTTATTTATACAATAAGCTAAAGAAAGAAAATCTTCCTAGGTGAAGCCTTTACAGTAATACTACATGTGCTCTCAAGATGTCTGTAATGCCTGCTGCACAGAAATCCCACTGTAGGTCACTAGCAATCACGTGGACACCATGAGAAAGATAATGAAAGTACTCAGAAATCGTTATCTTTCTGCTTGAAGTTTCCTGAAGTGTAACAGCTGGGAAATCTCTTAGCAACCACAATGTAGAAATATATCTGTATACTCTTATCTATTCATTTTATCTTTAACTGATAAGTAACAAAATCATGTGCTATATTGAATAAAGAGTCAACTGTATTTGAAGTCAACAGATCAATGAAAATCAAGACTTTGGTTTCTTATGTCCTCATTCACACTAGGGGGCACTTGATCAATGAATTTAACTTTAAAAAGCATTAGATTTCTAGGCTTAATCAGTGCCTTTTATATTTGAGATCAATTGGGCAAGAAATATGAATGAAATAAAATGCAAATAGACTTGCCTTAGTTACAAACACTGGGATTAGGAGATAGTATATCAGAATAATTGGGCTATTCTCAGAAAAAAATATTTCCAACAGCTCTTGCTATAGAACTACTAGATATCACAGTGACTATCAAAGAGTAGGCTGCCACAAAGAGAAGTTGAATCAACAAGTAGATGAGGCTGGGCGCGGTGGCTCACACCTGTAATCCTAGCACTCTGGGAGGCGGAGGCGGGCGGATTGTTTGAGCTCAGGAGTTTGAGACCAGCCTGAGCAAGAGCGAGACCCTGTCTCTACTAAAAAATAGAAAGAAATTAGCTGGACAACTAAAAATATATAGAAAGAAAAATTATCCAGGCATAGTGGTGCATGCCTATAGTTCCAGCTACTCGGGAGGCTGAGGCGGGAGGATCGCTTGAGCCTATGAGTTTGAGGTTACTGTGAGCTAGGCTGACGCCACAGCACTCTAGCCCGGGCAACAGAGCGAGACCCTGTCTCAAAAAAAAAAAAAAAACAAAAAAAATACCAAGTACATGAATGGTTAAGTAGCAACTGGGGAATCATTTCCTTCCTGCGATGAATTTCGTGGCTGTGGGAGTACCAGCAAGGAGGGCTGATGGGCACCCTGAGTTGTCTGCTTGACAAGAGCTATGAAACATAGTCACATACACCATCTATCTCCTACATGGTAGCTGAAATAGGGAGGGAGGGGTGAAAGAAGTACAGGAAACAGAAGAACCATTTATGTATTTGTCTCACAGTAAACGTCTTGTGTGTATTTCCTCATCAGTTGTTCATGGAAGTTGAGAAAACTCAAATCACACAGGTGGTAAGTGGCAGAACTTGTATTCAAACTCTGAACTGTCTGACTCCTAAGCTCATGATCTGAAAACTCTTGACCTTTCCACTATAGTACATGAAAAACATAAAGGGGCAAAAAAAAAAAAAAAGGAAGAGAAGCTAGGGGAGGAGAAAGTGGAGGAAAAAGACCATAATGTCATAGAAATAATCTGTATCACATGGTTACAAGTCTGCTGGGTATTAGTAATCATTTAGAATATAGTTTCTATGGGAAAATAAATTGGGTCCAAACAATGACTTACCAAAGAACTTTAGGAATTCAAGAAATTAAGCTGGGAATTTTATAGGTACATAATACTTTGGATATTTTAAAGTACTCCTATATCTATTTTATCACTTAAAAAGTAACTTTAGGAATTCAAGAAATTAAGCTGGGAATTTTATAGGTACATAATACTTTGGATATTTTAAAGTACTCCTATATCTATTTTATCACTTAAAAAGTAACTTATTAATGCTCTAAGGAAATTAAATTACTTATCTGAAAAAGAAAAAGACCCTTCATGAAATTCAAGAAAACTTTCATTAACCTTATTATTTTAGGACTTTATGTGTATTGGAGAAAGTTGTAATTAAAATTGCTCAGTAATTCAAGCTTAATCAGAGATCATGTCTTGTTTTAACCTTAGTGTTTTATTAATGTTTTCAAAACATTCACCCTAAAAAATTTGTCTGTTCAACTGCCTTAAGTTATACAGTATGTACAGTCCTAATCTTTAATGGCTTGGGATCATATAGCAGTACCTGAATGAAGGTCATCACTGTGAATATCTGATGTACAGGATAAGAAATGTTATTAATAGTTGCATATATATTAAAAAATAAGCTAAAATCTAGAAGTCAGATTTTTTAAAGCTAAACACCTGATCTATTAGTTTATCTTGTTTACAAACAAAGCATATTGAACAAGAACATATATTAAAGTTAAGCAAGGGCTTTGGGGAAGTTTTAGAGTAAAGTTATTATTAACTTTATATTTCTGTAGTTTTCTGAATCTCAAAAAAAGTTTCAATCTGAAAAAAGGTTTTCTAAGTACTTTCATTATCTTTCTCATGGTATCCATGTGATTGCTAGTGACCTAAAGTGGGATTTCTGTGCAGCAAAAGATCATAATTTTCAAGTGATTTTTTATGTGATAACTATAGCCATGTGCTGCATAACGATGTCCCATAAGATTATAATACTGTATTTTTACTGTACCTTTCCTATGTTTACAATGTTATATACACAAATACCACTGTGTTACAACTGCCTACAGTATTAAGTACAATAACATGCTGTACAGGTTTGTAGCCTAGGAGCAATAGGCTATACCATATAGCCTAGTTGTGTAGTAGGCTACAAAACTCCTAAGGACACATTTTTTTAGAACGTATCCTTGTCATTAAGGCAATGCATGACTGACTTTTAAGGTTATTTATTTGTGCAAAGAGTTCAAAAAGGTACTCTGCTTTCTGTAGACTGATTTCACATGTATAGTTTCCTAAGCTCAAATTTGAATAACAATTGAAGGTATAACTAGTGATCATTTTATTCTAAGAAGTCAAATATTTTATCTTAATATGCATTATATGGTTTAAAATATACATATATCAAATATTAATTTTCTAAAAGTCTCAATTTTCTAAGGAAATACTGTAAATATTAACTGCTTTCTAAGAACACAGTGGGGATTTCAGGCCTTGGGTCAAGAAACAGTATTGTGTCTTTTTTCTCTAACAATGGAATAGAAGCCACATAGTTTTGTTGTATAATTATTCACTTAGGCATACATAAAGCAAAATATTCTTACTAGATTTCACTGGGATATAAACTGGCCTGAATTAGTGAAAGTCATATATTATAGAATATTTTGAAAGATTCACTGTTTTATTATTTTCTGCCCACAAAAGGTTGTCAAGCAGATATCCAACTAAGGCTCCTTTAATGAATAAATAAGCCCGTTTTGGTAAATGTGGTATCTGAAATCATAATGAATATCCATAGAAATCTGATGGTTCTTAGGGCTAGTTTATAATAGTTAAGAACCACTAAGTGATTCAATCTTTTGAGATCTTATTCCTCCTAACCAGTGAGTTGTTAACCAGATGACACATAGCTGGAGTGCTAATGAATATGTGACATCTCTTTTTTTTTCAGCTGGAGATAAGTACGTGGTTTTGCAGTATTCAATGTACCTCCTGCATGTTCTCTACTGCCTTCTCAGAGATCAGCAGGGAAAAGAGAAATTGACTCTTTCTTATACGGCAGCCCTGCAGTATTTCGTCTTCTTCCTGGTTATGAAATAGAAATGGAGGCATGACCTGTACTATTTCTGTTCACTCTGGTCTTAACATGAGAAAATGCTGTCTACATTCAAGACCTGTCTACATTCAACACATATATTTTGGGAAGTTCAATGCTTTTTTACTGACTCATACTGTTGTCAACCTTTTTCTTTTTTTAAAGCTCAATTTACTTATGTAGAGCGTAGTCAATTCTGTACTCCCAATTTATTAGCCTTGTCAATTTTATCTAGAGGCTTTGGTCAAACAACACTCCTTCTAGTTGTACCAAACCCAGGCTGGATACACAGAAAAAAGCAAGAAGAAGGTTTAGACCTCAAATCCCAGATCCCAGCTGGCAGTGTAATATCACAGAAAAATTTCATCATGCTCATTTATAATTTCCAAATGTGGTATATAGAAACCTATGATGCTACTGTTATTATAAAATTCTTATCCTTACACAGGTTAACTATTCCTCTACTAAAATACATCTTATTTAGCTCTATCAACAGATGAAAATAACACTCTAATCAGAGATAACCTTTCCAACTTCGCTTGATTCTACTTCACGTGTATTTTTCTCCCCCTTTGGAAAATCTAAAAGCACAGTCTGTATAAATAATATCAACTCCTTATCAAAAAGCTGTCACTTTAAAGGAATAAAATCTTTCTACATATTCTTAAATTAGCATGAAGTATATTTAGAGATCCAGAAAATACAGTTAGGAAAGGAGCAAATCAAAAACAGCATTAACTTGATTTCTCTTCTTTGGTTAGCTCTGTCTGCTCTTACATTTCATTTATGTAAAGCTCAATTTGGAAATCTGGCCTTTGAAATATTCTTCCCTAATAGAATGTAAAAAAATGGAACAAAAGATGATTACTCTTACTGCACAAACAAATGTATTAGCATTTATGCAGTAGTGCTAGAAAACAACAAAGACTATAACAGTATTTCACACAGTAAGCAGTTATTTTAGTGCAGCTGCAATATTTACAATTAGCCTATTTCATAATCGTTTGCCATAAAGGAATTCTGACTCTAAAATGATAGCCCTTTTGATGGAAATGCTAATATTTGAAATTTTAGCAAGGAATGATGCAGGAAGAAACATAATGCTTTTTTGTGTTTATCGTATTTTCCTTCATTTCAATGTGTCCAAGAGTACTCTGATTCAGCCGAATTTCTAGGAGAAGATGAAAAATAATTCTTCAAAAAATTATGAATAATGGTTCCATTAAGCCTGCAGCTAACTGAGAAAATTGCCAATATGTATTTATTGGAAAAAAGAGGACTTTGAGATGACCAATTCATTTTGGCAAGTAGCTTACCAAAGCTATGACCAAGCATGACTGTTTTATTAAATCAGAACTTTTATTACATCATATAAAAGTAATTCAAAGTTCCCATAACCTTCTGCTAGAAACCTATCTAGTATGCTGAATGTAGTCCCCTAAATGATCATAATGGTACCCATATCTATTTCACTTTTTTCCCCAAAATTGTCCATTATCATTCAGTGAAAGAGATGTATTAATACACCTTTACATACTAAGAAACTCCCCAAAGACCTCTTAACACCATGAGACACCACCCAAATCCAAGAAAAACGCCAGCAAAGACATATTTATTCCTAACAGCTTGATAACGAGGGGAAAAAAGCATCCCCCACCTTCTCTACTTACCCAGGAGTTTTGCGATGATATAAAGGGCTTGCCCCCAAAGAAATAGTTTTCCATCACGGCCACAGTTGCTAGGAAATCTCTTTTGACTACCAGGGTTCTTTTTTTCATATTCTACAAAGTCAGCTGGCACATAATAGTACTTTGGTATGACAGGATATCCTATGGAATTTAAAAATAAGTATTTAAAATGTAACAAATCAGTGTCCTCCCCAAAATTTCCCTTCAAGAAACTGTAATGATTAGAAAGCAGGGAGAAATGTTGTCCAGGAGGTAACAGATTTGATAAGCTATAGAAAATTGGATATTCTGGTTCCTTTCAGATATTGCCAGTGAAAAACATGGAGAAAACCTTGACCTGAAAACACTAATTCGACAGCATATTGTTATGCTTTAGCCAACATAATCTCCTTTAACATTTAATTTTTAATACCTTTAAATGAATTGACAAACATACAGTATGCAAACATTTAGAGCCATAGAGGAAGCTATTTTTAATAGGATTAGTCTGTAAAAGCTCCATAAATGAGATACTGAGTAATCTTAAATGAAGAATTATAACCCTGAGTCATTGCTTAGAGCAAAGAAACCACCATTTAAGCATTAAGCCCATTATCTATCATTCAATGTCATTGAAGAGAAAAAGCCATATTCCCCTGTGACCAACCCATTTAAAAATATTCCTTGGTAAAAAATAAAATTATTATTTATAGAGTAGGATCTTTGTAGATGACATAAAGGGAGAAAAATCAACATTCTCAGTAGGGTGCTCCAGAAGACTTTTTGCAATATTAGTCCACAGTAAAACTAATTTTACTAATAAAATTGTATAGATTTCCCTAATATTTTGCTTCTTAATGTATCAACCAATAGTGATACTTGTGTCTAAAACTAGTAAAAAGGTCCATGATATATAGAGACTTCTTTGAACTCTCTGAACATTATGAAGCCTACAGTGAGGTACCTTAAACTACTACCTCAATACATCAGTGATCTACCACTGAATACTAAAAGTCTGATTCAAGGAATTTCAATATTATATGCATCACAAAATTTATTACATTATTTCTCATAGTGGACAGTGATTATTTGTAGCATAAAGACAAAAATAACTGCTTTTAAACATTAATATTTATTTGAAATTCAATGTTCATCCATAAACATTTCACAACTTTTAACATTACAAGCCTTTGAAAGGATGAGCACACAATATGAAGTATTTACTCTGAGATTTTCGTGGAAAACCCCAAAGACTATCACAAACAAAATGTGAGATAGGAATGGGGCCCAGTGTTATGATTGCCAGTTTGTGTATCACATCTGTAAGGTCATTATTATTTTTTTTTTTTAACTAACACACCATAATTTTTACCTTCCATATAAACATGTTTTCAAAGTTGTTCACTCATGAGAATATATTCTTATTCTATTAACACTTTCAAACCCCCAAGAAATCTAGAACATCTCCTTTGGAATTCCTTTGACAATTAGTTTTACAGTTATACAGAAAAGTCAGTTATGTTTCTTTTATGGTCCCTGCTGGGGTTTGGTTAAAACCAATAAACCCTCACTCATAAGACTGGGTCTTCTGACCATTTATAAAATATTAAATCCATCCTCGAAGGATGACATTTTAGCACTGTGGCACACGTTCAAAATACAATGCTAAATGCCCTAGAAGCAACTCCAAAGAGGAGGCCAAAATGTTCTTGGCAATGCTAGTACCTTTAGATAAGGACAGAACCTGTCCAGGTAGCCCGCTGCAGGGGCAGCACTCAACTTACTATAGCATTTTTGGTGACCTGAATAAAAAACAGTCACTTTATATTACCGTCACACTATACAGAGTAAAAGAATTATGTAATAGATGAACAAATTCTGCCCACCTGACAAACTACTTTGGAATTACTATATCCATGACCACCTAAATTCATCTCCATCTTTGTCCTGCTTAATGAACTTCTTTCATAAAAACAGACTTACTATAATGAATTAATAGAGGTTATTCTTTCTAATTTCGTTTGAGGCCTCATCCATTTTTTCAATTTCATATAAATTGTGCTTTATAAAGAACTCATATATATCAAAACAGTGTTAAGAAAATGTTGGTAGGAAGAATTTATTGAAAAAGCAACTCTACCTTCTGTGGTCTGATGCAGTACGGGAGTCAAAAGATCCTGATATTCCTTCACTTGTCTGGGATTGCCTCTAAAAACTCCTAAAATGTAAAATATAAAATCCAAAGCTCAACAAGCATCTCAAAAATTTTATCTTAGAAAAATTTATTTGCCCAGTTATAACTATTCTGGTAATTTTCTGTGCAAATGATAAAAATAAAATTGAAAAAGTCATACAAATGTGTGTGATATTTTCTCAAGAAATTGATTTTAGAAAGTGATGTTAGCATTCAGAATCAAAAGCTGAATTTTAATTGAAATTTATTCTTAAGTATAAATATTATATATATTCACAATGTCACAGATTATAGTATTCATGATTCCTATTAATAAAATTTTTTCTTTGTAAATATGAATAATATATTGGTATCATTTCTAAAATTGTTCAAAGTATTTTTTTAATTCTTAAAATGGTTTAACATTCACTCAGAGAGCAAAGGAATATAGCATTTGAAATGCAGAGCAGTTAACATCACTGCAGCACAGACTATTCTGCTGGCTGGAAGGAGTCGTATTTCATTTCTGTTCTTCTTTAAACTACTTACATCCTATAGTTTAAATTTCAGGAAAAAGCTCACTTACCATCAATCATCATGTAAAGGAAAAATATGGGAAATTCACATTCAATGCCATCAAATAGCTAAAAGAAAAAATAAGACATTAAATTTTAAACGGACAATCAGAACAACTACAGTTAGGCTACATGTAAAACATTTATTTGTAGTAGTAACTTAAAGCTGGACTGATTTTATAAATAGTTTCATTGTTCTTTTTAAAAAAATTTCTCACGATTCTTATTATTCAAAACCTCATTCATTCCATTCATCAAACAGCAGTCATCCAATAAATGTTTACTGAATACTTACTTTAATGCCTGTCACCAACAAGACAGAGCACTATGAGCACAAAAGACAGAGAACTTCCCTCAGGGTCTTCCAGCCTTGGGGGGAGCTGGCATGGAAATGAGCAACTAGGGTACAGGGCAAAGTGTCCACACACGGTACAGCGGTCACATAAGGAATCAGACATCGGAGTCTGCCTCCGGTCAGGGAAGAGTTGATGGGAAAGGAGACGTGTTAGCTAGCGCCTGGTGAACTTCACTGGAAAGACAAGCTAAGGGAACTTGAGGCAGAGGAAACAACAGTACAAATCATAGATGCATAGAAGCATAAAGTATGTTAAAGAAACTACCAGAAATTCATTACTTCTGCAATAAGCAAGTAAGAAGTAGTGAAAACTGAAGCCCAAGAGATGGGCCAGGCCAGCCAGACCAGGAAGGGCCTGGGAGGTCATGCTAAAAGACTGAGACTTTGATCTAGAAATAATAGGGAACCACTCGTAAATACTGAGCAGGATCAGATTTACCCATTTTATTTCCTTGCTAGACTGGGCAGTTGATAATACTGAAGAGAGTTGTAGGGCAAGAAATAAGACCAGCTGGAAGGCTGCTGGAGTAATCCAAAGAATAGATGACAGCCTAAACTAGGGTTTCTCAATTTTAGTACTAGTGGCATTTGGGACCAAATAATTCTCTGTTCTTGGACCGTCCTGTGCAGTGTAGGATGTTTAGTAGCACCCCTGGCCTCTACCTTCCAGATGCCAGTAGCACCCACTAAGTTGTGACAACCCAAAATGTATGCAGACTTTGTCAAATGTCCCTAGGGGCAGGAGAGGAGAGAGCAGAATCACCCCAGGTTACATACCATTAGCCTAAACCAAGGAGTCACAGAGACGAAGGGACAGAATTTTAAGATCTTAAGGAGGCTAAATCTTGCCAGGCTTGGTGATTGACAAAGGTGGGTAAGTGGGAAGGAAGAGCCTAGAATGACTCTCAGGTTTGGGGCTGGGACAGAGAAGTGGGGAAGGAATGTGGGCAGACTATAGGACATCGAAGTGAGGATGTCCAAAAGGCAGCTGCATACACGGGTAGGGCACTCGGGAGAGAGGTATGAGTTAGAGATAGAGATGTGGGGTGAACAGCTGTGAGAGCATGGGTAGGATGAAAAGAGAATATGGCTGGGGATGACCCCAGGAGAAGAGCAATGTTTAAGAGGAGGCAGAAGAAAAGGAATCTGCAAAAGAGACTGAGAAGGATAGCGAGAGAAGAAAATAAAGAACTGGGAAGAGAATGGGATCACAGCAAATGGAGAATGTTCTAAGACAGAGGACTTGCTAAGATGTTCCTAACTGACAGAAGCCAGCACAGCTACTGGGCAGTGCTGGGAAGAAGAGCCATATTACTAGGGAAGGTGAGTGGGGGCGAGTGAGGAGAGACACCAAGTATAGACTGTACTTTTCAGGCATGGCTACAAAGAGAAAGAAGATGGGAAGAGGAGACGGGTAAGGGTTGAGGGAGGGCTTTTGTTTGTTATTTTTTAATGATAAATACCAATGTGTTTAAACTGAGGACAGGATGTTGCCTGCAGAGGCAAGGCAGAAGTGGGGAAGATGAGGAGACGAAAGAAAGAGAAATGGACATCCTTCTGCCAGCGAAGAAAACAAAGTCTTAGCAAGAGTCCCAAGAAAGTAAAAGAGAAGAAGATGGAGTGCACATATGAAAGGTTGGCCTTGGAGAGAGCAAGACAGCACCCTCCGTGAGACAAGAGAGATGGAGGTACGCAGGGATGAAGACACGATGTAGCAGAGGCGGCCATACAGAAACAAAAGGCTATCAAGTAGGAAATAAAAAGTCAAGTCTGGGAACTTGAATACAAATGGGAAACAGCTGGAAAAGCCTTCAAGGAGAGTTCCTGGCAGGGTCACATAGCAGGACTGACAAGAAATGAAGGCAGTGATGAGGACTGAAAAAAGACAGATGTCCTGAATTTGGGGTGGCACCTATCCATAGTGTTTGTGGCTTTCCTTGGTGGTACTCAGCAGCAGGTGCAAAAGTAGAGAAAGTTTGCTGGACTGATCCAAAGTTGGAGGTCTGCAATGTGGCAGTTGCAGGTGGTCTAATTCCAATGTAAGTGCTATAAATTGGCTCAGGAAATGTATTAAATAGAAAAGAAACATTTGAATGCATTTAAGAGATAAATGGATCTTCTGGCCCATCCTAATAGATTGTAACACTGCTAACATTGCTGTAAAATTTCAAAACTGCATACAATAAAATGGTTCCTAATGCTCACAAAGTGATAGTCAACTGTGCAATTAAATAAAATGATAAACACCTTGACTAGTTTTCCTGCAAATGTGTATAATGAATTATAAAAGAATAGTATAATTGCCAAACATATTATAGGGTATAATGCTGCCTGTACATTTTCTACTTACAGATTTATGGGGACCATATCTATCTTCAGTGAGTGAGTCAAAGTTATACCCATGTTTACAAAAATAATTTTAACCTACTCCACTAAAGCAAAGTGTTCAGCAATGTGCATGAAATACTTACTTTTTGGGGTGTTATAGTTTTTTGGATAGCTTAAAAGTACCTAGTATAAACCTGGATATAGTGGTATGTGTGTATGTTTTCAAAATATAAAATATTTTAAAACTAAATATTTAGAGGACTATATTTCAAAGGGAAGTGTCTAAATGAAATAGATAAAGGAAGAAGGGAAGGAGTATCAGTTTTATTAAGAGCATTTGTTTAACAGATTGAAAGCCAGATCACAAATAGATATTTAATATTATATAAGACAAATAGTATGGAGCAGGCAGGCAAAGCCCTGAAAATGCAATAGAAAAATTATTCACCCAATGAATCCACATGGCCCAATATAAGTAAATACCTCACTGGTAGCAAGAGCTAACACTTATTGAGCATTTATTATTTGCCAAGCACTTTTCTAAGCTCTTATACATATATATTAAGTCATTTAATCCACATATAAGAACCTCATGATATAGGTACTGTTATTATCAATGAAGAATTATTAAACACAGAGAGGTTAGTTAACTTGTCCAAGGCCACACAGCTAGTAAGTGGCATAGCCAGAATTCAAACCCAAGTGTCAGCCTCCTGAATCTGTGCTTTTGACCACTCCGATATACTACAAATATGGGATATTTTTTGATACCTTAATTTCAGCTGGTTTGTAGTAGCGTCTACTGGGATCTTCCAGTGATGTTCTATACCCATCTCTCAAGAAACGCTTAAATCCATATTTTCCTTTTAATTTTCTAACCACTTTATCAAGTGTCTGGCTAAACAGAACTTCATCATCCAGGGCAAATGCAGGATAACTGATGCAGGGAAGGAGGGCAGCATCTGTGTTCTGGGGTCAATAAGAAAAAGAAATTGCAAGTATCGGCAATGACATGATCAGCACAAACCAAGGAGAATGATGGAGATAAAAAGCCAGTAGGGTTATCCAACCGACTGTGAGCTTGCCCTGCTGCCAAGGACAAACTGACGTTTCTATGGCATGCTTCAGTGAACCATACAAAGCAGATAAAACTTTATTCATTAAGAAAGAGTATTTACAAGGTTCAACACTGGGCTCAAACTTTACAATATTGGCCGGGCGCGGTGGCTCACGCCTATAATCCTAGCACTCTGGGAGGCCGAGGCAGGAGGATTCCTAGAGGTCAGGAGTTTGAGACAAGCCTGAGAAAGAGTGAGACTCTGTCTCTACTAAAAATAGAATGAAATTAGCTGAACAACTAAAAATATACAGAAAAAATTAGCCGGGCATGGTGGCGCATGCCTGTAGTCCCAGCTACTCAGGAGGCTGAGGGAGAAGGATTGCTTGAGCCCAGAAGTTTGAGGTTGCTGTGAGTTAGGCTGATGCTACAGCTCTCTAGCCCGGGCGACAGAGGGAGAGTCTTCCCCCCCAAAAAAAAAAACACAAAACTTTAAAATATTAATTAAAACAATATGCAAAAATGTAACACTAATAGTCATCATAACTTAATCTGTCACAACAATTTGCTTATAATAGTGAAAAAGAAAAAACAATCCTAATGACCAAAATAATTAGTTCAGTAAATTATCAGCCATTAAAATTTTTATTGTAGAAATGTTTATGGATACAAAAACATGTCCATTCATAGAACTAGGTTATAAATCATTATGAACAATACAGTTTGTAAAATAAAAATATATGTGCATAAAAATATGTGGAAACGTATATATTCAAATGTTTTCACTCTAAGATTATATCAGAATGGTGGAATGACTGGATATTATGTTATTATTTGCTTATTTTTGGATTTTGTTTATCAAAATCTTATATTACTTATATAAAATACTTATTTTTAAATAATGAAATTATTCCATTTGGGTGTTTTCTAAAAAGAGAACCACAAATAGTCCCTAGAAAAATCTGCAGTCAGGTACTATAAGCAACCAGAGTTCATCAAAGAAAAAAAGTGAATTGAATAAAAGAAAAGAAACAAAGAATAGAAGATAATTTAATTGAAAGAAATATAAACTGTGAAAAATATTTTTCTAATATTCCATGATAAAATATGATTTGTTTTTGGCCTAATATTGCTATTCATCCAAAAGAAGAATAATGTCTATTTTCCTATTGTCCTTTCAAAAGACTCAAAAGACAAAGCAGCTGGGCCGGGCGTGGTGGCTCACGCCTGTAATCCTAGCACTCTGGGAGGCCGAGGCGGGTGGATAGCTCGGGGTCAGGAGTTCGAGACCAGCCTGAGCAAGAGCGAGACCCCGTCTCTACTAAAAATAGAAACAAATTATCTGGCCATCTAAAATATATAGAAAAAATTAGCCGGGCATGGTGGCACATGCCTGTAGTCCCAGCTACTCGGGAGGCTGAGGCAGTAGGATTGCTTGAGCCCAGGAGTTTGAGGTTGCTGTGAGCTAGGCTGAGGCCACGGCACTCACTCTAGCCCGGGCAACAGAGTGAGACTCTGTCTCAAAAAAAAAAAAAAAAAAAAAGACAAAGCAGCTTTTTCCACAACTCTGCTCACTTTCTAAACCTCTACAGGCCAGAGGAAGGAGGGATAATACCTATCGTGTCTTATCTCTTCTAGATAACCTCTAACATTTGAGAGCACTTTCTTGGAAAATAAGTCAAAACTACATAAAAATAAAAAATGACAGTTCATATTAATTTATCATAAAAATGTCTCACATGTGATCTTGATTCTCTGGGTAACAGTGAGCACAAAGTTTGCCTGTTGCGATTGTGAGCATCGAGATCCACAAATATAACTGACCAAGAACAGCCCTGGAAAAAGAAAAAGCAAAACATTTCCTAAATTAAGAAAAAAGGACTTGTAGAACATTTGGCATTTTGACTGTGAGAGATTTTACAAAAAATACTGACTGCATTCGAGTATGGGATTACAGAAGATTTTAATTTGCTTTTTATACTTTCAATATTTCTCAAATTTCTTTCAATAAACATTAATTTTATAATCATTAAAATTAATGTTATTTTGTACATTTTCCTATTTTCTTTGATTTCCTAATAAATCAAAATGTATTGATTACAAGATAATCAATTAATGACATTTATTTTAATGAAATACAAATACTTTAGCTAATATGACAAGGAATAAAGAACTAATTTGGATTCATAAAATCTGATTTGTACATTCCTCATAAAGAATGTTGATTATATGATCAAACTAAACAAATTTAGATATAAGAAACGAAGAGAACTTTCATCTGAGGAATGCAAGTCCTTTTAACTATCAGGACTAGAGAGACATCAAAATGAGACAGCAATCATGTCCCACTCTCCCCTTTGAGCTAGGTATTCATCTCTTGAAACTGCTTGATAGTGCCACAAATAGCTATAAATTAACCTAAAAATGCCACACCAGACACTATAACCCACACCCTGTAGCTTAACAGTGTATATAGCCAATCACTAATCAATGTTATTTCTGTAAACCAATGAGAATTCCTGACAAACAACTTTGTATCAGCCCATTCCCTGTCTCCCTTTATTGCCTTTAAAAATTCATTTGTAACTGCTGCTAATTGGAGTGTATATTTAGGGCAACTTGAGTCTATGCTCCCAGCTTGCAATCCTCTAGCTTGGCCCAAATAAACTCTCTACTTATATTAATTTTGCTTCAGTTTCTTCCATTGACAGATGTAATCTAGAAGTAAGGATATAAAAAAATACTTCATTAAAATATAAAGATAAGAGAATCTCAAATAACAATAATGCTAATGTTCACTGTGTCAGGCACTGTGCCTTATGTTTCACATGGATTATCTCATGTAATCCCCATATGTAGATATTTTTATCCCCATTTTACTGAAAAGGACATTAAGCCTTAGTTTAACAGAGCAAGGGTTCAAAAATCAAGTCTGGCACAGAAGCCCATGGTTTAAACAGTAGGTTATAAAATTTCCCACACTAAAAAAAAAAAAAAAAAAAAAAAAATCTTTCAAGTAAAAACAAAAAATTTGAATAAAAAGACAGATATAATAGAAAATGTCAATTGGTCTGCTAACCGGGTTAAAAAAGATTATCATTTAGCCATTCCATATTCAACAACATAGTTTTAAGTAAGTATGGCTTTGTTCTTTTACTGGGGAGCCAACTATTTGAAAACACATAGAATGAGATGTGAATACAAAGACTGCTTCCAATATAAGAGAATATTCAGAAAAATATGTGGGGAAACGGAGAACAGAATAAATTGCACATTGCTTTAATACTACTTTCTAAATCTCATCCCAATTCTCACCAATTTCACAGATGTATTAACTCTGAAACTAAACTATCTCAAGTCAATCAATCACCTAGTCTGAAACTTCAAAATCTGGTAGCACCAGAGCCTAGATCCAAATATCACCCTCACCAGATGACTGTTTTTCCTGTTAATCCATGTTCATATATCAATATAAGCCTATAAAATAGAGTGATTTCTCATTCAGAATATCATTTTTTTAAATCTTTTTTTAAAACTCTGACAAGTGAATTAATAAATGAACTGGTAATGAGTGAAGCTCTCTCTCAACCACCAGAATAATGCTGTCCTTTCTATTATTTGAGAGTCCCAACCTCCCATCTCCCCTGGTTCATGCAGTAGCTGCCATTGGCAAAGTACTGTGCACTCTGTTTTCAAGAAAACAAATAAGATTGAACTTGACCTGTGCTCTCAAGGAGCTGACCCAGTGATAAGACAGCCCTGAACAAGACGATTATTTAAAAAACAAAAGATGGCACATGGCAATACACAACTTAGTCTCACCAAAGTGAGTGGCTCAGATAGATAGAATATTTAATACTATAATTATTAAATTATAGTAAGTCCCTAGGAAAATTGGGGAACTTCATAGGGAAGGTGACGACCACAGCTAGGATATGAATTTTCAAGGAAAGGGGAACAAGCAGGGTAGTTAGAACAAAACAGCAGGAAAATGATTGGGTATAATGTGCTAGGAGCCTATGAATACACAAAATAATAGGAGCTGCAATTTATCTTTAGGCCAAGAATTAATAAAATTAATTGCATGCCGCCTGGAATTACATTTTCAAAAGATACAATCTAAGTAGGATAATTTATAAATAATGAAGTGAAATGGCAAATTTGGCAATTATTTCCATTATTTGATGAATGTAAACAGCCAACTTCTCTTTTCTGGTCACAAATAAATGGTTTATTTATCTAAATTCACCAAAGTATTTGTCCAAGTCTCAATTTTCCTCTGCCAGCCTCTAAGTAATATGCTCAAAGAAAAAAATAATCTCATAATATTACCATATTTTAACATTGAGATCAAAGTTAACTATATTGTTTGGCTGTCCTCTTACAAAAATATTCCATGCTTTAGGCATTATAGCCCAAATTTCCAGGAGGGTAAAATCACTCAGGGTCATGGGCAGCTATTCCCCATTCAGAAGTAAGTCTTTTAAAAAGTTACCAAGGAGAGCCCACACATGGAATTAATTATCACCTACTTTAAATCATCAAACACATTAATTTTAGGCCTGCAAATTTCAAAGGAAGCTAGATGTCTGCATTGCTTTGAACACTTTGCATAACATGAGCAATCTCTCTAGTCATTACCTTTTAGATTCTGGCCTCAGCTCATTTGTCAGTATCTTGATTTCCCCAATTAAAGAAAGGAATATGAAAGAATGTTTTATAATATGACAATTCAGAGTATCTGATTAACTTTGGATATTTCATTTTCATCTTCCATTTCCTGAAATCATTATAACTCTGCCATAACATCCTTACTCCACCTAAAGAGTGTATTTTAAGACTGACAGCTCAAACTTTACTCTCCAATTGAGTGTCTATAAATCCTTTTGTTCCAGTAAATACACTAGAAAATGATTCTACCTGATCACTGCCATGGGGACTTGAGTTCCGGTGGTGGGGAAGGGCTGCACTGACCCATCTACCACTCCCCTCAATCCCCACGACCAGAACAAACACTTTTGCGATGGTCCCTAAAGCCAAAGGTACCACCTGTGACCATAAGATTGCTGCTCTCATTGGTTTCAATTCAAAGGAAAATGATTTGAAGGATTGTCTGGGCCTTTCTTTTCCCCATTAATCACTTCTCTGAGCTTGAGCTAAGGGACATGCTGCCCTCATCTTGAACGAAAATATAAAACAAGATAAAATTGGTCAATGGATCCACTGGTCCTGATCTTTTCTATTCTTTTTCTTTTCTATTCTGGAAGCAAAACCACACCACAAACTCTGAGTAGGAGATTATCTTCCCAGTTCAGTTATTAGGCCAACCCTTAGCTCTGTGGCAGAGCCCAGAGAACAGTATTCCTCCAGAAAGGATATTTACTGATGGGAATATCCCCCCTGCACCATGGCTGTGGTGGCAATGAATGTGTAAATAGCCAATTTTTGCTTACTGTCCCAACAGTTGTTTTCAGCAGCCCCTCTCACAATCCAGGCTTCTCTCCTGCTCAAATACTGTTAAAAGTATTTCAAACTACAGGAAAAGATGAACCCGAGCATTAATTCTCAGGGTCTCAGAACAGCAGAGCTGAGTTTCAAACCCAGGAATTATAAAATTGTTGCTTACTATATCTATGACACCTGATGAAAGTAAATTCTAATTTATATTACTATATAAATATTGTCAAATATTACTTTAATAATATTTAAATATATTTATCATGATATTTACACAGAATGTATTTGAGAACATGATGAAATATGTGATTCCCATACTGAGGATTATATATGTTTCTAAATGGGGCTCTGCCCCAAATTAGCCTATATAGTAAACTGATCATTAAAGAAATTAGGCCATTTTATCACATTTTATTCGTAAGGTCCCAAAGAAAAATAAATTTTGAAAATAGTTTCAGAGTGAAGCTGTAAACAATGTTTTTTGCTTCAATAAGGAAAGCAATTACTGAAAAAAAAAAAAGAAGAAAGGAAGTACAGGAACTCATAATAATCATAACCAAAGCTAAAAACTTTTCTACCCAATGATTGCCCAAACAAATCAACATTTGTTTTATCACATACGCTAAAGCACAAAAGGAGAAAGGCAAGCCTTTCTTTCACACTACTTGTGAAGTAGATACTTCCTTCAGAAGCCCGATAATTACTAAGCAGAAAATGGCTTAAGAGTTTTCAAAGAAAATACACAGCTCCCAACTCTAAAGGCAGGAAGCATCCAAAAGCTGAGATTTTCCATATCAATTGTTGATTTTGCAGATTCATTGAGTGACTTTGGTTTAATACATGGTTCTGCCCCTCTGCTGTGTGATATGAGAAAAGTTACCTCAACTTCTCTGATCATTCATCTTGAGAGAGGGGCTCACCCATCTCCAAAGATCTATGACTCTTGAGTTGCCAAAAACAGGAGATGCACTTTTTGAAAGCTCTAAATTAATTTAGTTAAAGACATATAATCAAGTTTTCCAAAACACTATACCAACAGTTTTTTAGAAATAATTAAGGGTACTCACATGATCTGAAATCCTCCAAGTCTTGAGGAGGTTTCTTTAGGTTTTCATTTGAATAAAAATATTTCTTTACGTCAGTTCTTTTCCCAGCCACTGGCTTTTAATTAGACCCACAGCTCTTCTAAGTATACGGAGCAACATTATAAAATGATTAAACACTAAAAAGATCACACGCACTCTTAAATGTGCTACTGTTTAGTAGGCACATTAGTAATTTAACTACTGTAGAGGTGGGAATATTAACGTTTTAAAAGTCAAGTTTCTGCTATTCTCCACATCAGAAAAAAAGGTGAAAGGGAATTTGTAAAACTAGGACACTGATACTATCCTATAAAACTGGAAGATGAAGAGGCTCTACTTGCAACATGTGATATTTCTGTGTCTAAAGAAATAAGACATTATTTGTCTATATTTCTAAATGAAATGATCAAGAGGTAGTCAATACAGCAAACATTTGGTGCATAGCTACACTGGAAACAGGACCTAAACAAGGCCAAAAACTAACCATGCTTAGAGCACTTGTTCTCATCCTTGGATGCATATTAGAATTTCTGAGGAGTTCTGAAAAAAATCTCAATGCCAAGGCCTTCCCTAGACTAATTAAATGAGAATCACTGGAGGTAGAGCCTACGCATCAGTATTTTCTTTTTTTAATTCTTCAAACGATTCCAATGTGTAGTCAAGATTGAAAAACTGGCTGAGGAATAATACCGGCAATCCATTTATAACTGAGAATCAGAATGCACAGTAAAATAATTCAATGGTTTTAGAGTTATAGTTAAGCAAACTATGAAAACTTTCTAAGAAAAGTAGAGCTCTGAAAGATGGGTAGAGTTAGGAAAAGTGCCTTGCATGCATGCATGTGGGTATATATGTGAAGAGGACGGGATGCACACAGCTATGTACTTCAAAGGACAGAATCACAAAAAGAGCTGGTCTACACCACTGTGCATGGCCAACCGAGAGACTCGGCTCCACTCAGCTTACTTGTTGGCACGTCATAGAAGGCAAGCAAGCAAGACCTGCATTCTCTGAGACTGATGATACACCAGCTACAACAGCTCTGGTTTAATCCATGACTCCTCTCAGTCTCCCTGAGATTCTTTCTAGAAAGCTTTCAGTCTAATCTCTTCATTTACCTTCTTCAATATTACCAATACTTCTTAAATAATCGCAACAAGAAATAGCATTTACTAAAGGCTTAATCTTTGCCAGGCACTATGCTAACAAAGTTAACTTTTATTTGCATGAGAACTTCCTGAGTTAGGTCTTATTATCATTATCTCTATTTTTAGATGAGGAAGCTGAGACTTAGATAGGTCAATAACTAGCCAAAGTCATAGAACTGGGTGTACAGAGCATATAATGATCCTATCTACTGACTTCTAATAAAATGCCATTCTTTTTTTTTTTTTTTTTTTTTTTTTGAGACAGAGTCTCGCTTTGCCCAGGCTAGAGTGAGTGCCATGGTGTCAGCCTAGCTCACAGCAACCTCAAACTCCTCGGCTCAAGTGATTCTACCGCCTCAGCCTCCCAGGTAGCTGGGACTACAGGCATGCGCCACCATGCCTGGCTAATTTTTTCTATATATATTTTAGTTGGCCAGATAATTTCTTTCTATTTTTAGTAGAGACGGGGTCTCACTTTTGCTCAGGCTGGTCTCGAACTCCTGACCTCGAGCGATCCACCCGCCTTGGCCTCCCACAGTGCTAGGATTACAGGCATCAGCCACCTCGCCCGGCCAAACTGCCATTCTTTAATACCATTTTATCCTCCTATTTCTCTCTCTCTCCCTCTCTCTCTCTCTCTCTATGGGGAGTGGGTAACCCAGAGTAACCCTTGGGCACCCAGAATGAGATGTTTCTCTCTTCCCAATCATTTCATGTCTGTGGTCATTCCGCAAGTCCTGGAAACAGCCAGAGCCCATCCTTCAGAAGCAGTTGGGATGAGGAGAGAAGACAGTTTGTGTATGAAGTATGCAGGGAGGGGAAGAGAGGTGGTTGTGTTAACATACTCCAACTAGAAATTTTCTTAACTTCAGACTTCAAGTATATAGCATTATAATTGCCATAACAAAAACCATGCAACTTTTTTGTACATATGTGTTAACTTTCTAAAATGTATCTTCACTGATTTAGCATTTTAATAGCTTAGGGTTCATTACAATATCAGAAACTTCACTGTGCCTTGCCATCTTAGGAATCTTTACAAAAACTGCTAAAGAAAATTAGCCTACTTGTTGATCCAGTATAACAGCCTCTATTCCTACATTTTGTTCCCTTCTATTGACAACTCAATCATGGTCACTTGATTAGTTTAGTTTCTTTTGGTACAAAAACTAATTAAAAATCTTATGAAAATTTAAGGCAACCTTCAGGGTTTCCTTTTTATCCCCAGAGAAAATGCAATTTTAGACATTTGATTACAGCCAGTTGAAGGTAAATATAGGAGGAAAACTTCCAATTTTCAGGCTGCACACATTACACAAATTGCCCTCTGCATGAGATATACATTGTTATACATTAAATTGAAACCAACATGAAAACTGACATGGAAAATATGTGGTATATAATTCCAGAAATATTTAAAAATGTGAAAGTCTCTGAGAAATGAGTAATAGACTTGAAGGAAAAATTATTGAACCAAGAAAATCAAAATTCTTTATTGACATTTTTTTTTACAAAGTAAGCAATGGTTTTTGGTTAGAAAACTAAAATTTAACTGGCAAATCATTTTCAACGGAAAAGTTGTTCAAATGATGGGCTACTACATTAGTTTCAGACATTCTTTCATTATAAGGAAATGACTTTGTTAATGACTAGCCAAATTAATTAAGCATGCAATTCAAATATTTTCTTTCTTTTTTTACCTGATTGCCAAAGAGGTTGAATCCATTAATTGCTTCTAGAGCTGCTTTTGCTAAGCCAACAGAGCTAAAATAGAAAAGGAAATATGTTATCACTCTAATGTATCTGGCTATAAAATAAGAACATTATCTGATGAATATTCACAAGCAAGTTTCTTTATTAACACTTATAACAATTTCCATAAAAATAATGTCTAAGAGACTTCATTCTGACATTTCACTATTTAAATTTTTCTTTTTTATACTTAGTGATCATCTGGTAAAAATATTTCCAGGTTCACTTTGGTCTAGACTAATGGTCATACTATTGATGGGAGTAGTTTTAATGCCAGTATTGTTTCTATTCACCAACTCAAGAAAAAAAAAAAAGATGAGCTTCAGAGGAAGCTATATTACGATGATATGTGCAGTAATTACCAAGTTGGCCATCATTAGTTCAGATCAATCTAACAAAGCTTTTCTGGTGTTAACTCTGAGCCTTAAGAAATATCTCATACATCATATACTTATCAGAGTGTGGTTAAGATATCCATTCAAATACTCTTTGTCTAC
>CM052442.1:87850738-87882099 GCA_028533085.1 Varecia variegata | reverse complement strand
GGAAATTTTGATTTAGAGATTAACATAGGAAGAACTTATATTTTTACAATATTGTTTTCTTGTCTGTTGACATGATTTATACTGACTGGTATTTGTTCAGATCTTTGTTTTATTGCCAAAGTTTATAAGTCTGTCCATCTGCTCTTAGGTTCATTTCCAGGTACATCATATTGAGTAGACTATTTATTTTAAATTACATTTATTTTCTTAGTAGTTATTGCTGACCTATATAGACAAGTTATTGTTTTCCATATGTTGATCATGTATCCAGTATTGTGACTGGACTTTTTAATAACTTTTAATAGTTTATCTAGGGATTCATTTGGATTTAATATATAAACAAGAAATCAGAGGAAATGAAAACTTCATTTCTGCTGTTCCCCTCCATACCCATTATTTCTTGTTGTATTGCTTTGGCTAGGTCTGTACAATTTTAAGGAGAAGTTTATATAATCAATATCCTTTCCTTGCTCCTGAATTTAAAGGGTCTAACAGTTCACTATTAAACATGATATCTGCTATAGATTTTTGGCAGTTATATTTCATTAGGTTAAGAAAATTCCATTTTATATGTATTTTATAAGAATGCTTTTCATGAAAAGGTGATGAATTTTCACCAAATACTTTTTCTGTATGTTTTGAGATGATCATACAGTTTTTCTCCCTTAATTTGGTAATATGATGAGTCACACTGATGAACTTTCTCATTTTTACTCATCCTTGCATTTCTGCAATTAAACACTACTTGGTTCTAGCACATGATGCTAGCTGACCATCAATATTTATTCTCACTTTCTTTCTTACTAATAGAACCCTGATTTTAACTTCACAAGGCTCCACAGCAGCAGGAGTGATTATGTGACCAAGTTCTGGTCAATAAGATGATGCAGAAGTCATTGGATCAAGCTTCTAGTAACTTTTAAAAGCCCCTTCCTTTTTTCCAGTTCTTACTAGCATAGGCAAGATACCTAGAGGAACATCAGCTATGATTATTTGGACAAATGTATCATGCTAAAGACTGTAGAGCAGGAAAAAAGGAACCTATATCCTTGATGACAATGATCAGCTACTGTGAAAGCCCAGGACTTCCAACCTCCAGAATTTTTGGTGCATGAAATACAAACTTTATTTCCTGAATCCACTTTTTTTGGGTTTTCTTTTACTGCAAACTAGTACAACTTCTACAGAAGGTAGTATGGAGATACCTCAAAGAACTAAAGGTAGGATTACCATTTGATCCAGCAATCCCACTACTGGGTCATCTACCCTAAGGAAAAAAAGACATTCCATAAAAAAGACATCTGTACCCGAATGTTTAGAGCAACACAATTCACAACTACAAAGATGTGGAAACAACCCAAATGCCCATCAATACATGAGTGGATTAATAAAATGTGGTAAATGGATACCATGGAGTAGTACTCAGCCATAAAAAAATGGTGAACTACTTATTGTATTATCCTGGATGGAGCTGGAGTCCCTTCTTCTAAGTGAAGTATCACAAGAATGGAAAAACAAACACCACATGTACTCACCATTAAATTGGTACTAATCAACACTAATATGCACTTATGGGAAGTAACATTGATAGGGTGTTGGGCAGGTGGGAGTGGGGAGGAAGGGATAGGTAAATTCACACCTAACAGATGCAGTACATGCTTCCTGGGGATGGGCATGCTTATAGCTCTGACCTGGGTGGTGCAAAGGCAGTATTGTGCAACCAAAGTATTTCTAACCCCATAATACTCTGAAATTAAATAAATAAATAATTTTAAAAATGAAATAAATTTTTTAAATTTGCCTATAAAACTAGCTGGAACTGTTCTGTTTTGAGGGAAGATGAAGGGGAAAAGGATGATTTTTGAGGAGTGATTTACTTTCTTCAAAAACCACAGACTGTGCATCCCTAGGGTGGCGAGACTGGTTCTCAGGAAGGCAAGGGTCAAAAAAAAATCTTAGATCTTACAACAATGTGTGGCCCTGCAAAGCTCAACTGTACTGGACAAAATCTTATTCTTTCATATTCAATTTCTCACATTAGGGAGAATGGTTTTCCTTTCCTTGTGGACGACAACAACAACAACAAAAAGGTTAAGAAACACTGTTATAGGTCTGTCTCATTTTTTTATTTCTTTTTAAGTCAGTTTTAGTAACTGTATTTGTTTGCTAGGGCTGCCACACAAAGTATCATAGACTGGGTGGCTTAAACAACAGAAATTTATTTTCTCACAGTTCTGAAGGCTTGAAGTCCAAGATCAAGGTGTCAGGTGTCAGGCCTCTTCTGAGGCCTCACTCCTTGGCTTGCAGGTGGCATCTTCTTGCTGCTTTGTCTTCACATGGTTGTCCCTCTGTGACCACATGTCCCTGTCATTTTTATGTCCAAATTTCCTTCTAATGACACCAGTCAGATTGGATTAGGAGTCACCCAAGGGCCTCATTTTAACTTACCCCTTTAAAGACCCTACCTTGAAAAGACTATGTTTATATCTCTCTCCAAATAGTCAGATTCTGATGTACTAGGTGTTAGGGCTTCAACATATGAATTTGCGGGGACCCAATTCAGTCCATAACAGTAACTTACGGTTTTCCTAGAACACATTCCAGGTGGATAGTTTTAAAATTTAGTGCCACATAATATGGTAAATTCTCTCTCTAAAATCTCTACTTATTTGTAGTTATGTTCTCCTTTCCATGGCTAATACTGTTTGTCTGTACAACTATCTGCTGCCTGCTTGGCAAAGGTTTTAAAAGGCTGGTTTATACTTTAATCTTTTTTTTTTTCCAAAGCTGTTGGTTCTGTTGACAATCTCTATTCTGCCTTTATAATTTATATTATTCCTATTTTTATCTTCATTATTTACTTCCTTCTACTTGCTTTGTGTTTACTAAGGTATTGTTTCTCTAACTTTTCAAATCAGATATTTAACTTATTAATTTTCCATCATAACTCTTCTCTAATATGTGCATTCAAGGCTAACAATTGCATGCTAATAACACTTCAGCTACATTCCACAAGTATTTATATGGCATATTTTCACTGTTATTCCATGGTATTTCTCAACTTCCATTGTTATTTCTACTTCAAAACCATGAAATAGTTTTTTATATTCAAAACAGAGCATTAAGTAAGTATCTTTTAGCTATTGAGTTCTAAATTCAATGTGGTCAGGGTATATAGCCACTGATTATTTGATATTCATTTAGTTTCACAGAAATTTCTTGAGACTATCTGCTATTCAAATCATCTACATCACACCTTTTATTTATTTATTATTTATTTATTTAGGCTCCTCGGTTTATCAGTTTCTAAGAGAAACATGTTAAAAATCTCCTACATATCTGTTATACTGTGATATAATGAGAAATATATATTTGGTCTCTGCTCCAGGTTCCTGAGAGAATGCTCCTAAAAACCTTGTAGACAGAAGTGCTAGGAGAATCTTTTAATATTCGGTCTTTGACCTTGGTTCCTGGCACAGGGCTCCTAAGACTTTTGTTAAGTTCCTGAGCGACAGGAGTATATGACATGAACTCCTAAATCCCTTGGCATTTTCTGGTTGATAAGAGCATTTTTGTTCTAATGAGGCAACTCCTGGTGGGCTCCTAGACAGCCTCAGGATCGGGACTGGTTGCCATGGGAACCAACCGTGTGATTAGAGGACCGGAACTTTCAGTCCCAACTCTCAACTTGCAGGGAGGGGAGAAGGGCTAAAAGTTGAGTTGATCACTAATAGTGAATAATTAAATAATTCATGTATAGTAATGAAGTCTCCATAGAAACCCAAAAGAACTGGGTTTGGAGAGTTTCCAGGTTGCTGAGCACATGGAGGCACTAGGAGGCTGGCAAGCCCCAGAGAGGGCACTGAAGCCCCATCCCCACGCCCCCATACCTCCCCTATGCATCTCTTCACCTGGCTGTTCATCTGTATCCTGATATTTTTTATAATAAACTAGTAAACATGAGTGTTTTCCTAAGTTCTGAGCGCTATCCTAGCAAATTAATTGAACCCAAGGATGGGGTAGTGGGAACCCCAATTTATAGCCAATTTATAGCTGATTGGTCAGAAGTATAGGTCACAGTCTGGGACTTGAGATTGGAATTTGCAGTGAGGGGCAGTCTCATGTGACTGAGCCCTTAACCTTTAGGATCTCATGCAATCTCCAGGTGGCTAGTGTAAGAATTGAGTTAAATTAACTTTTAGGATCTGATACAATCTCCAGGTAGCTAGTAAGAATTGAGTCACATTACGGGATATCCAGCTGATGTCTGCTAGAGAATTGCTTGGTGTGTGGGGAAAATACCTACACACTTCTGTGTTGTGAG
Source organism: Varecia variegata (assembly GCA_028533085.1). Taxonomy (NCBI): domain Eukaryota; kingdom Metazoa; phylum Chordata; class Mammalia; order Primates; family Lemuridae; genus Varecia; species Varecia variegata. Next base: position 87,877,775 of record CM052442.1, on the reverse strand, counting down.
AGTATAGCAGGGGAAACTGAGTTTTTTCCCCCCCAGATTATTTCATTAGATTTTTGCTATGTATATTTTGAGGCTATATTGTTAGGTTTATATAGTATTTTTATATCTTCCCAGTGAACTGTTCCTTTAATCATTAAATAATATCACTCTTTATACCTTTATCTCAAATATAGTGAGTGGCATTTAGGATATAATTGATTTCCTTTACACTATGGTTGGTCCAGGTATAATATAGTCCTTTTGTAAAATGTTGTCTTATCTCAATTTTGAGGCCCTGGTTAGAGGCTGGTGAGTTCCTCTTCTTGAACAGCAGATCCATACCCCAACCACTTCCTGCATAAGCTCGCATACTTTGGACCATTCTGTACTCACTTGTCTTAGTCCTATAAATGAATACCTGAGACTGGGTAATTTATAAAGAAAAGAAGTTTACTTGGCTCATGGCTCTGCAGACTGTACAAGGAGCATGGTGCCAGCATCAGCTTCACATAAGGGCTTTAGAGAGCTTCCAATCAAGGCGGAAGGTGAGGGGAGCAGGCGTGTCACACAGCAAGAGAGGGAGCAAGGGAGAGAGCTCTCCATGAACTAATGGAACAAAAACTCGATCATTACCACGGGGAAAGCACCAAGTCATTCAAGAGGGATCGATCCCCATGACCCAAACATCTTCCACTTGGCCCCATCTCCAACATTGGAGATTAATTTTAACATGTGATCTGGAGGGGACAAACATCAAAACTGTATCACCACTCTAACTGCCCCAGCGCCAGATACCCTACTAAGTGAGACAAGCCCTATGCACGGGAGCCCACAAAAGGATTCCAGTTAGCTAATCCATACGGAGCCCAAGAAACCCCTTCCTTGCCATACATAAACATCTCCCTACAGCTGCAGCCTGCTGTTAGCCTGCTCCCTGGCACAATTCCCTGTGAGGACCCACAGGAGGGCTTTCTCTCTTTCAGAGCTATAAATAACAAACTGTGCATTTCATTCGAAGATGAACAGAGAGTTGTGCTTTTCATCACTGCATTGTTTCCAGGTACCAAAAAAATCTTTAAATCTTATAAAGCACAGGTTGGTGGGGCAGATTAGTTCTATTAGGTCATTTAGGGACCCAGCTTCCTTCTGTCTCTTATTCTCCAGGGGTTTTCTTGGGGGAGATGTTATTTTTACCTACTCTGCACAAGACATATTTTCTTCAATTCAGATTGTCAGTCATCATCTCTTCAAATAGAGTCTTTTCCAATTCCCTCTATTTTGAAATTGGCATATACATATTTATACATCTGTCAACCCTGACAGAAAAGCTAGTTATCTTTTTAATGCTTTGGCATTTTTGAAGAAAAAGCCACACCTATCGTAAAACAGAGATAATTTGTAGGCATAAACTTCAGGAATGTTAAAAACCAAAGATTAAGTCTTTTTTTGGCTAAACTGTACCCTGCCTTCTTCTCAAAATATTAAACTAGTGTGTCCTTGGGGAAGAATTATTCTTCTAACTGCAGATGACAAGTGTATTCAATACTAAAGAACTTTCATCCAGGGATTTTAAGATTTCAGGAAAAAAATGGATAATTTATGTCATCCTAATAAAAATCCTACTGAAAAATCCTTTGCCAGATCCAGGATACTGAAACCAACTGAAAAATAATAGCCATGTTTCAATACCATTACACAGCAAATAATATAACTTTATATGACATGCCCATAAATGTCCTTTTTATATTTTTAAGTGGAAGTTAAAAATTTTGAGTCAAGTAGAATTTTCACAATACGGCAAAAAACAAAAATACTAAAGACTTCCCTTTAAGACTTCCCAGTCAGGCAACATGGGGACATTGAATGATAATAAAGGAATTTCAGAACTAGGAAATAATACCCTCAAAGAATGTTATTAGCAGATCAAATATTTCAATACTGACTTTAGCACCTAATCTTCTCATCAGTAACTTCATTCTCATGGCATTTGAGAATCTGCAGCTAATAGAAATAGACTCAAAATACACAGATGCTGAAGAGAAATGATTATGAAACAAAGATAGATAACTTAGGAAATAATTCAAGAAAGATGGAGAAACATCTCAGGGAAATGGAGAGACATCTCAATGACCACATCTCATTGCAGTCATCACGAACAGATACAGGATGAATTAATCTAACATTTCATAATGAAATATAATCTAGAACAGCCAGGTTGAAAAATAAATTTCAGTCATTCATATCACAAGATTTATTAAATATGATCGATAACCTTAAATTATTTCAATAACAGCCATGTATACAATAAAAGTTTCCTGATTCCTGTCCAGTTGCATTATGAAAACTTAATATATTATAAATGACAGGTAAAGAAAGCAAACGGCCGTGTGCAATAAGGTAGCCATTGGCTACATGTGGCTACCGAGAATTTGTAGCCATGTAGCTAGTCAGAAATGAGATGAGCACTACTTTAAAATACATACCAGATTTTGAAGATTTAACATAAAATAATGTAAAATATATCCTTAATAATCTTTTATGTTTACTACATGTTGAAATAGTATTACAAAATGTATTGTATTAAATAAAATATATTATTAAAATAATTTAATCTTTTCAATGTGGCTACTAGAAAATTTTAAACTACACATGTGGCTTGCATTATATTTCTATTGGGCAGCACACCCATAGAAGCTGGAAAGAAAAACATATTTTCCCAGTCTCCCTGCTCAACTGGAGATGGCCTTATAATAGCTCTGACCAATAAGGCATGAACATAAATCTGCTGGGGATTTTGGTATTTCTGATAAAAAGGGCTGCTTCTGATGAAAAGCAGCTAACTCTTTCTCAATCTTCTGGTTGCCTTTTTTATATAGCAATCACTTTGCGGTAATAAAGAAAAGGGAAACTGAAAAACCAAGCAGTTAGCCATCTCCAATGGCTATTTTTATCTTATCACAAGATAAAAATAAGCACCTTTTCATTTAAGCCACTGTAGTTACCCCAAACAGGATGAGTTAATCTAACATTGTATACTTAAGTATAATTTAGAAGGCCAGGTTGAAAAATAAATTTCAATCATTCATAGGACAAGCTTTATTAAATATGATAACTGTAAATTTATTCAACAGTCATATATCCAACAGAAATTACAAAACCATTTCTACATAAATACTTGAGAGTTTGATTTTAGTTAAAAAAAAAGTCAAAGACACTAATTTGGACATCAGTATAAATTCACTGCCTCATTATGAAATCAATGAAATGACAGCAATCTCAAGGTAATAGCTGAACTCTAAGAACTTGTTAAATACACTGTTCAAAAAAGTACATCAATATTCAGCAAAAATAATTCATAAGAGCATTAATATTATAATAGAAACACACTGCAGTAAGCCTAAATGTCCAAGCAAAGGCCTGGCACGTAACAGGTGTTCACTAAATATTTGAGAATGAACGGACAATAGGCATTTGGTTGCATATTTCTTATACTTGGTACAGAATCTCAGGCAGCCATTAAGTGTATTGTACATAGATATTTAAATGTGCCGAAATCTTTGCAGCATATTATATTTGATTATTAATGCAGTTAAAAAATACATTAGGACTCCCGGGTTAATTCATCTTATAGAATGAACGACAGGATAAAAGTGTTTTCTTTGGCAGAAGAAGGTACAAATATGAAGTTATATTTAAAAAATTACTAATAAGCCTGGGCATGATGGCTCACACATGTAACCATAGCACTCTGGGAGGCCCAGGTGGGAGGATCACTTGAGATCAGGAGATCAAGACCAGCTGAGCAAGAGCGAGACCCTGTCTCTACTAAAAATAGAAAAAATAAGCCAGGCATGGTGGCATGCGCCTCTAGTTCCAGCTACTCGAGAGGCTGAGGCAGGAGGATCACTTAAGTCCATGAACTGGAGATTGTAGCGAGCTATGACACCACCGCACTCTAGCCAGGTGACAAACAGAGCAAGATTCTGTCTCAAACAAACAAGCAAACAAATACTAATAAGAATGCAATTCACAAAATAGTGGAGAAAAGATCTCAGAAAATCCAACTCTTCATAAAAGCAATGAGAATATTGACAAAAATCATCAAAATCAAGTTTTTTAAAACTCTGGAAATTAAACAAGATCTTATAATAATCCAAGCATGAAATCAAGAAAAAGGGCAGAAATCTGAGTAAGTAAAGTGAGCCTTTGAGGTGTATTAAATTGCCCTAGACCCACGCCTTCACCATACCCACCCCACCCCCCACCATCATAGCCTTTAGTAGTCATGAAAACCAGCAGACTAGCAACTACCAGAAAGAACAGAACAGGTTTGGAACTCCCCCAAAATCACCATCGCAGTGAGTATTTACTATCTGAATTGTCTGACACCTCCATGAGCACAGGCATTCAGAGCTTTCCTTGAAATCAGCGGTCCCAAACATTTTTGTCACCAGGGACTGGTTTCACAGAAGACAATTTTTCCACAGATGGGGGGAGGGGAAAGGGAGGAGGCAAGGGATGGTTTCGGGATGATTCAAGTGCATTATATTTATGGTGCAATCCAACCTCTCTGCTAATGATAATCTGTATTTGCAGCCACTCCCCAGCACTAGCATCACCACCTCAAACCCACCTCAGATCATCAGGCATTAGATTCTCATGAGGTGCGCGCAACCTAGATCCCTCGCACGCGCAGTTTACAGTAGGGTTACCCCCGCCCCCCATGAGAATCTAATGCCACTGATCTGGCAGGAGACAGAGCTCAGGCAGTGATGCAAGCGATGGGGAGCGGCTGGAAGTACAGATGAAGCTTGGCTCACTGGCCGGCTGCTGACCTCCTGCTTTCAGTGCAGCCCAGTTCCTAACAGGCCAGGGTCAGTGGCCTGGGGTTTTGTGACCTCGGCTTTAAATGACTTGTCTTAGAGCTCACTCAAATGCAAATGGCCTTTTCCCTAGACATCTGTAGAAGACAATCAGTGGCAAATATTTAACATTGTAGCTGTCTAAAAATTTTTTTTCTTAAAACTAGGGAATGAGATATCCATAGGGGGTTTTGAAAACCTCTGACTTATTCCTAGGAAGTTGTGCCCCAAATTAGAAAAGACCTGAGATATTAATCTCACACTTCTGGCTGAACTTGAGGCTCTGCAAAAGCAGGAAGTGAAAGTGAATGCAGAGTTGTATACTGCCAGTGAGACCTTTCAAGTTATACCAAAACATACACCAAGGACCTCAGCAAAGGCTAGGAGGCTTACTGGTTGAAAGCATTTTTTTTCAATTTATTTAGTTTCTCTCTTTTTGTTTTTTAATTTCAGAATATTATGAGGGTACAAACATTTTTGTTACACATAATGCCTTTGCCTCACCCAAGCCAGAGCTACAAGCATGTCTACACAGTGTGCTCCACACCCATTAGTTGTGAGTTTACCCATCCCCACCACCCGCCTCCCACCTACCCGACACCAGATGAATATTACTTCCATGTGAGCACCTAAGTGTTGACCAGTTAGTACCAATCTGATGGCGAGTACATGTGGTGCTTGTTTTTCCATTCTTGTGATAACTTCACTTTGAAGGATGGGCTAAAGCTCTATCCAGGATAATACAAGAGGTGCTAGTTCACCGTTCCTTTTTATGGTTGAATACTATTCCATGGTATACATAAACCACATTTTATTAATCCACTCATGTATTGATGGGCACTTGGGTTGTTTCCACATCTTTGCAATTGTGAATTGTGCTGCCAGAAACATTCTAGTGCAGATGTCTTCATTGTAAAATGTCTTTTTTTCCTTTAGGTAGATACCTAGTAGTGGGATTGCTGGATCAAATGGTATTTCTACTTTTAGTTCTTTGAGATATCTCCAAATTACTTTCCACAGAGCTTGTACTCATTTGCATTCCCACCATCAGTGTAACAGTGTTCCTATCTCTCTGCATGAACACCAGCATTTGTTGTTTTGGGACTTTTTGATAAAGGCTGTTCTCACTGGAGTTAGGGGAAATCTCATTGTGGTTTTTATTTGCATTTCCCTAATGATTTAGAGAGGTTGAGCACCTTGTTATATGTTTGTTGGCCATTATTCTGTCTTCTTTTGAAAAGTTTCTGTTCTTGTCCTTTGCCCACTTTTCATTGTTTGATGTTTTCTTAATTTTCTTAAGTTCTATATAGATTCTTGTTATCAGCCCTTTATCAGATGCATAGCATGCAAATATTTTCTCCCATTCTGTAGGTTGTCTATTTGCTCTAATGATAGTTTCCCTGCCTATACGGAAGCTTTTTAATTTGATCAGGTTCCATTTATTTATTTTTATTGCTGCTGTGATTGCTTTGGAGTCTTCTTCATAAATTCTTTGCCTAGGCTGATGTCTAGAAGAATTTTCTCAATATTTTCTTCCAGAATTCTTAAGGTTTCATGCCTTAGGTTTAAGTCTGTTATCCATAGTGTGTTGATTTTTGTGAGAGGTGAGAGGTGCGAATCCAGTTTGAATCTTCTGCATGTGGTTATCCAATTTTCTCAGCAACATTTATTGAATAGAGATTCATTTCCCCAGTGTATATTTTTGTCTGCTTTGCCAAAGATTAGATGATAATATGAGGATGGTTTTATATCTGGGTTCTCAGGTCTTTTCCAAAGGTCTATATCTCTGTTCTTGTGCCAGTGCCATGCTGTTTTCGTTACTATAGCCTTGTAGTAAAGTTTGAAGCCTGGTTGACTGATGCCATCCAATTTGTTCTTTTTGCTTAAGATTGCTTTGGCTATACGAGGTCTTCTCTGGTTCCAAATGAAGCACAGAATTATTTTTCCAGATCTGCAAAGAATGATGATGGTATTTTGATAGGGATTGCATTAATTCTGTAGATCGCTTTAGATACTATGGACATTTTAACAATATTGATTCTGCCAATGCATGAATATGGTAGGGATTTTCACCTATTTATATCTTCTAAAATTTCTTTTCTCAGTGTTTCATAGTTCTCCCTACACATGTCTCTCACCTCCTTTGTTAAATATACTCCTAAATATTTAATTTTCTTTGATGCTATTGTGAAAGGTGTTGCATCTTTGATTTGATTTTTGGCTTGACTGTTACTGGGGTACATGAATGCCACTGATTTGTGTGCATTGATTTTGTATCCTGAGACTTTACTGGATTCATTTATCAATTCCAGGAGTCTCTTGGTTGAATCTTTGAGATTTTCTAGATATATCATACCGTCAGCAAAGAGCAAGAGTTTGACCTCTTCTGCCCCCATTCGGACACCCTTAATTGCCCTCTCTTGTCTGATTGCTCTGGCAAGGACTTCCAGCACTATGTTGAATAGAAGTAGAGATAGTGGGTAACCTTGTCTGATTCCAGTTCTAAGTGGGAATGCTTTCAATTTTTCCCTGTTCAGTATGATATTGGCTATGGATTTATTTTATATGGCTTTGATAATAATTTTGAGGTATGACCCATCTATGTCTATTTTGTTAAGAGTTTTCATCATAAAAGTGTGCTGGATTTTGTCAAATGCTGTTTCTGCCTCTATTGAGAGAATCATATGGTTTTTGTTCTTGCTTTTATTTACATGGTGTATTACATTTATAGATTTGCATATATTGAACCATCTTTGCATCTCTGGGATAAAGCCCACCTGGTCATGATGAATTATATTTTGATGTGCTGTTGAATTCGGTTTGCTAGGATTTTGTTGAGAATTTTTGCATCTATATTCATAAGGGATATTGGCCTGTAGTTTTCTTTTTTTTTGCTGTGCCCTTCCCTGGCTCAAAGTGATATGGGCTTCACAGAATGACTTGGGGAAGATTCCATCCTTCTCAATGTTGTAGAATAATTTCAGCAGTGTAAATATCAGTTCTTCTTTCTAAGTTTGGTAAAATTCAGGTGTGAACCCATTTGGTCTGGGACTTTTTTTCACTGTAAGATTTTTTATTGCTGCTGCAATTTCTGCGCTCAATATTGACCTGTTCAGGAATTCTATTTCTTCCTGATTGAGCCTAGGGAGGTTGTGTGTTTCTAAGAATTTGTCCATTTCCTCCACATTTTATAGTTTTGGGGCATATACATTTTTATAGTATTCAAAGATGATGTTTCGTATTTCTGTGATGTCTGCTGTGACCTCTCCTTTTTCATTTCTAATTGAGCTTATTAGAGTCCTTTCCTTTCTAGTTCTTGTCAATCTAGCAAGAGGGCTTCAATTTGGTTTATCTTTTCAAAAAACCAGCTTTTGGTTTTATTAATCTTCTGTATATTTCTTTTATTCTCAATTTCATTTAGTTCTGCTCTGATCTTAGTTGTTTGTTTTCTTCTGCTAGGTTTAGGATTGATTTGGTCTTCCTCTTCCAGTTCCTTGAGACAGTTCATTAGTTTGTTGACTGATGATCTGTCTGTTTTTTAGATGTCGGCATTTATTGCTATTAGTTTTCCTCTCAGGAATGCTTTTGCTGTATCCCACAGATTTTGTTGTGTCCCAGTTATCATTTAGTTCAAAGACTCGTTTGATTTCCATCTGGATCTCCTCCTTGACCCAACAGTCATTCAGCAATAGATTGTTTTATTACCACAACTTTGTGAAGAGGTGAACCTTTCTGTTGGATTTGATCTCTAATTTTATTCCACTGTGGTCTGACAAGATATGTGGTATAATTTGTATTTTTTAAAATTTGTTGAGTTCTGATTTGTGGCCAAGGATGTGATCAATTTTAGAGAAGGTTCCATGAGCTGATGAGAAGAATGCATATTCACTTTTGTTTTGGTGCAGTGTTCTGTAGATGGCTGTTAGATCCATTTGTTCTAGAGATCTGTTTAAGTCCATTGTTTCTTTGCTTATTTTCTGCTTGGACGATCTGTCCAGTTCAGTCAGTGGGGTGTTGAAATCCCCAGCTACTATGGCATTACTGTTTATCATGTTATTTAGATCAATCAGGGTTTGCTTTATGTATCTGGGCACTCCTGTGTTGGGTGCATAAATATTAAGAATTGTTAAGTCTTTTTGTTAGATTTTTTCCTTTCACCATTATATAGTGACCATCTTTGTCTTTCTTTACTTTTGCTATTTTAAAGTTTATGTTACCTGAAATAAGGCTAGCTACCGCTGCTTTCTTTTGGCTCCCGTTTGCCTGGAAGTTTGTTTTCCAACCCTTGACCTTGAGTCTGAAAGCATTTTTGTGGGTTATATGGGCAAAGTCCAGCAGATTCATGCACGTAGTGCAAAGAACACGGCTTTCTTCGCCCACTCAGCCTCTAAGGGCGGAGTCCGCTGCACCCGGCTCAAGGGTCCCTGGGTTGGGGGTGGGGTGGCACCTGAAACTGCCGCCACTAAGGAGGACCTTGTGTGGGGGGGACTCCAAGGATGGCAGCGGCCAAAACCTGGAGAGCGAGTCCTGGAATCACGCATTTAGTGGATGACCACAGCCATGCAGACGGGCCAAATCAACAGGCTGCTGGCTATTTCTTTGGCACCAAAGTGCTGCAGATTCCCGCGTGCCACGCTGAGAATGCGACTTCCCTCACTCTTCCCTGCCTCTAGGGGCGGAGTCCGCCACGTCTGGCATGAGAGTCCCTGGGCTGGGTGTGGGGTGGTGCCCGAAACTGCCATGGCGTAGCAGCCTCTCCAGACTGGGACCCCAAAGAGGTGGCCCACCCATACCTGGAGAGTTAGCGTAGGGGGCGAGCACTCAAGAGTTGGCCAAAGCACGTCCGGCAAGCTGAATCAATAGGCCACCAGCTATTTCTTGGGCATCAAACTCCTACAGACTCACAACTGCCGAGCAGAGAGCCTGGCTCTCTTTGTTCCCCCAAGCCGGCCAAATTGCAGGCAGTTTCCAAGGGCAGAGCCCACTATTCACCGTTCAACTGCCGTGCGCTGGTCCCGCTGACCTCCAGGAGTCAGGTGCCTGTCTCTAAACTCCCGATTGCGGTCGTGGTCACAGTGGCAGGAAGCAACCACTCAGACCAGTCCCTCCCCAGACCAGTGCAGTCCCAGCACAGAGCACCGGAGAGTTCAGAATGTTTTTCGCTATTGTCTCCTCTCCACAGAGCCTGCTATCCCATGCCACGACTTTGCACCGACTTTACGCATGTCCCTGTCCAAACGGCTTGGAGGTCTGTGGGGGAGTTGGGTGTCCTCTTGTGGGTCAGCTCGCACAGCGCTGGCTGGCTGGGCAGCCACAGCCCTCCCACACTCTATTCCCTATTGTTTCTCACACTCTCCAGTCTTTGCAAATATATCTTCCTTTCACCTTTTTTCCTGTGCTGTGTGTCCCACTGTTTCTCTGCAGATTCCCAAAGCACTTGAGCATTGTAATAAAGCTCTGTTCAATCATTAACTGACCAGTAAGCTAACTGAGCAAGACATCAATGGTCACATACAACAAAGAATACAGAATTCACAGAAATTTTTCAGGAAAGATGTTAAACAGACAGCATCAAAAATAAAAATACCTACAACACCACAAATACTAAACATCAACAGAACCACATCTTGTGTAAGGGGAGCTGATTTCCAGAGTTGATATATTATATTATTTAAAATGTCCAGTTGTAACAACAACAAAAAATATCAGACATGCAAAGAATCAAGAAATTATGGCCTATACACCTGAGAAAGAAATTATTAGAAATTTTCCCTGATAAAGCCCAGTCATGTAATCTACTAGACAAAGACTTTCTTTCTTTCTTCTTCTTCTCTCTCTCTTTCTTTATTTTTTTCAAACAGGGCTTTGCTTTGGTGCCCAGGCTGGAGTGCCATGGGATCCTCACAGCTGACTGCAACCTCAAACTCCTGGGCTTAAGTGATCCTGGTGCTTCAGCCTCCCGAGCAGTTGGATGCACCACCACATTCAGCTAATGTTTTTATTTTTTGTAGAGACAGGGGTCTCACTATGTTGCTCAGGCTGGTCCTGAACTCCTGGCCTCAAGTTATGCTTATGCCTCAGCCTCCCAAAGTGCTACAGGCATGAGTCAAGGTACCTAGCCCTAGACAAAGACTTTAAAACAACTATATTAATATGCTCAAAGCGCTCAAGGAAAACATGTACAAAGAACTAAAGGAACCCCTAAGAAAGATGCCTTACCAAATAGACAAAATCAATATAGAGAGAAATTACTAAAAAGAATCAAAATAAAAATTTGAATTGAAAGGGCAACAATGGGAATAACCACATTCAATAGCTTTAGAGAAATCATATGTTCTGCAACCACCATGGAATAAAATTATAAATCAATAATAGAAGGAAATTTGGGAAATTCACAAATATGTGAAAATTGAATACCACATTACTAAATAATCAATGGGTCTAAGAAGAAATCACAAGGGACATTAGAAAATATATTGAGATAAATGAATAGAAAATCACAGCATATCCAAACTTACGGGATGCAGATAAGCACTGTGAAGAGAGAAATTTATAATCGCCTGTATTTTAAAAAGAAGAACAATCTCAAATCAATAAACATCCACCTTAAGAAAAAAGAAACATAAGTGCAAAATAAACCCAAATCAAGCAGAAGGAAGGAAATAATAAGGGACTAGAGGAAACAAACAAAATTGAGAATAGAAAAATAATAAAGAAAAATCGACGCAACCAAAAGTTGGTTCTTTGAAAAGATTTGCCAAATTGATAAGCCTTTAGGTAGGCTGACCAAGAAAAAAAGGATTAAGACTGAAATTATTAAAATCAGGAATGAAAGAGCGGACATTAATACAACCTTAGAGAAACAAAAAGGATTTAAATAGAATATCATGCACAATTGCATGCCAACAAATTAGATAAATAGATAACCTAGATGACACAGACAAATCCCTGGAGAAACACAAACTGCTAAAACTGACTCAGGAATAAATAGAAAAATCTGAATAGACATATAAGTAAGAGACTGAAATAATGATCAAAAACCTTCCCATAAAGAGGCCAGGTGCAGTGGCCTGTAATCCCAGAACTGTGGAAGGCCAAGCTGGGAGGATTGAGAGCAGGAGTTTGGGTCTGCAGTGAATTATGATCGTGCCACTGCCCTCCACCTTGGGCAACAGAGTGAGACTCAGTCTCAAAGCAAAACAAAAACAAAAACAAAAAACATTCGATAAATAAAAGCCCAGACTCAGCTAGCTTTGCTGATGGATTCTACCAAACATTTAAAGAAACAGTATCAATCCTGCACAAAATTCTTCCAAAAAACAGAAGAGGAGAAAACACTTCTTAACCCATTTTAGGAGGCCATTATTACCTTGATACTAAAGCCAGACAAAGACTCTCTCTCTCTCTCTCTCTCTCTCTCACACACACACACACACACACACACATAGAAACTAACATAACACTATACACCAATATCCATTATGAGCATCAATGTAAAAATCCTCAGCAAAATTCAGCAAACTGAATACAGCAACAAATAAAAAGGATCATACATCATGACAATAAAGTAGGATTTATTCCAAATATTTTATGTTCATTCAAAATTAGAAAATCAGTCAATGAAATACTATGTATGAATAGAATAAAGAATAAAAACCATATGATCATCTCAACAGATACAGAAAAAGTATTTAGAAGCAGTCAAGAAACTAGGAATAAAAGGGAACTTTCTCAACCTGATAAAGAGCATCTACAAAAAATCCACAGGTAACATCACATTTAATGGTAAAAAATTAAAAGGTTTCCCCCTAATCTCAGGAACAAGACAAGGATGTCCACTCTCATCACTTATATTAAACACTGTATTGGAGAGTCCAACCACGGAAATCAGTTAAGTAAAAGATTTAAAAGCAATCCATATTGGAAATGAAGAAGTAAACCACCACTATTTGCAAAAGATATAATATTCTGCCCTTAGGAAATATATCCCCAGCAAAGCTCATCACCACAAACACTGGCACTCAGTGTATTCCTAGCACCTTAGTAAGGGCACATATGACCCTGAAGACAATGGCCCTCACTTTAAGGCACTACAGTGTGAATACAAAGTTTATAAAAACAAGATAATCAGTGAAGATATGATGATAAGCAGCAAAAGGAAGGCCCATTAAACAAACCAAAAGTACAATGTAGTATATATATATATATATTATATTATATACATATGTATATGTGTGCCATACATATGTGTAACTCCAAACATTGCATTTTTCAATCCTAAGAAAAATAAATATTATGACAAATTTAAAATTTGATAGTAAAAAGAGAAGGAAATAAGTAGTAGCCCCATTGCCTTCCCAGGTCCTTGGATTGCCTTAAGATGTGAATGAAACTAGACACTGAAGAAGAGATGGGGTTATGAAGTTGTCAATCCATGTTCTAAGGTATAGTTATAAAAGAAAATGGTTCCAAGTCACATCACCTTTCGAAGAATCAAATTCTCTGAAATCTCTAGATAAAAGGAGCTTCATTCGCTGAAAGATTCTATGTAGGCCCATTTACTGCCTGTCCATATGATCCCTGACACATAGAGAGTCCCAAGGAAAAAAATGGAGAGCAACTATGACACTTTTTAAGTATGCATGTTGAAGGCTATTGATGTTAGCCGAATAAAAACTCTAAGGCTAAGAAAAGAACATAAATATAATAAGAAGGAAAAAAAGGAAGGCAATATCAAAAATAGCTTCAGTATACAAAAGCCATATAAAACATAATGGAAAGGTTAAAGCAATATATTTTTTAAAAATTGCAGCTGAAGAATAAAGATTTAAAATAAATTATGCTAGCTATTACAAAAACAAAACATAAGTTTTAAAAATTAAAAAGAAAATACCAAGCAAAACAAAGTCACCACTAACCAAGCAATCTCACTACTACCATTTTACCTCAAGTGACATTACTCTGAAATCACTTGCAATCAACAAAGTCAACACCACTTATTGTAAATGGCTATCATATCGTGTTCCATTGGGACCTGTGACACTTCTTCCCAGTATTCTGGAGCTTCTATGGGTAGAAAGAAATGAGAAGCTAAATGGACTGGTTCTAGAAGCCCTCTCTCCTCTCCTTAGTCAGTCATTCCTCTTTTATTTTTATTTTATATTCTAGCATGCTACTAAAGGTTAGCCTGAAATAGGAGTTTCCCAGCTCATCCCCCACCCAAAATGCTTGAATACCACTATTTCACAATATTATAAAAACTAAGAACTATTTGGATGAAATAAAAACACGCAATTCTTTGATTAATCAAATAGAAGAAACCATAATTGGGTATTATTAATTTCTTACTATCATTATTTAACTTCTAAATAGACTTTTTAATTTATTGTACGAGACTATAAACTTACACGGTAGAAGGATGTATGAGACTATAAACTACTACAAGGCAGGAGTACATATACCTATTTCATAGGACCCTCAGCACAGTCCAATGATGATGTTGGTGTTGAGTATATGATGTAATTGTTCTTCCGTACATGGATCACAGGAGGGGAATAATAACAAGTATGGTATAGCATACCTACTCTTCCACAGAGTTCTCATTGTATGTTCTATCTCCATAATAAGCTTTTTTGCTTCCATTGTGGCACATTTCAAAGTGTGTCAGCAAGTGTTTGTTTAAGCATTAGTGTCTGTAAAAGAAATGCTTCTAACCTTTGAAATAGGAATTCTTTACAGCTTTTCTAATAAGAATAAGAATTTGATATTTGTCTTTCAAAAACATGAGGAATCCTACTGAGGTTTTACAAATAAAAATATAATATGATAAAAGTTTCTTTCTACTTTTAAAGGGATGAGTTACTCTTATAGTTTCTCGACGTAAATTTTAATTAAAGAAACTTACCCCAAACAAAAATGATTTATAGGGTTTCAAATGGTAGATAAAACACTAAAAGATGTATATATAACATATTAACAAGATTTCTTTGTATTTCTGAGAATTCTATAGGGAAATGTACCTAATTTCAATGCAACTTTGTACCCACCCCACCCCATTCCACACCAAAAAAGGCATTTGTGAGGCAGAAAGTGTAAATATATATACACAACTTATAAACAAAAAAAATTAAAAAAAAAATAAAAGGATGAGTTACAAAAAGCAATGATGTGAAAAAGGGACCTAATAACTCGTGAGATAATCTGCAAGTGTTATTTCAATTTCATTGCTACTAAAATTTTCTGAAAGTTACACAATTTTATTCCAGATCACCTGAAATAAAGTCTTCATGGGAGTAAAATTTTACAACCTGTTGTATATTATGTTCATTTTTAAAGTGCAATGAATTGAAGATATAAAGACTTTCTGATCCAATATCTAAAAGCCAATATCTCATTATATGAATTTAACAATAATCCATTTTTTATGAAACTAAAAATACATTGTTAAAACTAAAAAAAAAGACATAAGATATTCTCAGAGATGCTATTTAGTAGTAAAGAATTTGGGAAATCATACCTCATCAGTGTTATAGATAATCTGGAGTCCTGAGGAAATCATTTCCACAAGGTAAAGAAGATAGAGTGACACTGCATTTATCTGAAACAAACAACAACATTAAAAGATTAAAGGAAAGAACAAAAAGATTATGTTATGAAATTAAATGTAAAGGCTAAAATTACAAGTCATTTGCTCTAATAGTGTCATGTAAAAACTATCTCCTTTCCTATTGTGAAATAAAGGAGTTGTGGATTTAGTTCATAATAAAATCCCAGCTTTATATGTAAAATTCTAAAATCCTCAAATTCATTGTGATGGGTAACACTTGATTAGGGAAATGACTGCAAGTAGAACTGTTAGCAATTGTTTCTATATCATTTGCTTTCTAAGGCTTATTTTCAAGCTTTGGGTCTAAAGGACTTCTACTTTGGCATAGTTTTGCCCACAGGCAGCAATGTAATGTCAATCCACCTCAAATATAGGTAAATGAAAAAGTTATTTGGCAAGCAAGACATTAAGACTGTGCCAGTATACCATAAACAACAGGCAGTACATCTTGAAAACATTATTATTTTCAGAGAACACAGAATTTATGTAAACAACTGCAAGAACATACTAATTTTAATCAATGCCATAGCATATAATTTAAAATATATTTATGAACAAATTAGTTTTATGAAGAAATGAGGTATTCTTTTAGGTTATTATTAAAAATAGACATTTTATCATCTAAACAAAACAAAGCAAAAGACAATAATGTCCACTTTAACAAGAAAAGATTCTCAAAGCATCCTGAATGGGATGTGTAAATTGTCTCAGGTGAAGAAGCAGGAAACACACGCCACAACGAGGACAACCCTTATGGGACAGCTAATTTGAAGTGTCAACCTGACTGGATAAAGGGATTCCTAGATAACTGGGAGAGCATTATTTCTGGGTGCACCTGTGAGGATGTTGCTAAAGGAAATCAGCATGTGTAGACGGACTGAGTGGGAAACATCGACACTTGCATGGTGGGCAGGCACCCAGTCAGCTGAGGGCCCAGAACGAACAAAAAAACGAAGAAAGGATGAATTCTTGCTCTCTCTTCCAGTGTCAGTTGTGCTCTTCTTTTCCTGCCCTTGAGCATCAGAACTGCCATTTCTCTAGCTTTGGGAATTCAGAACTTCCACCAGCAGCCCCCTGGGCTCTCAGTCATGGGCCTTCACCCTTCCACTGAGTTACAACATCGGTTCTCTGCCTCTAACGCTTTTGGACTTGGAATGAGCCACATTACTGGCATCCTTGGTTCTCCAGCTTGCAGATGGCCTATCATGGGACTTCTTAGCCTTCATAATCATGTGAGCCAATTTCCCTAACAACAAATCTCTTCCCATTTCGCTCTATCTCTTATCTCTAGCCATCCATCCGTCCTATTGGTGCAGTCTCTCTGGAGGACACTGATTAATACACCTTGAAAACATGCTAAATGACAGAACCAGTCACAAAAAAATCTTATATTGTATGACTCCATTTACATGAAATGTCAAGAATAGGCAAAACCACAGAGATGGAAAGTAGACTGGTCGTTGCCTAGGGCTAGAAGGCTTTGGGGAAAATGAAATATGACTGCTAATGGGTATAAGGTTTCTTTTTGGGGTGATGAAAATATTCTAAAAGTTAATGTGATAAGGGTTGCATAACTCTGTAAATATACTAAAAACCATTGAATTGTGTACTTTAAATAGGTGAATTATATGTTATGTGACTTATATCTCAATAAAACTATTATTAAACAAGTAGCAAAAAAGCAGTGAAAAATTCTAACTTAGCCAGGAAACTGCAAACGTGGAGTTAAGAAGGAAGAGAAAGCAAGAACTAATTTTGTTCCCATACAATTCTAATATAGAAGATTATTACCCTCTAACAGCCTCAGTGGCTTGTGTCTTCCTTGACCCTCCCTTACTGACTGATGATAGACAGTTGGGGCAGAAGATTATTGGTGCCCTGGAAGCCTTAGATGAAGAAGCCCGTGTGCCACAAGTGCCTGGCACTGCTGGTGGCCCTCTCAGGAACTAGGCCTGAATGTTTCCTAACTTTCTAGCACTAGAGCCCAGCGGGTGTCAGGGTCATGTCAAGGTCCAAGTGGGCCACACAGAAAGATATAGTATTCTGGTTTTAGGTTTTATAGATTGACATAAACTTTTGTGTGGCCTTCCCTTAAAACATGGTAGAAAAGAGTTTCGCTCCACTGACAGGCTCATCCAAATATTAATTTTTTTTTTTTTTTTGAGACAGAGTCTCACTCTGTGGCCTGGGCTAGAGTGCCATGGCATCAGCCTAGCTCACAGCAACCTCAAACTCCTGGGCTCAAGCAATCCTTCTGCCTCAGCCTCCCGAGTAGCTGGGACTACAGGCATGCGCCACCATGCCTGGCTAATTTTTTCTGTATATATTTTTAGCTGTCCATATAATTTCTTTCTATTTTTAGTAGAGACAGGGTCTCGCTCTTGCTCAGGCTGGTCTCGAACTCCTGAGCTCAAATGATCCACCCGCCTCAGCCTCCCAGAGTGCTAGGATTACAGGCGTGAGCCACCGTGCCCGGCAAATATTAATACTTTCTTATGGCACTGACATTGGCCTGTTAAAAATGACTTCAAAGAAATTTCATTCCTATGGACAGTCACTTACAGGAACACACCTAAGAACCCTCCACTCTGACTTTTGGGAATCTTCTGTGAGAAAATGTCAGTAAGTGGAAAGCTGTAAAGGGATTGCCAAATAACACGTTGACTAACAGTTATTTAATGCCTACTATGTGCAGGCATTGAACTTAAATTCTGGGATACAAGAAAAAAGGAGCTGTTACCTTCTGAAAACTCTATTTCTGATGGTAAACATATTTCTCAAAGCAAAAGGCACACAAAATCCTATTACGTTATAGTTACAAGGTTAATGTTGAGAAACTACATACTCACATATTGCTAAATCTCCAGGGAACTGTTTACAAATAAGTACACGAGCGTCTGCTCCACAGAAATGGAGATACTACACTTCCATGTTTGGAGGAGACAGACTAAAGTAAGACGTTTCAGATCTCCAGAGAGAGAGGGACTATAAAGAAGAGATACTCCTATTTTAGTAAGGAATATATGAATAATAACTATTCTATCCCAAAGATAGAGAGCCAAATGATGAGCAGGAGGAAAATCCATTAAGGATAAATAGCATATATGATATCTGTATCCTAGAAACACGGCAACAGGATGTCCAGTGAAAGACAGTTAAGTACATAGATGTAAGAGAAAAAAAATGAAAACAAAACATAAAATCCTGTGTATTCTTAGCATAGGTATAACATTTAATATATTATATAAGACAAAATTTATGGACTTCAGAAATGCCTTTTGGAATTCATTTCAACAGCATGTTTTTAGCTTTATTGAAGGTTGACATATTAAGAGATGAATTGCCATGTAACAAAAACTGATTTACTGCTACACCATTGTC
The DNA here is from genome assembly GCA_028533085.1 of Varecia variegata. Classification (NCBI taxonomy): domain Eukaryota; kingdom Metazoa; phylum Chordata; class Mammalia; order Primates; family Lemuridae; genus Varecia; species Varecia variegata. The sequence continues at coordinate 87,858,947 of CM052442.1, read as the reverse complement.
AATTGTCTTTTTTTTTCTCTAGTTCCTAAGTGTTGAAATTCTTCTGAATCTGATAACAAGTAAAAGCTTTCGTCACTGAAAGAACTGTAGGCGTCCTTATTCTAGACAGAAATAATATTATAATCCACTCAGTTGCCCTTTTTGCTTAAGGACCGAGAATTCAGTCAGATTTAATGTTCAATCACAATAATTCAGCCCTGGTGATGAGTATTTCACTTTCTTCTTCATTTCAGGGTTGATTTTATATTTCTATTTTTAACAATTTATTAAATCTACTTTAAAAACATTTTTTAAACAGTCTGAATTCTTCTATGATACACAGTATAAAGAGAAGAAATTTGGATTCTTCTCCTTTTACCTGAAGATGACCATATTCCTCATAGGAAAGCAACTCATCTCCTGTGTGCACATTGAAAACAGAGTGAAGGCATGTTGTTGGGCGCGGATCCTGCTTAAACTGCTGGACCTAGAATCAAACATAAAATTTAAATAGTGGTAGTAATTCACAAACTCATCTAAGACTACAGATTATAAGCTATTTTACACGAACCTTTTTAATGAAGAAAGGTAAGGTATATAAGCATAGGACTGACCAAAGCAGCAGAAATGTCATCTTTTCTAAGAAACAATACGCAAAGCTCATAACTACTAATTTAATAGCATTAACATGAGTGTCAATTGATATTTCAAAAGCATGGCAACTCAAGTGTAATAGGGAGCATGTTAATTTAGTAGCAACGAATTTTGCAAAGTTTTGCATCTTATTTTATTTTAGAGTGAAATATTGTTTTACTTTATGAGGCACGATTTCAGTGATTGTATTCCACTGTACTATTATTTGGATATGCTTACATGACACTTATAATGAAAAGGTTCTTCAGGCTATATTCTAATTCAGGAAATGTTCAAACTTCAAATATCATTTCTTTCTCTCGGGTTACAAATTTTCACCTATGCTTCCGTTAACATGTTTTCATTTCTCCTTCCACATATACCATACTCTTGACTACTTAATAACGCACCAATTCTAAGAGAACATAGGCCACACTATTATCTATTAATAGGACATAAAATTTAACCATTTTAGAATACTAAGTAAACACTAAATGATCATACAAACTCTAAGGACAACAAAGTTCACACATTTCTTTGGGGCCTATTCAATTCAAATTGGCAAACATTACTGATGCCAATTATATGCCAAGCACTGTGCTAATCCCTTGAAGTATGAGATAAATAAGAACAAAAAAATGAAAGAATGATATACAGCTCTATGTAAAGGCAATGATTTTCCTCCTTTTTCAAAGATATAAGTGATGATAATACCTAGGTGGTTGTGACATTGCCTTGTTTCACATGCCTAAGAAACCATATGGAATCATATTCTCTTCTCTATCTTTTAAAATTCTTCTCATACTTAAAATCCTATCTCAAAAAAAATCTTTTTTAAAGTCCTTTCTGAACCCAACCAAAATTCCTTCCTCTGGACTCCCACATCAGGAGAATTATCCCTCAGTTATTTCTCCCGTCTTGTACTTTTTTTAGCTGTTTGTATATCCCTGTGCTACTGTGAAATATATAATTTGGTCTTACTCCCCAGTTCCTGGTACTGAGCTCCTAGAACACTTGCAATTTCCTAAGCAATAGGGGTGAAAAGAGTGTCTTTTGTTGTTTATAGTAAGTCCCTTTCAACCATGCCTGAGTGCATGCTCATGTGGCTCTCTCCATAGGCCCCTAGATAGCTTCAAGGTGGAAGGCTAGTTGCCAGAGGAACCAATCAAGTGATTAAAGGGCTAGAACTTTCAGCACTCCCACTCACACAACTTACCTTCTCACCTCAGGGGAGAGGGAGAAAGGGAGAGTGGCTGGAGATTAAGTCAATCACCAATAGCCAATGATGTGATCAATCATGCCTACATAATTCAACCTCCATAAAACCTTAAATGAAGCAGTTTGAAGAGTTCTGGAGCGATGAACACATCCACATGCCAGGAGGGTGGCGTACCCCAAACTCCACAGGGACAGACACTCCTGTGCTTGAGACCCTTCTGGAGATTGTCCTATGTCATCTGGCTATTATTTGTATCCTTTAAAATCTCCTTTATAACAAACTGGTAATAGCAAGCAAAGTGTTTCTGTGAGCTATTATAACAAATTATTGAACCTGAAGAAGGGATCATGGGAATCCCCAGTTTTTCCAGACAGAAGTGTGGGTAATCTGGGACCCACTATTGAAAACTGGCATCTGAAGTTGGGCGCACTCTTGTGGGACTCAGCCCTTAACCTGTGGGATCTGTGTTAACCTCAAGTTGTTACTGGCAGAATTGCATTAAATTGTAGAATAGCCAGTTGATGTCTCAAATTGGAGAACTGCTTGGTGTAGAAAATCTACATGTTTGGTGCCAGAAGTGTTGGGAGTAGAGAAAGTTTTCCTTTAGACTTTCACTATCTTGTCAGCTTCTAGAAGCTCCTCTGTCCAATATGGTACCTACTAGCTACACGTGACTAATTGAATTAAATTAATGAAAATTAAATAAAATGAAAAATTCAGCTGCTCAGTCACAGTGGCCACATTTCAAGTACACAATAGCCACATGTGATTAGTGGCTACTATATTGCTCAATAATAATATAGAACATTTCTGTCATCACAGAAAGTTCTACTGGACAATTCTCTTCTAGAGTGCTGATAAACTTTTACCATCTCCAAGGACCCTGCACAAACAAATACAGCCCTCCCTTATGACTGAAGTACCTGATCAACAAAACCAAAGTCAGGACCTTTCAGTAGGTAATCAGGACCAAGTGAATGAAGGTACAGTAAGGGATATATATTCTCTATTTATAAAGTGACCAAGGTATCCAGTGTTAACTCAGAGAAGGTGGTTGTCTCTTCTCAATATCTGAAACTGCTGGCAATCGCCTGAAACTACAGAAATAGAAATTCATGTGATCTCTCCTTTCACATTGCCATGGTTATTATCTCAAAGTCCTGGACATTATTCTGGGCTCCTATACAAAACTATGGCTAAGTTGAAACAAAATACATTTTCCCACTTGATACAGATCTAAAAGGATAAGGTTTCAACAGTTTAATAAAGTGACTGCTGAAGTTGACAAGGTGGTTTTTGTCATTTGTCTTCAAGACATGCAAGAACCCAGCAGGAGAATTTATATTCAATCACTGTGTCAGGAGGAAAGCAACTACTAAATGATTAAAGATGCTCAAATGGAGAATTATATAACTATACTTTGAGTTTTGAAGCTGTTAAAAGACAAGTAATTTAAAATTTCAGAAAAAAATAAAGTCTAAACTCTATAAGCTTTGAAGATTAATGGAGCATGCTGTATGTCAATTATAAGTTCTCTTGAAAGCAGCCAAAAAATATGAGGACATTAATTAGTATTTTATGTGATATCTGGCATCTGACAAGTAAAAATAATGACTAAAGAAAAACTTTCTAGACTAAAATAAATCTAGAATAATATTTTTTCCACTAGCATTTTACTTAGATTTTTCCCAAAAAACTGTTATCACTGTGAATAAACCTCATTTGGGAAAAGATAATTGAGTATTTTGTCATCCATTCTTAATTTATAGCCTTAAAATATCCACTTAGAGGGAAAAAAAAATCATCTCATAAGGGAATCCTGGAAGAATAAATTTTATAAAATCTTAATGATTTCTCATTAATTAGAAACTACTTAGTAGCATTTTAAATAATTTTTAAGTAGATAATTAGGCACAGCAACATGTATAGCCTATTACAAAGCAAATCTCTGCCCTCCTACTATTGCAGAATGAATCAACTTTGAAAAACTATGAATGCTTATCCTTAAGGAGTATTAGAAAAGAAAGCAAATGAAAGAATAGGTATGTGAACATTTAGAGGTAAAATATATTTGACATTAATAAGCACGCATTAAGATAAGTGTCAAGACAGTAAAACGCAATAATCATATCAAGGACAACTCTATTCACTGAAATTCATAATAAATTTAAAATATTTCTTTTAGCTAGTATTTTTGGAAAATATATCAGGAAGCATCTTTCATAATGAGAAATCAATAAAAGTGGAGAAGACTTAGACTTTCTAGGTCATGATTGTATTTCAGAAGACAAAGAGGGTCTAACAGCAAATGAACATTACAATGTGCTTTGCTTTAGTTTTAAGGAAAGGCCAAAAGATAACTGTGTCACATTTTAAAATACGTTCGTATCCTCGACTACTATAGTAGCACAAAGGAAATGGCCAGGACTAGAGGAAGAGAATGGTGAGAGCAGTACGACGTGGCCCTGTGATGGAGGCACTGGCTGGGTGCATGGTTCCAGCACCCTGAGTCAGCTCCTTACACGCAAATGTGGGTTATAGTACTATTTTCCTTTCCTACTCTAAAAGGTTATAGGGATCAAGAAAGATTATAACAATGAAAATGCTTTAAAATTTATAAAGCATCTTTTACTCGTAAGAATATCAAAATCCAGCATTTTCTGGTATGCTTCAATACTCAATGTGATCCACACATTCTTACAATTCACATTTATTTTAATGGTCCACCATCATGGCTATACAAGGAAAGACATGCTAGTCATTTGTAATTTAAGACAGCTTAAGTCACACTCAAACTGTATTTAAAAGAAAACATAATTATACTTAGAAAAGGTCATTAACAATTAATCATGCTACAAAGAAAAAAACCTTAAGTTATTGTATTACATCATTGCCTTCCTTCTGATAAAGAATTCTAATATAAGTCTGTCAGCTTGTTTAGCAGACTCATGAAATTCACGGTTCTCCCAATGTTTCCTGGAGAGAAAAGTTGAATTCATAAAGACATTAGGCATTCATGAATTGATACATGTGAAATAAACAGAAACATCTCACACTTAGGAAAAAATTAATCATAATTTCATCAATGTAACATGACATACTAGTTTAATTCCAGTATATCAATCTATGACATACAATTTTATTTCAAGCATCTGAAAAAACCTTTACAATGATGATTTGCAAAGTTAAATCCTAGTAGATAAATTACAGGGTTTTCATACATCTCTATTATTGGCGTATAAATAAATTGACTTTTTCTGCCAACTAGTATTTTCTTGTTGCTATATTCTTATGGCAGAATATAAATGATTTTTTTAAAAGTTCTGACTTCAAGTACAGGTCTTAAGGAGAACATTTGCTATCATATTTTTTAAATTATTTTCAAGCATAAATTAAAACTTATATTCATATAAAAAAATATAAAATATTAAGTGATCAAAATTGCCCACATAGTTACTGGTGTTCATCTTTGCTAAAATGTGGAAGTAGGAAACATATCTGAAGCATGTGGTCTAGACAGGAGAGGGAATAATACTAAAGGTAACAACAACAAATATTTACCGTATGCTCACCTGGTACCAGCCCCTGTGCTAGCTGCTTGTGTGTATTATTTCTCAATCCTCACAAGAGCCCTACAAGGGAGGTTCTATGACTACTCAAATTTCATGGATGAAAAAAATTGAGGCACATGGAAGTTAAATAATTTGTCCAACATCACACAGCTGGTAACAGACTAGAAACCAGTGTATTAGTTTATGCTGATTGTCCAAAAAAGAGTTATAAATATAGTAAGCCTGAGATGGCTAACCTTAGTAAAAACTGCTTATAAGGTTGGCCCTTGGCTGGTAAGTAGAAACTTGGATTTTGAGGTTTCCACCATTCCCTCATAAGAGTGGCTCACTATGCCTAAACTGATTAAATAAACAATGTGGTTTATACTAAACAACTGGTTTCCCTCTGGAAGTCTGGAATTTTGGGAAGTGCTAGACAGAGGGTATCTATGTGACCAGCCACCAATAAAAACCTAGGGCAATAAAAACCTTGAGCTTCTAATGAGCTTCCCTGGTAGACATTTTATATGTATGCTCATAATTAGTTGCTACGGAAATTAAGTGCATTTCTGTGACCTCACTGGGAAAGGACTCCTGGAAGTTGGCACTTGGTTTCCTCCATCCTGTTCCTCATGCACTTTTTCCCTTTGCTGAATATGCTCTGTCTCCTTTCACTGTAATAAACTATAACTATGAGTATGGCTATATGCTGAATCATGTCAGTCCTCCCAGTGAATCATCAAACCTGGGGTGGTCTTAGGGACACACAGATGTGCATACGTGGACATTTACTATATTAGGACCCGGGGACACAGATATGTAGGTAAGCAGAAGGAATTGCACATTGTATTTGTATAGAGCTTTACAGTTTTAAAAATGTTATATTATTTTCTTTAATTTCCACATAACCCTGTAAAGCTTAGCTTCTTTGCATGCAAATGAATGAAGTATTATATTTTTAAATTAAAGTTAAAGTATTATATTTTTAAATTAAAGTTAAAGAGCAATTTACATGTCCAAAAGTAATTTTGACAAGTATTTTCTTTAAGTAATATAATATTGATTACAATTATGGATATTTGTGAGGTTTCTGAAAAACTGAGTCTTTATCAAGCAAACACCAGGTGTGAAACACAAACAAATCCAAGTTTAAATAACAATTCTCAATCACCTCTTGCTTAAGTTATTCCTTCAATTTCAGAATTTCAAAACCCTGGGCTAGGAAGGCAGAGGCTATTTTCACCTATCTAGACTGCCCTAGGATGTGGCTTTACCTTTTTAAAGTACATTCCAGAAGATGCTATTGCTGTACTGGTTAAATTAATCCTTCAGAGTGATGTGAAAATTCCAGTCCACACCACAGTGTTTTTACCTTATCGGCCTGACGCATATAGCAGTAAAGAATTCCTCTCATACATTTTATAGCTGAGTGCTCCAGCTCATGGGTTCTTCCCTTGTCATCATCAATGCGCCTGTGTGAGAAAGATAACTCATGAAACAAATTGGAAATGCATTTGAAAAGGAAGCAGAGCTTTTGATAATTAAGTATTTAACTATCTGGCTAATCCTGTGTTCTGGTGATGTCTCTAAGTCTGTCACAGTGAAATTCCATTTTCCCAGCAGAAGTAGAAATGTAGCAGTAAAAAAAAAAAATCCTATGATAAAACTAGTGTATATTTTTCCTTCTCCTTCTTTTAAGGAAGTAAGCCAAATGCTTTAAAAATAGTATACAACATTTGCTACAATGTTGTATACAATCCTTTAAAGGATATTTCTACATTGGAAAAAAAATCTACCAACAGATTTCTTAAACTCACTGTTATGAGGTACAGGCAATTTTTATTGCCTGTCCCGTTAGGTTATGCAACGGTCACTTGGATATAGGGACCTGCCTTGGATAAGGTAGGCACCTGTCTTCTTCGCTCTACCATGTGTTTAATACTGCTGGGGCTGGCACTCTAGTCCCAGTCAAGGATGCCTTCACTTAAACACACATCCAGGATGGTACATGATGTATTATGGCATAAAAGTTTATATTCTCAGGCTTTCATTTAAAATCAATTGATCATAGTTTACATTGCTTACTTTTAAAAATAAAGAACAGCTAAAATCTAACTATTCAACTAGGTTAAGATGTTCTTTCTGTCCATAAGTTGCTCTTTATTACAGTTCAGTAACTTTCAAAAGGTGGATGAGAGTTACTCACTACTGAAAAATAAAAGTGACTTATTCATTGTTTCACTTAAACTTAACTAAAATATCTGGCAATCATTCTCACTTGATAGAAAGTATCACCTGTCTCCTTAAAAAGTATACTACAGTTACCTCCTGCTTTAATTATAGATCTCATATAACACTCACTACTGGAAAGAATGATTATGATTTTGAAACAATATGGTTGGTTAATGTCAGTAAAAAATAAGTTATTCCTCCTTAGCACATCATTCCTTCTTTCTCATGCAGGCATTGTAGTAAAACTAGCATAAATTTGATCTAGACATCGTCACAAGTGTCTTAACAGAGTCAAATTCTACATAGATAGTGTGCCCAGTAAAGTAAGGACTATAAAGTCTCTATCAGATGTTTGCAGCCTTTTGGGAAACGGTTAATGTCTGACTTTTGCTCATATGCTTGCCACCTGCACACTTGTATTTGTTAAAGCAAATTTCCCTCATCATTTTATTTAGAAAAATTTCAAATCTATAAAAAAGCTAAAAAGATGCTACAATGAATAAACCTTTTACTCTTCACCTAGATTCACCAATTGTTAACATTAGCTTGCATTCTCTAAGTTTTTTTTTTTGGCTTTTTTTTTTTTTTTTTTTTT
>CM052442.1:87784634-87850638 GCA_028533085.1 Varecia variegata | reverse complement strand
TCCAGCTAATTGCTTTCTATTTTTTAGTAGAGACGGGGGTCTCGCTCTTGCTCAGGCTCGTCTCGAACTCCTGAGTTCAAACGATCCACCCGCCTCGGCCTCCCAAAGTGCTAGGATTACAGGTGTGAGCCACCACACCCGGCCTCTCTTAAGTTTTTTCTTCACTGTTTAAAAGTAAGGTACAGGCTGAGGCAGTAGGATTGCTTGAGCTCAGGAGTTCTAGACCAGCCTGAGCAAGAGTGAGATCCTGTCTCTACGAAAAAAATAGAAAGAAACTAGCCAAATAATTAAAAAATATACAGAAAAAATTACCCGGGCGTCGTGGCGCACACCTGTAGTCCCAGCTACCTGGGAGGCTGAGGCAGTAGGATCACTTGAGCCCAGGAGTTTGAGGTTGCTGTGAGCTAGGCTGACGCCACGACACTCTAGCCTGGGCAACAGAGTGAGACTCTGTCTCAATCAATCAATCAATAAATAAATACAAGTAAGCTACAAACATCATGACCCTTTACTGCTATACACTTCAGAAATACCTGTAAAAAATGAGGAGATTCTCCTATATAACCATAATACCATTATTATACCTACAGAATTTAATACTGGTACTATATTATTTAACATATGGTCTAGACTCAAATTTATCAAATTATCCCCCAAATGTACTTTACAGTGTTTTTTAATGCATGATCCAATTAAAAATTATGTATTGCATTTGGCTGTCACATTTCTTTAGTCTCTCTTATCTAGCCATTCCCATACTTATTTTCTAATCTTCTATGATACCTACATTTTTAAAGAGTCCAGACAAGTTGTCTTATGATAAGCCATAATGTAGCTTTGTCTGATTGTTTATTCATGTGTAGACTCACGTGAGATAGTGTGGTAAAATTTTAGCACAGCTGAGGTGCACTTCCCATTATGTCAAATCCAGAGGGGCAACTAATGTCAGTCTGTCCATAACTGGCTTAACAGTGGGTTCAGGTGTTATCGATGTTTCCCATGCTCCTAAAATCAGTAGCAGTTTTACATGTAATAAACCTATATAGGACTTACATAGAATATGTAAGTAAGGAAATGCTTTCAGTGACATTATCATTCAAGTGTGCTAAAGATGACTGCTTCATATGATCTCAATATCTGATTTTCATTTTAAAATTGAACACATCAGTGAATTAAAACAGACAAATCATGTTCACATGGAAGACACAATTTTTAAATCAGAAATACACACACAGGTCACTTTCAGAAAGTTAATATTCAAAACTAAATCTTAAAAATTTTAAAAATGGTTAAAATGTGTTACTACTGACTATGCGTCAGGTTTCACATTGGGTGCTTTCTATGTATAATGAAATAAATTAAGTAAAGAGAAATTTTATATTGTGAAAAAATTTTTTTTACTTTATAAAATAATTATTTGACTTACAACCAAATTTAATAACCAATAAATACCTCAATGAAGAACAGTGAGAAAACCAATGAACTGGGGAAAAAAAAAGGAGTCCTGGCCCTAGCTCTGTCATCAACTAGTTGTATAATTTTGAACAAATCTGTTAAGTACTCTGGACTCTAATTTTATCATCAGCAAAATTCAATCACCATCAATTCCCTCTATTATTGAAACCAATCAACTCAATGAGAATGGGTAGGTAGTTAATTCTATCAAAGATTAATAATGATTTGGAAACTTAGAGACAAAAAATTTTGGTCACAAAGTCATAAAATGTTAGAACTGTTCTCATGTAATCCTTAGAAAATGAAAAGGTGTAGAGGCCTAAAAAGGATATGAGCAGTCACTGGTCACACAGTACGTCAGCAGCAGAGCTGAAAGGTAGCTTCTTCTCAGTTTGTCTTGGTCCCACAAAACCCTATTACCTAGACTTGGAGTTAACTAGGAGAACACACACCAGCTCACCTGTATGCAAGAGCCAAAGCCCAGGCCCCAGCAGCACAGTACAGGCTGTCCTGGATCTTGGCCTTCTGATCACCACCGCATGTTTTAGTGGGAAAGAGACCCGTGGTTGGACTTTGATACAGGAGCAATGTTGACTTGACTGCAAATGAAGACGAGACGGAGAGGAATCACACAGCCAGTCACTTTCCTTGGGCAGAATGTCTTAACCCTCTTTGGTTTCCTCACCCCACTTCTGACAATAATGTTTCTGAACTTAGCTATAGTAATAAACTTTTCAAGACATGGAAATAACTTCATGTCACTCCAGCCTAAGTGGAAATCCATCCCTGTATGAAGGAGTTTTTCCAGTTTTCAGGAAGGGACTCAGCTAATTAGGACTTAAAAAGACATTAGCACCTCCTAGTTAAGGTCAATACATGTTATAGGTCTTAGTAGGACAACATCAGGTACAGGGGGGAAAAAAGGATCAACCAAAAAGCTGAGCATAATAATTTTAAAAAACGAGTTCAATAGAGAAACTTATAGCAAATGTACAACAAAGAGTACAGTTGCTAAATCACAAAGTCAACTCAACTGCTGTAAGTAAAGTAAATTATCAACAGCATAGAAAGGATGGGGATAGATCACAGAACAGGCCAAGATCCTGCATTTCACTGATGACTAATTTGTGCCTGGTTTTCAGAGGAATGTACAGCATTCACTTTACTTATAATATTGTACATGTTAGGTATATGGTGAACATTTCAAACCGAATCCCATCCTCATGTAACATAAAAACAATAGCAAGTAAATTGTGAACATTTTACTTAAATAAAAGTCAAATATTGTTTTATTATCTTACTTTTTATTACTTTATTATCTATGAAAGAGTCCTAATATAGGTAAACACACTAAAATTACATTTCCTAAAAGCTATTTTATTCCTGTCTAACTATAAATGGATAAGTAATGTTTTTTCACAAAATAAATTAATCTAATCTAGATCGGCATATGTTGACTACTTTTTAGAACAGTTTTTCAAAAGTATAAAACATTCTGGTCCTTCACAGAGATAAAAGAATTAAGATCTCTATTTCTTTTTCTCAGACTAAAATGATCTTATCATGATCATTTCTTTCAGAATACCAGGCTATTTATTATGCCCAGTATAAAAAATTGATCCTCATTGTCCAAAATAAGCCATTAACATTTCTTTTAAAAATGTAGTTAGTTCTCTTTAGTTATTGCTACAAAGATAATAAAAAGGGCAACATAAGAATGTGTGCTAGAATCTTGACCAAAATAAGCTGTATTGAAGTTTTACATGAGGTTGCAACAGACAAAAATATCCACATCTTAGGGAGAGACAAATCAAATTTTATATTATTTGCCACACTAGGATAAGCAAATGACACGGGAAGAAAACTGACAAAAAAATTAATAAGCATTCCAATATTTGTTCTGATGAACAAAGGGTCCCATACACAGATATCTCAAAGTTGCTTACTCACATTGTAAAACAAAATTTGCCAGGCTGAGCCTGGAAACACAAAACAAACAAAAAATCAGGGACATGATAACAATAATGGTAACCTGAGATTACCTCTTACAGCTCAATGAATTAGAAACGGACACAAAAGGTTCAGCACTACCTGGGAACTATACATAGGTAAATGAGCAAGTTAATACTTTTGTGAAATATTTGTGTATTAATCAAAAAACATCCTCCAAATTTCAAACCTGGTAATGTTTAGGAAGGTTCAAAAAACACAGAAGCGGCTTGGGAGGCCAAGGCAAGAGGATCGTTTGATGCCAGGAGTTCGAGACCAACCTGGGCAATAGAGTGAGATTCTGTCTCTACAAAAAATAAAAAAAAATAGCTGGGTATAGTGGCATGGGCCTGTAATCCTGGCTATTTGGAAGGCTGGGGCAGGAGGACCACCTGAGCCTAGGAATTCGAGGTTACAGTGAGCTATGATCGTATCACTGCTCTCCAGCCTGCGTGACAGAGTGAGATCTTGTCTCAAAAAAATAAAAATTTAAAAAAATTTAAAAAACACACACGCAGAGAAGATAATGGTGACAGTTTTAAAATTATTCAAGGGCCAGATATGACCTGCCAGATTCCTTTTACAGTCCTGGTATTATGTGTGACTGGAATATGTAGCCGCCTAAGTGCTGAAACCACCCCAACATCAAATGATAAAACAGTATCATCTATGTACACACTATAACTAGGGCAGAGTAAACACTAATCATAGCTATCTAAGGACTTGTGTTCCTCAGATTTTGCTTACCAATTCTGTAATAATGATCCAATTTATCCCACAGAGTTTCATTATCAGGTCTTGGAAGATTAATGCTTTTAAGAGGTTCATAAACTGAGCCTAAAAGAAAAATGGAAACCTATCAAATTCGGTCATTTTTACCCAGATAAACAAAGAAACGTTCTAAACAAATAAAGAACACTACTTAACAATCTAATTTTCACTTTTATATGTGAACTACCATACTTCAATACTGGAAAAACTTTTGAGGAGGGAAGGAGTGAGAAGAAAGCACCCCTGACAATAAGCATAGAAGACTCTGAATGTCCTGGGATGTTCAGACCCTTACCCCAGCCACTCAGTTCAACTCAGTCCTGTGTATCCCGGTCCGAACAACTCAACTATCACCAACAGTCATGGAGTAGTCACCACCTCAGTAATTTCTAATTATTAAGAAATATATCTAATTATGTGCCCCAAAATCCAAACCTTATTCCTTATGTTGATGCTTCATCAGGTGATTTTCTTTCAAACAAAAACCAAAAACCTCAAGTAAAGAAGACAATGCTCACATATTCCAAAGCCATCCACTCAACAAACATCTAGCTGGGTTTCATGTGGAAATTCTTAAGCCTCTACTTTCTTTTAGGTAGATAATAGTCTTACTATCTGGACTATCAGCAGAGATCATTTCTACTTCTCAGCCATGAAAACTGCAAGGTGTTAGCAGAGGACATTGCTCAAAAGCTACACACAATAATCATGATAATTTGCCACAAAATGGATACAGAAAATTGTTCACTTGACTAGTGCACTTTCTCAACTGCTGATTGAAAGAAAGACATCTGAACCTCAGCCATCCGACTAAGTACTATCTCTCATTCTTGTTAAAAGCACTCAGAAACGACAAACATCTCAAGGTCACAATTAAACCACCTCTGGATTCAGGTAATGCATACCATATAGCCTAACAACATAGCACAAAAACAAACCTATAATTTACTTATGGGGGGAAATCATGTTGGACGCATTAAGATGCTGTTTTTAAAGAAAATTAAAGCATTCATGCTCATAAAATTGCTATGTCTGTAATGCTAGTTTAAAGCCAGGTTATTGGGAAGCTCTTTACGTTTAGGCAGATACTAAACATTATGAAGTAAGGAAAGGACCTATACAGTCAGGCAACAGTCCCATTACCTTCTGTTGGAAATAGAGATGATTTGTGGATAAAAACAGGTTATAGGAAATAACCTGCTCTGAGTGAAGAGATTTTCTAAAAAAGAGTCTTCACAATGGCATCCACTGGAATGGCTCCACAGTGAAGAACAAAGAGACCTATCAACAGACAGGAGACCATCAGGACTCCCTGCGTCCTCCTCCCAGCCATGCCCTTTGCTTTCCTGCATTCAATTAGGTCTGGGCAGGTATAAGTACATGGATAGCCTGGCAACTGGGAAAGAAAAATATGGCCACTGCTAGTACATAAGTTACTAAGCTCTGGGAGTCTACACAATTCCAGTGAAGCTCATCCACTAAGAAAGAAAATAAAATCACATGTTATACAAATAGTCACAAGTTACAAATTGTGTGTATGTATATACAAAGATTAAAGGGGACACCTTTGCTGGAGTGGAAAGTGACATTTCTGTTTTTATTTAGGTCTCTATTAGCAGAACTAGTATTTTGATTTGTATGCAAAAAATAAAATCACCAAAAGTTGATTACATACATCCATTCAAATTAGATAAGTAATACATGTGCATACAGATAAAGATAGAATACGTAAAACTGAAATCAACCTGTATTACACTGGTAGGTGAATTGATTTTGAAAGAGTATTTTAATGATATATCATAGTTTTATGTTTTAAAATATTTATCTTTGGCCGGGTGCAGTGGCTCACACCTGTAATCCTAGCACTATGGGAGGCCAAGGCAGGAGGATTGCTCAAGGTCAGGAGTTCGAGACCAGCCTGAACAAAAGCAAGACCCAGTCTCTACTAAAAACAGAAAGAAATTATCTGGACAAGTAAAAATATATATATAAAAAATTAGCCGGGCATGGTGGTGCATGCCTATAGTCCCAGCTACTTGGGAGGCTGAGGTAGTAGGATTGCTTGAGCTCAGGAGTTTGAGGTTGCTGTGAGCTAGGCTGATGCCACAGCACTCTAGCCGGGGCAACAGAGTGAGACTCTGTCTCAAAAAAAAAAAAAAAAAAATTATCTTTAAAAGTGCTATTACATTTAAGACTAAATAAACAAATGATTCTGTCATCTAATTTTTCTCAAAAAAAAAATCACCAATGGAGTTTTATTAGAAGCAACAACAAATAAAAGGTAAATCAGACTTTAAGAAAATAAATATCTTATTCAATAAAAGATAAAAGAGAAGATGTTCAAATCATAGCAAAAAAGTAAAATCATTTAATTCAGTAAGAGTCAATATTTTTTATACCTTCCTGTATCTTCCAAGAAAACCCACGGTAAGTTAAGAATAGCTTATTTAGATAAATGTTAACATTTTAGTGATCACCATTGTATTGCTTCTAAAGTAACAATATAAAATTAAACAAGTATGTTCCACATAATTTATGGTGAATAGTGTTATAAATCTGAAGTAAAAGGAAAAGTAATCAATGGTAACATTTTAAACAAAAATTAGACATCTGAAAAGCATCACTGCAAATAAAAATGTGGAAGAGAAGGTAATTAATGGGACACAAATTCTCAAAGAAAATTTTAAAAATGTAAAACAGAAAAATCTAAGAAATAATTAGAGTTCAAACTGAAATGAATTTTTCAAATATAAATTTTTCTTTTCTATGCTTTTCCTATTTGAATTATGTTTATTTCCAGGCATGACAAAGTAAAATAAAACTTAGCAGCTATCTCAAGTTTGTAAAATGAGTTTAAACATGTCAATATGATTTTTTTACCAGCTAATTTCCTTCACACTAGAAAAATGCAACCTTTATTCCAGGACACGCTGTCAAGGCATATCCTGACAAAGAGAAATACAAAAGAACAAGGGGCAGAAGTTTTTACTTGAAGAGGAATATTACAGCTTTATCAAAAAGTAGGAAGAGGCTACTTACTAACAAGGAGATTAAAGCAGTTTACTAAGATATTTCCCTGAACTCAAAACAATATTAAGAAAGAGTGTAAACTTAACAGAGGTATATACTTTCTGAATTTTGCACTACAAAAAACCAAGAAGTTTATGGAGTATTACACAGTAGCTCTTAAGAAATCACAAATAACATTAGTAATTAAAATAGCAACCACTGAAAGAATAAAAAAGATTTTTAAAGAGAAATACTGATCAGCAAACCACTACAATAGCAATAGTCTATTATTTTGGAATATGACTTTTCATCATCTGATTCAAAGCTCTTTAATACATTACAAAAATGTTACTCATCAAGACTTTGACAATTCCTAAAGCAACTTTATCATTTCTCCATATACAGTAATAGACTAAGATAAATATCATTGTTTATTCACTCAATTAATATATAAAGTATATGCATAAGACTCTGGACCATACAGCTAGCAGCATACCAAGGCTGAAAGTTTAGGTATGAAAGGCAAGGTAAGGTTTTGAATAAGAAAGATACAAAGAAGAGAGTGATGGAGTATCTTAGAATACAAAGGACAGAAAAATTCCGTCCTGTGGGGCTCAAAGAACAGGGAATATCTGTATTGCAATCTCTGAAAATAATAGCAATTTCAAGTAATAAGTTTCCATATAAACATGAAGGCAGCAATTAAAATCCAGAAGAGCGGCCGGGCGTGGTGGCTCACGCCTGTAATCCTAGCACTCTGGGAGGCCGAGGCGGGCGGATTGTTTGAGCTCAGGAGTTTGAGACCAGCCTGAGCAAGAGCGAGACCCCGTCTCTACTAAAAATAGAAAGAAATTATATGGCGAGCTAAAAATATATATAGAAAAATTAGCCGGGCATGGTGGCGCATGCCTGTAGTCCCAGCTACTCGGGAGGCTGAGGCAGAAAGATTGCTTGAGCCCAGGAGTTTGAGGTTGCTGTGAGCTAAGCTGACGCCACGGCACTCACTCTAGCCCGGGCAATGGAGTGAGACTCTGTCTCAAAAAAACAAAAACAAAAAAAACAAACAAACAAAAAAATCCAGAAGAGCATGAAATTATAAATATACTTAATGCTCAGAGTTGTAAACATAGGAAAATGTACATGTCTTAAGAAATGAGATACTACATACTAAATTTTTTTTGAAGTGATACACATGAAAAGGTTTAGAACGTGAAGATAGTATACCACTCACAGGATGAATTTTATTTAAAAACTGAGTCAAGGCCAGGTGTGGTGGCTCACGTCCGTAATCCCAGCACTTTGGGAGGCCGAAGAGGAAAGCATTGCTTGAGGCTGGGAGTTTGAGACCAGCCTGTGCAAAGCTAGACCCCCATCTCTACAAAAAATTAAAAAAAAAAAAAATTAGCCAAGCATGGTGGCAGGCGCCTGTAGTCCCAGCTATAAGTATAAGGGAGGCTTAAGTGGGAGGATGGCTTGAGCCCAGGAGTTCAAGGCTGCAGTGAACTACGATCACACCACTTCACCGCTCCAACCTAGGCAACCAGAACAAGAGACCCTGTCTCAGAAAACAAACAAACAAATAAAAAAACACTATACACACTGACTCATTTGTTCATTCACAAGATAGAGAATTTTATTATAAATCTAAATCCTTAGAAAGGCCTATAGAATTCTGATTTTCTCATATGCATAAATGAGGGGAGAGTCCATAATTGCCTGTTTTATAAAAATGGATTCCATTTTTATATGACATAGACCCATCCTTGCATCTTGCTCCTCTCATTTAACAACATACGTGGAAATCACTCCAAAGCAATGGTTCTAATGGCTGCTTTATATTCGATGGGATAGATATAGTACAACTTATTCAAATATTCCCCCATCAGTGGGTATATAATTTGTTCCCTATTCTTGCCACCATAAACCATACTGCAAAAACATCCTTATACTTAGATATAGTCAGTGGTGTGCTGGAGCCAGCTAATACCAGCTGGAGAGAGTCCCATGGTTAAATTTTCAGGAATTATGGGAGCTGGTTGTACAACATTCATTATTGAAAATTAAATTTTGTAAACTTACAATAATCATTAAAAACAAAGGCAATAAATACTCAAAACCCATCAATTCCTATTTTACTACATTATGCTATTATATATGCACTTGAATTTAGTTTTGCCTATACAGACATTAGACTATATATACCATACAATAGCCTTCCTAATTCTACAGTCGGAGATACCATGCCTTCCTAATTCTACAGTCAGAGATACCATGCAGAATTGAGTAGTTGCAACAAAAACCACATGGTCTGCAAAGCCTAAGATATTTACTATCTGGCCTTTTATAGAAAAAATTTTCCCACTCCTGGTCTAAATTTCCAGAAGCAGTATTAAACTAAATAAGTGTAGTTTTTTCAAAATAATGGCAAATTGCATTTTTAAAAAGCTAAAAGAATTCATATTACTACCAGAAGTTTAAGTGTTCCAATCTTTTAAAAGTTTTTTTAATCTGACACAAGTAGTATTTCACTTTTACCTGATTTTCTTTTCCATACTGTTAGTGAGTTTGAGAATCTTTTCAAATTGGCTGTTTGGATTTGCTCTTCTGTGAATTGTCTATATTTTTTTGCCATGAATAATTAATTAAGTCTTTTTGCTATCAATTTCTAAAAGCTCTTTGTATATGTTTACTATATACCTAATATTTCCAGTATAAATATTTTCCCAAGCTTTCATTAGTTTATCAATGTTATAATATAAAAAATTCTAAGAGTCAAAAACATTTATCTTTTCTCATTTGGTTCCAGTTTTCCTAAGATGGTTTTTGACAACCCATAGAGTATATGTATAGTCACCTCAATTTTCTGCTAAGGTTTTTATTATGTAAAAAATGAAATTTTGCATTTAGGTATCGATCTACTGGGAATGTGTTTTCTAAACCACTTTTAAAGTAAGTAGTGTATTCCATAATTTTTAAAAGGATCGCACTTTGGATTTTTTTTGTTATAAAATATTGAATGGAAGGATTCACTTATTATAAAAGTCATAAGCAGAGAACAGGTTATGGGATTCAAATGGACCATTTCCTCTTGAAACAGTAAAACAATTTTCAAAAGCTATGTAAAAACTCTAATACTGTAGCATTTTCTCACAGATACAACATTTTGGGGCAAGATTTCAAACCTATCACAGGCATATAATGTTTACAAATAGCTGATAAAATAGTCAGACTTTATGTATGGTTTCATTAATGCCAGCAAAAATCCTCATTGCCTAAAAAACATATGTTGATTTATTAAAAAAAAGCTACATGGCACTCAATACTGGATATTGACACTTAAAGTTGAAACATAGACAGCATACTTCCATATTTCTTTGGGTCTTTGATTCTAGCAAAAAAAAAAAAATACACAAAATTTGTGAAAGATTCTTAGCTCAAGGAAAGAATCAATCAGTATCTACCATTTGCATTTTATTAATGATTGTCTAACTTTGGGAACTGAGCAAGTTGAAGTTTAACAGTTCTAATGATTGCAACTTTAGGCTCTTCTACTGCCTTAGCTGTAGTGAACGGTTAACATTACAGATACAAGACATGTTAAGAGTTGTGATTTTTCAGAGTAGGGAACAAGTCTCTGAAAGCCTGAGGAGTATAGTTTTTAAAGATTCTCAAGTGCACAGGTCAATAATCTAAGAAGAAAGAATGTAGAAAGAAGCAGTGAGTAATAAAAATCCCTGGGCTAAGATGTTCCCCAAGATAATCAAGAACTAAGCAGAATCTGAAGATCTTTTATTATAAAGGGTCAAACAGTCCCAGAGTTTCATGATGTTTATATATTCCCTGTACTCACATATACACACAGAAGGTAAAGAGAGTAGGAAGAATGCAGACCTAGTGGGCATGAGATGTTCAACAGAGGAAAGAGATAGGCTTGTACGTGAACATGCAACATATATGCAAAGCACATCTGCAGTTTATCAGTAAATTATTAAAATGTTAATTTTTGACCTACCAAGATAATAAAGGTTCCCAGAGGATAATAATCTATATGTTTATCCTATGATTCTTCTATATAAGATGTATTTTCCAGCAACTTTGAAATTTAAATTTCATCAACTTCAGACGATAATTTCTTCATTTTAAAATCCCTTTTACTCCTCCACTGACACAAACTAGAAGGATGCTACTAGAGAAAGGACAAGTTACCCCAATACATTTGCAATTTTGTTGCGCTAATACTGGCACATCAGAGGTTCTCAATAAATATTTATTAAATTGCACTGAGTGATCCACATGATTAGGGGAGGCCCTCTTGAATTCCCACAGGCAGAGTTAACTGTTCTGTCTTCTGCATTCCTACAGCACTTAGTAAACACCTTAATGACGGCTCTTGCTTATCACAATACATTTCATTTCATTAGTTGATTAATGTTTTATCTCCCATACTATAGTGGAAGCTGATCAATAATAGGAACGATATCTAGTACATGGTAGATGGTAGTAAATGTTTGGTAGGAAGGAAGGAAAAGAAGGAGAGAAGCTGACAAAATATGTTTCAGGGGAATTTTTTTCCTTTTCTTTTTTTTTTAATACTTTTATTTTTTAATCTTGTGTTGAGAACTGACTTCCAATAGATTGTAGCAAAGAAGCTGCACTTCTATGTGTGAAACTCTGATGCAGAAGCAGTGTTTCAGGGAACTTCTGATGACCAGTTTACAAATGTAGTCTCACAGTTTATAATTTATTCTCACCAGTTTACAAATTTATCTCCTGCTACTGCCCCATCCACTTTCTCTGATTTAATGATGAAGTCTCACTTCCTCAGCAAGATTTCAACGATTATACAAATTGGAAAACTTATCTTCCTCACTTTAGAATAAATACATGTTAACTTTTATAGTTAAAAGATTTGAATACACTATACATGACTCAACACTTCAAACATCTTCAAGATCACACATAGTTCTTTTGAGAAACAAAGAAACAAAACATAAACTATGATTTACTTTTGTGTACAGTTCTACCATGCACAGAAATTTAAAATGTTAAGGAATAAATGTGCCCTCAATACGGGAATAAATAAATGAATTAGGACACCATTCAATAAAGTAACTTGAAACAGTTAAAGGAATGAAGTAGACCTATTTGTAATATCAAGAAAGGCTAAAAAAAAAAAAAACAGTGTAAAAAAAATGTAATGTCATAGAAAAAGACGTGTACAGCAGAATCCTAGGCATTGTAAAACTAAACAACAATAACCATGTATGTATTATGTCTGTGAATGTATATGCACAGATAACTAAAGAGCCTGGAAGGATACACACATAATTGTTAAAAATGAGTGATTTTTACTCTATACATTTCTGATTGGCTAAATATTACATAAGAAGATATTCATTTACTACCTGTATAATTTTTTAAAAAAGGAAAAGGAAATTTAAATGCCTAAATACTATGCACTATACAAGATTGTTTATACACATTATCCCATTTTATCATTCTGACAAAGCTATGAGGTTGGTATTAAATTGAAGCACAAATAAGTTATTAAATAGCAGTCTGAATTTGAACACAGGGCTCTCTAAAGACAAACTGAATATGTGCATTTTTCCTTATACCATAAAACCTCATCAAAAAATGCTTCACTGAGAAGAGTTAAGAGCCCTTAATCCTTAATTTCATTTTCTGCCTTAAACAGCAAACTGCTCCAAAATTATATGTCTATCTATACATACACATGTACACTTTTACTTGCTTAATGACTTCTATTTATTATTACAGTTCATTTGAACCTTCAAGTTTTTAAGTCTATATGTTTCTCCATGGTGGATAGCAAGCTGGGTAAGAAACATTTTAAATGTAAAATATGAAATGGCAAATATGAAATAACAGTTTATAAAAAGGAAGTAAAATTTGTCTATTCAACTTATCCAAATAAGATGTGAAAAGGCCATTCCACCAGTCCCATTTTATTTTTAATAAAAAGGTATTAAGTTCTTCCAGTGACCTTTAAAGAAGGAGCATGGCCTATAAAATCTATTTAAGGATATTAAATTCGGTTGATGTCTCATGTGTTGACCTTATGAATACCAATCACTCAATTAGCTATTTCATTTTCTTTTATTTATTTATAGTCCAGTAGAGTACCTTGCCATAATATACTATGGTTTTATATGATTTCTGTGAGGTCAAAGCGGCATTCTAACAATTCTAATCTTTCTAAAAAGTTTTTGGAACTCCTTTTCAGGGGAAAAAAATGCATTTCGAAGTGCAAGTTATTTAATGTTCTCTTTTTTTTTTTTTTTTTCCTTTTGAAATTTTAGTAGGAAAGTTTGTAACCATTATTTAATGTTCTCAACAGTGGTTGTTTTATTTTTTTATTCACTGCAGTAACCCCAGTGCCAACAGTAGTGCCTGGCACATAGTGAGAGCTTAATAAATATTTATTGAACAAATGAAATAAATTATTATCCTGTGATGTCTAAATCTTGCCAAAAGTTACTTCGGAATCAGCCACAATAAATAAGGTGATGCATCAGGGCAGATGAAGTTAAGACAGAGTCACTTATCAATAACCTAATCTGTGACCATAAAGCAATTCAATTTGTTCTGTTCTACTCTATTCTGTTCTTCTATTGCTTCTAAAGGAGGATGTAAATGAAATCATAAAAGAAGATAATTAAAAAATGATTTGAGCAATGGTAACACTACTAGAATAAATGTATGTACCTTTACAAGTGGATCATTTCATAAAGCATAATATTAATACTTATCGGACCATACAAGATTTTTCAAGAGAAACTCAGGGCCATTATTTCATACTTATACTATAAGTAAAAATTTTAAATTCCAAACTTCTAAGACTTAAATGATAGAGTCTTAGTTCATTATTAATTGAATTACAAGGTGGGGGGAAGAACTTCACTATACACTATTCTTAATCTTTATAAGAAGTATTTAATTTTATATGTCTTCTATTATTGCAGTGATAAAAACATGCGATATTTAGGTATTTTTGTCCTGTGCCATATGTTATTCTACACAAATCCTACAGAAATAATACTTTCAAGCCATTCAGCATTTTGAAAAATGAACCTGAACAATTTCCATTTATCATTTATATTTTGATGAAGTCTGGTCTATATGCCTATCTTTGCAAAGTTCAGCAGTATATTTAATATAAATGTTATTACTGCTAATTAAAAATTGTATTAATACTACTCTGTACCGTAAACATGAATACAGGCAGTCTTGAATGTTAATCAAAAAAATCACAATAAGCTATGAATTAGCAAAGTAAGCTAACTGGAAATAAAAATATTCATAACCAGAATAAAATAGAAATATTTCTGAAAGACAGTGTAGAGTTTGTAGGTAATGAATGCTAGTTAATTTTCTTCCCATCGAAATGTAGTGAAGTTTTAGATCACTGGCTAAGACAGAGCAGAGACGGCACCTTTCCTACACTGTACTTCTGAACAACCCTTAGACTTTAGTGATTTGCTCCTGAGAGTCTGTGATGAGAAACTGCCTTTTGCAAAGACCCACCTACAATATAATCATTAACTGACCAAAATCCAAGCCACATATTTCACAATCCAACTTTCACTCTTTAGTGAATAAAGTTAAACCCAAGAGAGGTCTTCCATTCCCCACCCACAAACCCTGCTCCCTGCCCCCCATCCCCCAGGATATCAACAAGCTCCTGGAGCGAGATGGTCTCAATACATAAGAGGCTGTCTAAAGAACATGGATTTTGAAAACAGAACTGGACTGCAATCACAGCTATATCACTTTCAATTTTCAGGGCTCGGGCTCGGGCTCTCTCTGAGCTAGGTCTTCTCATCTGAAAAGTGAGGAAAACTATATAACCTCACAGAGTTGTTGTGAGACTTAAATGTTTTATTTTATTTTTTTGAGACAGGGTCTCACTCTGTTGCCTGGGCTAGAGTGCAGTGACGTCATCATAGTTCACTGCAACTTCCAACTCCTGGGCTCAAGTGATCCTCCTGCCTTAGCCTCCCAAGTAGCTGGGACTACAGGCATGTGCCACCACACTGGCTAATTATTTTTTCTTTTAATTTTTTGTAGAGACGAAGTCTCACTACGTTGCCCAGGCTGGTCTCTCCTAGCCTCAAGTGATCCTACCACCACAGCATCCCAAAGTGCAAGGATTATAGGAGTGAGCCACTGCACCCAGCCAAATGAAATATTTTAAGCAAAGCAACTAGCACAATCCATATTAAATACTAATTGCCTTCTCTTCCCTACCTTAAATTTTATTATCTACTCCAGCGCTTAGGACAGGACTAGGCACAAAATGGGAAATTAAGGAATTCTACATTAATTGGCTTTTTCAGGCTAACATCAGAATCCTCTTGATCAGTGTAAGAATGGATGACCCAAATAGTGATTTTTAAGTCAGCAAATTAAATAATGAGTAATTTTTAAGAAACAGAAAAATATAATTAAGGATAAAGGTGATGTTAAAACATCCTTGGGTTGCTACAGGTAGTTCAGTGCCCATGTGTGGGAGCTGTGTGGAAAATCAGGATTACCACTTTCTCTAACAATGCAGAGGAAGGAGCATTACTTATGGTGGAAGAGGAAAAAAACCTCCAGTAAAATATTAATATAACACTGTGCTACACATGAGTGATGCTAAAAGGTCTTTAAGCAAAATTTTATAACCAAAATGAGTATTTCTGAAGCATTTCTATTAAGAGCTAACTTTAATTTCACTAACAAATCACTAACAAACTGTAAGCCTAACTACAGCCAACTGTCAAATACTCCAGAAAAACAAGCTGTCCTTGTGAAAGACAAAGTAAACTCAAGACACTTGGGAGTAGAATCAAATCTCTTATTAAGAAGTACAGAATAAATATTGGGCCTCCACACTCACACTGTAATAAGGATATTAAAATGTAAATTAATATACTTTCTAATACAAGCATTTAAAATTACAGAACTGGAATACTCTAATAGGCATTCTTTAAGTTCTAATTCATCATGCACTACACTATTCAAACCATCTAGTTTGGCTTAAAATTTTTCATATCTGTTCTAAGTGTAGCTTAACTTTACCATATTTTTAATGGACTATTAGTTTTTTATGTAATACAAAACTGAAAGAATGTGACTCTGGGTGAACACTATGGCTATTAAAATTTTGCTGTACTTTAATTTGCATTATAATTTAGTTATGAGGATTTTATTGTAGCAAAAAATTGAAATAAAAACTGGAGTATGACAATGGATATTTAAGGTACTCAGCTTATACTATTGCAAATGAAACTAAACTACTTCTATAACATGAAACTAAAATGGAAATCACCCTTAAACTTGTTAGTTTTTTGTAGTTAATTTGAAGACTGCCCGCTATTCCTCTACTTTTTGGAGAAAATTATATTCTATTACCTGAAGCACCTACCCCCATTTTGTGTTCATTTTATTAGATTGTTGAATCTTATCTTACAACGATACCTAGGAAAAAAGAGCTACCAAAGCCGGTGTTTACTGGTATTACTCTGCTTTAAATGATAAGCTGCTGTGAGATATAAAAGACTACAGAAGGAACCCTACCTCCCACCTCCACCAGCACCCTCCACCAAGAGCCTCCACAAAGACCTGCAAGAAATAGCACTTCAGTTTCTCAAATAAATATTTGTGGGAAAATAAATTGGACTGGGGGGGACAATCAGCTTAACCTCTAGTGCTGACCAGTTATGCCTATCATTTCCATTCCATTGGCTAGGTAATTCCCCGACAACGGAGGGTGTCATTATATCCTGAAGCAGCGCTCCTTAATGAAAGTAGGACTACATGATCCTCTGGACATAGAAGGGATGATCAAATATAATTACTGTAATCATGTACAGTAAAGAGACTAGAAAGAGATATGACTACACAGTCATTTCCAATAGCATCTGTTGGAAAATTTAACTTATGCTATTAATTTACAGCAATGGCCTAAAATCAGAAGCCCTGAAATGGACTCAGCTGAGTAAAAGATCTGGGCCAGGTAAACCCAGGCCAGAAGTCAGAGGTGCGAGTAGACCAGCAAACCAGGAGATGCAGAGAACCATACCAGTGAAAGGAGGCTGCACAAACAGCCATGGATCACACCCATTAACTGTGGGCTTATGCTGAATGGGAATCAGGGATGCACATAATGACATATTTATCCAAAGACTAAGTTCAAGATTGGAACAAGAGGATGCTTAATACAGATCCTGAGATCCACATTCTAAATTACAAGACAGAGAAGAGACCAGGATATTACAAAGGACTGCTGCTCAACAACCTATGGTCCTACAGGTAGACTTTTACTTCCCAAAGTGCAGGCCATCTACCAGCAGCACGGACCTTGCCTAGAAGCTTACTAGAATTGTAGGTTCTTGGGCCCTATCCCAGACCTGCTGCATTAGAATCTGCATTTTAAGGAGACCCAGGGCTCTACAGAGGTAGTACTATCTTGTAAAAAAATGGAAAAGGTAGGGAAGAAGAGAGGATATAAAATGTCGAAGAAGTCAGAGATTGAAATTAAAAAGCAGCTTTAGGGCCAGGCGCGGTGGCTCAGGCCGAGGCGGGCGGATTGCTCGAGGTCAGGAGTTCAAGACCAACCTGAGCGAGACCCCGTCTCTACTAAAAATAGAAAGAAATTATCTGGCCAACTAAAAATATATATAGAAAAAAATTAGCTGGGCATGGTGGCGCATGCCTGTAGTCCCACCTACTCGGGAGGCTGAGGCAGTAGGATCGCTTAAGCCCAGGAGTTTGAGGTTGCTGTGAGCTAGGCTGATGCCACGGCACTCACTCTAGCCTGGGCAACAGAGTGAGACTCTGTCTCAAAAAAAAATTTAAAAAAAAGTAATGAATAATATCATAATAGCTTTATTGTCAGCATTCTAATAAAAACAACTAATAGTATTTGAGCATTTACTGTGCAAATTACTATGCTGACAACTTTATATTCATGATTTCATTTAATCCGCACAATAACATTAGTAAATACTATTATTACTCCCATTTTAAAGATAAAAAAATAAAAGTTTAGTGACTTATCTATCCAAGGTCTCACTACCAGCAAGTAGAAGAACTAGGACTTTAACACTGAAATAGCATTTGTTTCTTTGTTTCAGGTAAAGCACAACAAAAATGTGAGTATATAGTCATTCTTTCTGGTCTTCTCTTAAAAATTTCATTTCTTCTTATGAAAATAATACAGGTACACAGCAATATAACTTGCTTCCAAAGTAATATTTAAATCAGAAATATTGCTTTAATGATAATTTTCCCCAAAATACTAAGGTGTTTCTAAACAGTTCTAGTACTGATTGTTGTACTTTCTCCATGTCAGCCACATAAATGACCTGTTTCCATCATCTTATTACTTGATGCACCTGCCCTTTATCTAAATGTCACTACCTTTTATCTCCATTTCAATAACATTAGTTCAAGACAACTGCAACTCACAAGAATAAAAAGAGCTCTCTTTTGTTAGTTATATACACAATAATTGCTAGACCCTGATCTGAAGAGGTCTAAAGTAAAAACAGAAATTTTTCTCTAGTGCATTATCTAGCATGTTTAAGACTTTTCTAAAAATAGATTTTATATCACTTTTTCTTCTGAACCTTACTGTAAATGGCAAGATTCAGGAAACTAATTTTTCCCTACTTTATTTAAAAGTGTATCATTTTACTCTTTCACTACCATATTCCTGAAATTTAAATGGCAAGTTCAAATTCCTTGGTCTCTTAGGTACAGTCTATGCTATGATAGACAGGGTCCATTAAATAGCACTGACCTTCTATCTATGTGAAAGAATAAACATGCTACTGATGACTTACATGTTGCCAATAATGTAGATGAATAATCTATGTGATTTCTTCCATTTTCCCTTTAGGGAAAACAAAAATCAGCGCACAAGAATTGCTCGAGGTTTTTAAGCAAGGGGCAAAAGCAGTCCAAACTATGCAGTTTGGCCTTGGAGATGCTGTCTACAGTTGAAAAGAACGATCAAGAATGCCCTCACCATGTCATAACGTTATTACGTACTTGGGTCACTATTTTGATTCACTTATTACTTTTCTTTTTTGAACTTGACCAGTAGAGGAACTTTTTTTTTTCTACCATGAAGACATTCATTCTGTATTAAAATTGCACTAATCCTTTTAGCATGATAAATTCATTCAATTTTTATTCTTATTCAACTTTGAGCCACCAGCACCGAGCCCTGTATCAGAGGCTATTCATACAAAGCTGAAACAGACCTACTGCCTGACTTGAAGGATTTCATAGCCTAGTAATGGAAAAAGATATATAATTATCTAACAGCAATGCAGTGACATCAGAGCTAAAAGAAGTATGTGTCATGGGAACAAGTAGAGCGATTAATTGAAATCTGGGATGCAGAGGAAGGAGTTGTCAGAAAACATGCAAAGACAAGAGATCACTGGAGCAGAATAAAAGATTATAGAGTGCACCAAGCTTACAGAGAGAGGCTATTTAATCCAGAGGGAACCTAATAATAAGGGTGAGAAGCCACAAAGAGAGTGACCCATCTTGGAGCTGCAGGTAGATTAATAATGCTGCAGCAGAGAACGTAAGTAGGAAAGGAGGCTGGAAAGGTAACCAGAAGTCTAACGGTGGAGGATGCTGAACAGTAGATTTCAGATTTTCATTTTATCCTTTACATAATGGAGAGCCACTGGGGCATCTTATGATTCAAATCTGAGAAAGATAAGTCTGTTGGCAGGGCAAAGGACTGCTAGAAAGGGGGTGAGTGCTAGGCACAAAAGCCTAGTTCAGGTCAAAACAATCATCCTAGGGCCTTAAATTAAGATAGTGACAGCAAGGATACCGAGGGGAGGAAATATTCAAGAAACATTTAAAAGGTAAAATAAAAAAGACTTAGTAAAAACTTAATTTGGCATAGGTCTTAAGTACAAATATCAATATCATATAATGAAACAGTGGAAGAAAGAGTGCACTGATAAATTCTAACCCTCAAATAGATTTTATTCCTTCAAATTATAATAATTAACTTTATACACTGTTAGGATTCTTTTTTTAATCCTTGAGGTCAATGAGCAAATGATTATTATCAAAGTTACAAGCCTACTGAGAATTGGGATTAAGTGGTTATAACAAATTAATTGAGCTTCATTGTATATTTCCACAAAAACAAGATAACATAACCAAACAAGAGGATCTCTGAACTAATATAAACAAGAAATAAAAACTCATATAAAAAGATTCCACAAAGCAAAAATAGTTACCCTCAGAAATATGTAAATTAAAAAAAGGTCTTATTTTAAATACTTCTTTTTTTTTTTTTTTCAAAGAGAATTTATTTCTTTATTTTTACTTTTCTGCCTCTTCCATTTTAAATATATAGAAATTGACCTCAGAGTTTAAAGAATTATTCTTTCAATTTAGAGAAAGAATTATGTGGATTCAGATTTTTATTTTTTTTTATTTTTATTTTTTTAATTTCAGCTTATTATGGGGTATTTAACATGAAAACTTCTTTGTTATCAGTAAAGTATGTAAAAGCTGTTTAACACAAATGAAAGGTCTTACATTTAAAATCAATATGTCTATATAAGACATATTTAAAAGAGGCTCAATTTGAATGAAAAAAACTGTCAAAGCAGAAAGAACATCAACAGAAATGATTAATTCTATCAATGTTTACCATAATACCAAATAAAATTATGCTTAAATAAGATTATTTTTTAAATAATTAATTTTAAAATAAGATATATTTTTAAAGATTTTTGGATTAGGATTTTTGGATTAAGATATATTTTTAAAGATTTTAAAGATTATTTGGAAGCATGAAAGTTTGCTGAGTTAAGAGAAATGTCACCCAATGGGATATGGCTCTATTTCCTATGCTTAGCAAAGCCTCATGATACACAGTGCATTTTCTCTAGAGCTTCAGGTTTCTGTGAATTTGCAGATAAAGTCACCCAACCAAATTTGTCAAAGCCTAACAGTGCTGCCCACTTTGGAATAATTTAACCATAGGATACTGTCTTGTTTAAAATTTGTTAAATATATTATTTTTGCTTAAGGAGAGAGGAACTAGTAAGGCCACCTATATTAAGATAGTAGGATCTATGGTCAAGTTACAGAGAAAGAGAGAAAAAGAGAGAGAGACAGTCTACTACTGCTTGAGACATGCCAAACTTCCATCCTCAAAATATTAGCAGTAAATATTTATATCAAAACATTTAATATCAAAGATCACAGTAAATTTAGAGGTTTAGTTCCTTGCCCTTAATTTTTGAAGAGTTAAACTTGCACAGCTGCCATTTAGTTACACGGGTAGAAATTCATGAAACATATTCAGAAGGCAGGGGAAAAAAAGATGAGAAGAAAATCATCCTAAAACAGAGGCCATTAAAAGTTTAGATGTGAATTATAAAAAATAAACAAAACTACCCTGCAAGCTGAAAACCCCATGGAAAAAATAGTCCACTGACTGAAGTCAAAACAAGCCAAGTTTATTCTTTTTGATATATTGATGATTTATAACTCTAATTAATCATCAGATATTTATAAGCAAGCTTACAAAGTTAATGTAACCACATTCAAAAATGAATTTAAATATATAGAAAATTCTTCAGTGGTTCAACTGCTGGAGGAAGACAGAAATGTAATAAAGTATACAAGTTAAGCACCTAATATGAGCATGTTTTCAAGACATATCAGGAAGCTAAAATATGTATGATGAACTGTCCATAGGTCAATTGCCCAATCCCAGACCTCGTGCCTGTTCTTGCCAGTCCCTAGTCATAGCTTTAGTAATAACACTCCATCTATCATCCAAGCAACAGCGTAAATGTTCATCTCCATGACCAGGGCCTATATATTTGCAAAGTTCAGTCCTGAGCTACATGACTTGAATCTTAAATGGCCCAAAAGGAAAGCCGTGTAAACACTGTGAAGTTATTGATAACAAAGGGAGTAAAATAATCAGCTTTTTCAGATTTTATACAACAAATTAAAAATTAATGATGTATAATGCATGTGACACACAACAACATATCAGAACCTATACAAATGACCAATTTCAATTATACACTTATGATTCTCGAATGCTGATCAAAGGGTACAAAGTTTCAGTTAGGAAGAATAAACTTTAATGATGTATTGCACAGAATAGTTACTACATTAAATAATGTATCATTTATTTCAAAATTGCTAAACAACATTTTAAATGTTTTCACCAAAAAAAGTATGTGAAGGGATGGATTTAATAGCCTGATTTAATCATTCTACATTGTAAACATATATCAAAACATCAATTGTATCTCATAAATATATGTAATTATTATTTATCAATTAAAAATAACATTAAAAAAGAGAAGATTCTCATTGTGGTTTTTGGAAGTCACTTAATGTTTAGATACCACATCTATTCGTCTATACAAAGCAACTTCCCAAGAAAATTTGTGAAATATTAACTGAAAGAGAAGAAAGCTATGAAATCAAGAAATTAAAAAAGAAGAATAATTTTTTAAAGGACTAAGAAATAGTCATATTTTTGTTGATAAAAAGAAACTAAAAGTATATAGGAAAAAAGGGGGAAATAGTAAAATAAAAAAACAGCAACAATTTTTTCACCTTTCTAAAACCATTTCTAATCAAGGCAGCCAACGCCTAATGTGACAAAAATGAGAACAAGTGTGAATTTATTAAAAACACATTACAGAAAGCTACAATGAACCATCAGAAAGCATTTACTAATTTTACAAGACTAAGTATATGACAATAACATATGTAGTTAAAATTTTCTGTTATTTGTTTTCTAATCAGGGATTTGAAAATAGACACCCCTAAAACCATAAAGACATGTTCTAATTGCATAAGTGTTTACCAATAAAAACAAAAACCTTTATAACTTCTACAAACACATTACCTTTTAATAGGTAAAGCAAATGTCTACATATACCCTTCAGCTGGAATCAAGCACCTTGTGCAGCTTTGTAGATTATTCCTCAGAAACAGAACGGTCAATATGCTGTCAAAATATGGACAGAGATTATTGTAATACTAAAGATTTTACTATTAATATACAAACACACAGGAAATTGTCCTGTGTTAAATGGGCCACATTCTGAAAGTTAGTTTGTTGAGTCACAGATATGTCATAAATGGTAGATAGGTTCTAATGTGTAATCAAGGTGGCCACATTTTCTGAATCCAGACTAATGACACAGTCAATATCCATGCCTTCACAGCCACTCCTTGTTAAACATGAACTGAGTGTCCCATGCACCCAGCACTGTGCTAGGTATTAAACAAAGAGATATGTAACACATGGCTTCTACCATGAGGCTGTTCCCTGCCTTCTCATCAACTTCCAGTCCATTTTTTACAGAATAGCCAGAGGATTTCCATAAAATATTAATTAGGTCTCATAACTTCATTAATTCATACTTTCAATGGCTTTCCTTTCCACTTACAATAAAATCCAAACCTCCCAAGGCTCTCAACACCTTGCCCACCCCAGCCTCTCACGCATTCCTATTACTCACAGTTCTTTGTCCACAGTGGCCTCCTCAGCACTTCTTAAGTACCCAGTTCTATCTTGCCCTAGAATCCTTAGCTTAGAACCTGCCTCCGTACCCCAACATCTCCCTTGGTTCTTATGTCTTCCTTCAGCTTAAATGCCATTTCCAGAGGGGCCTTCCTTGAAGTCTCCCCCCACAATCCCGTAGAGAGCTGACGAGTGGTAAGTAAGGGAGTCATGGGGCAGCTCTTCGTTTCAGAAAAATCACCCAGGCGCAACTTGCAGTGTATATTGACGATGGAGGTGGTGTAATGGGAGGTGATAGCCACAGGCAGCAAAGTTCAGTAGCAAACAACTGGAGAAGTATAGGAGAGAGAGAGAGAGAGAGAGAGAGAGGGCGGGGGGAGAGATGAGAGACAGAGAAACAGAGAGAGGTTGCACGTTTGCAAAAGCACTGGTCACCTGAGCTCCGCATAAAGTTCTACCAGGCTATGACTCTCTAAGACCGGTATTATGTACTACAAACTTCCTACAACATCAGGGAATAAACATTAATTAGTTTGAAATGAATGAAAGAACAGTGAGCATCACCAAGATGCAAATAGTAATCACTGCCATTTATTTATGGAGTTCTAGGCACTATGGATGATGAAAACAGGGAAGGTAGCAGTGGTCAGGAGGAGAGGTTCTGCCTGAGTAGCTCTATTACTCACTAGCTGAGTAACTTTAAGCCAGTTACTTTATGTCTGTGTTTTGATTTTTTCAAAAGAGGATAGTAATAGTACTTAGAGCATAGAATTGTTGTGAGATTTAGATGTAAAGCACTTAGAACACTGCTTGTCACATATTAAGTACTCAAGAAAGATTAGCTGCTTAAAAGGTTGTCAATGCTGTCATCATTATTAACATGAAAATCATTTTTGTTATTATTAGTACTACTACTATCACCACTAGGTACTTCACAGACATTATTTCATTGTCAAAAAAGAACTTAATGAGGGACATACTATTACCTGCACTGTATAATTAGGTGCAAAAGAAGTCCACACAATTAGTAAGTACCAATACTGGTATGTGAGCCTAATTGTACGAGTTTAAAATTTGTATAGTAACTACATTATGACACTGTCTCTCAAAAGGGGCAGGAGAGACTCAGGTGTGATAAATAATAGTATTTTCTAAGCAATATCATTTACCAAATATTTATTATGTTCCAGCTACTCTTGTGGGTTCTGGGATTCAGCAGTGAACAAAATAGATTAAGTCTCTGCTCTCATATAGCTTATATTCTAGTAGATGAAGATAGACAAGAAAGCCAAGAAAGACAAAAATATCAAATAGTGAGAGGAACACTGCAGAGAATTAAAATTAAGACTGATGCATCTGGGGAGCCACTAAATTGCGTGGGCAGAAAAAGCCTTTCTATGGGGGCTGAGTCTAAGATCAGAACCTAAAAGACAACCAGAAGGAACAATCTACCCAAACAGCAGTATAAAGAGCTTTCCAGGCAGAGGAAACAGCTACTACTCATTTGCCTCATGGACCCAAAGCAAGCCAGCATGGCTGAAGAACAGTGGAGAAGAGGAGGAGCATTCCATGAGCAGGTCAGAGAGGCAGGCAAGAGCCAAGTCACCTGGGGCTCTGTCACCCAAGGGAAGAGAGTGTGGATTTTACGCTAAGGGAATGAAGGATACAATGGGAAGATTTTAAGCAGGAAAGTGACATGAGATAACTTAAGTTTTTTTAAAGAGCCTTCTCATTGCTGGGTAAAGAACAGATTGCATGAGGCAAGAATGTGAGGATAGGAAACCAGGATATTTCAGTAGTCTAGACCAGAGATAAAAGTGGCTTGGACTAGGAAGCAGGAGGACAGTTGGAGAAAAACAGACAGATTTGGTATGTGTTTTAGAGATGGAGTAGAAAGGATTTACAGATTAATTGAATGAAAAGGGTAAAGGAAGGAGAGAAGTAACCCGTGTATTTTTAGCTTGAGCAGCTGGAAGAGTAATGGTTTAGTTTACCGAGATGAAGAATATTTAAGGAGGAATATGTTTGGGATAGGAATAGGAGTGGAAAATAAGAGTTCTGTTTTGGCCAGGTTACATTTGAGATGTCCGTCATATATATACCTGTTTGGAAAGGCTCAGGAGGCACTTGGATTAGAAGCAGGCATTCTGGGGAGTTACTCTTACTCTTTCTCTGATTTCACAAAAGACTAAAGATAAAACAGCAAGAGGAAAATAGCTTTTAGAATGTCCAATGTGAGTATTCAGTAATCATCTAAAGCGGTGAGATGAGCTGTTGTGTTCTTCATGAAACCATTGCACTTATGAAATCTGAAGCAACATTTTTGCTGGGCATAATGACACAGAAAGAGAGTAAGCTTTAAGGTCAATCATTTCCATGCCAAGAGAGTTAAGGAATATCATATGGCCTCTATTTCGTAAATCATGTAAGATTACAGGGTAAGAGCTAATAAAGAGATCTGAGCTCCAAGCAGTATACAATTTATGAGTGCTTCTGAAATTTCCATCATACATGAAGGGAGCCCATTACATATCCAATATAAAACAAAAATGTCTTCTAACTGTACATAAAATAACAACTACTCTATCTGCTAGCTGATAGGAGTTTCCATGGAAACTGTCAGAAACAATTTCTTTAGAGTTGTGGTGGTTATTGACAAAAATGGGATGAAAATGAGAGCTAAATTTACAAATTGGAATGGACTGTTAAACAGGACAGCTCTATTAATATTTGATTCTTGGTAATCTGATTCAAGCTAATGTTTCTTAATCAAATGGCTACTTTGAGGGTAGACAGAAAAATGAGAGATAAGTAACCATGTTTGTATGTATGTAAGTCCATACTCTTTAATACACATCAGCAATATTGCAATAATAAAAGACATATTTTTAGGAAAGATAAATAAAATTTATTTAGCAACTACTAAATATCAAGTGTTTTACATATAATATCTTGTTTAATCCTCATAATAATCTCTCCACGTACGCTTTATTATCCTTATTTTTATAGAGCAGGAAGCTGAGTCTCAAAAGGATGTCAAGTAACTTGCTCAAGACTCAGGGGGGATGGGGGTGGGGGGGGATGGGGGTGGGGGAGGGGATGGGTGTATACCTACATGATGAGTGCGATGTGCACTGTCTGGGGAATGGACACGCTTGAAGCTCAGACTTGGGGGGATGGGAGGGCCATGGGCAATATATATAACCAGAACTTTTGTACCCCCATAATAAGCTGAAATAAAAAAAATAAATAAATAGATAGTAAACAACAGAGCCATGATTAGATCCTGGCGTAACTGAACACAAAATGCATACTCTTTCATTAGGCTGTTAAAGAGGGCGACGACCCACAAGAGTCCAGAAGCCTCAGGCCGATGGCCTCGTCAGGTCACAAGAATCTTTCTGATTAGTTAACAGTTAAATTAGGCTAAAAACAATGCTGCTATATAAATGCCTAAAATGAATAATGTCAGAGATGCAAAACAAAAAGTTGAGTTTTGACCAGGAGATACAATAAAACTTTACCAGGTACTGATATATTCATCAAATCAAATAAATAAAAGAAAATTAATCAAAGAATGTAAAGAGAAACAAGTAAAGGAAAAAACTCAAGTCACATGTTGAAACCCACTTTACCAGATGCTGATAAACATAGGGAGTCAAGATAGACATAAGCTGATGATTCATTTTAATAAGGAATAAATTCTTAACATATTTGTCATTTAAGAGTAAAAGCAAAAATGCCAAGCCGTTTATTACCTCATCACAATACACCACAACCATTACCCCAGATAGTTGAACTATAATGCCAAGGTGATTGTTAGAGCTACTCAACTCTACTAACTTAATATATTGCAAGCATAACCATAGTAGTCACATGAGAAATACAAGCAATCTGAGGTACTGAATGCCACATTCCTTCCCTAATAATTATTTAATGTATTTTGGCTGTTTAATTTCTTTATAAATTCATGGTCTTGTACATTTTACTCCAAGGTTCTTTAAAAAAAACCTGGATATCTAGATCTCTCTTTCAACTTAAGCAGTCAAAACATATTACAATCAACCACAGCACATACTAATACATTATTAGTCAAAGCACAACTCAAGTACACACATAGAAATGCAGGGCTCAAGCTAAATACAATAAACAGTAGAAAGAAAGAAAAAATGAAAAGCATAAACATCCAGGAGGAATAAAGAGGGTTAAAATACAGGAAACAAATCAGATATGTTGAAAACTAATATTTGGCAATATTGGATGGTTTCTAGCCAAAAGCACCAGTAAAAAGCTCAGCTGTGAACCCAAGACATGCTTTAAAATTATCGTTAAATGAAATCAAGCTAGAAAACACTCTCATACAATGATAATGCCCAGGGAACTACAATAGAGGAAAGAAAATCATTTTCAACATTAACACAGTATTTCTAAATTAGTAAATAAATTATAAATACAAACCACTTGGGGTATTTAATATTTTAACAGATAAAACTTTTAAGTATTTCTTTATAGTTTTGCTTAGGGGAACTTCCAAAAAAAGTATAAATATTGAAAGTAATTCATAAAGAATCATTCTTTAAAATGAATTATAACCCCGAAGTTTGGTGTTTTTCTATTTTGTTTCTTGGTGCATTCAATTTCAATTTAATGGCATGGTACTAGAAAAGTGTTTTGTATATGCCTTCAAACACTCGATGTAATGTTAAAGCACCGTTCTTAAGTGTAGAAATTTCCAGTACTATTAGTGCATAAAAGTATATCTTAACATTCTATTTCCCCATTCCTACTGAATGACTTGGTTAGTGCTGAAAACCCAACAAACACTTAGTAGGAAAGCCACAGAACACAAAGCCTGGTGCTTATAAATAAAGAAAACGCAGTCCAGAGATATATGTCCTCCTGTTCCTTTAGTTCAAAAGTACTATCAGAAATCAATTGGCATTGTTACATATAATATTTTGTTATTTAGCTGATGACAACTAAAGACAGGAATTATTTTTATTCCTTAAAGTGTAAGTTTTGTTTTCTCCTGTTTGATTCTTCCTTAGGCTGTTTCCTATTTCTTTTCTTCAAGATTTTCCTCCTCTATCTTGCCCAACAGGTATAAATAGAAATGAAGGGGGAACCACTTCTGAATGGCTATGGTAAAGCCAAACGAACTTTCACTCTCACTGTTTGGGAGTGCTCATCTTACATTTGCTGTTAATGATTCCTGAGGTTTGAATATTCTGTTTAAAACACATTAGAGACAAAGTAGCCTCTTACCAACAGGCTTCTTCCAGAGTGTTCTGACATATAACAGGTTTAAAATGGCGCAAGGTGGGTCAAAACATACAGAAAAGGGTCCTAAAGGCTGCTTCTGTCTTCATTTCAGCTATGTGGCCACTTAACAAAACTTGTTTCTTCTTCTGTAAAGTGAGACTAAATACATCCAAAGGCCTGATTCCTGATGAGAATTATTTATGTCATTCCTGGGTCTGTGAACCACACAGAAATTGTTTTCAAAATCATGTACACTCTTCTGAGGAGCAATTCCACAGCTTTAATCTAGCTCTCAAAGCGGTGCATCAACACAACAGTCTAAGAGCCACTGTGCCAACATCTCCTCCAGCCCTTACACCAAGAAGCCACAGGATAAAGCACAAAGCACATGGCCTTAAAACAGAACAGTATCAGGATGAGGGGCAAGTCTTCTTCCAATCTGTGAAAACATATATGATAATACCTACATAGGGAGTCGATGAAGAGTAGATAAGCGGGATGTTGACCAAAAATTTCTAATACATAGAATTTACTTCCATTATGAAAGAAGACAAAAATCATTTAAGAAGATAATATATGTACCCACTTGAAAATTGAGGCTCCCATACACAAAGGAACTGCCCCTAGTGAAACAGCTTACAAATGTCCACTCTCTGTCCTCATGCCCCACACAACAAAAACACAGTCCACATTCCAAATACAATGCAAACCCAAAGCTAACACTAGCAGAAATGGTGGTCAGGCCTGGGCCCACCAAAGAGGAAATAAAACCAAACTGATATATTATGGTAACATCAACCTTCAGAAACACAGGTATTTAAAATTACCAAGTGACCCTTTTGGGTCTACACACTTACCAGACCTTAAGAAAGCTGGTGGAGAGGAGATGACTGCATCAGGTGAGCTGGCCATTTCAAATTGTTGACTCTAATCATAAGCGTTGCAGGCTAAACTACAGCAATTTTAAAACTGGTTAGTGAAGGTTAGAAGCAATCAGTGTTAGATTAATTGAAAGCAGTGTGAGCAGTTATTAACATGATGCAGTATGCAACAAGGGCAGTAATTGAGGATCATTACAATTTTATTTTCTCTTTTATGACTTGAAAATTTGATTTTCTTTGCTTTGACAAATTGTATTTGCTTATATGGATGAAGCAGGAAATATATACTATCCACTTATTAAACATTACGTAAGAGTAGTATCCTCTAATGTGCAGTGAAGTGATTATGTTACTATGTAACAATGCTCAGAACCCTGCAGAGGAGTCTGTACCCAGTCAGGTTAGTGCACTTTCAAACAAACCTCTTTATACATTCTTCTAAAAGTAACAAACAGAATCAAGTTGATTGTTTTTAATGACACAGGAAGTAAATGATTCGCTCAAGAAATTTTATCACCTATACTTCATAAGGTTTTCATAAGAATCTAAACCTCAAACATAACTATTAATTTGGAGGAATGACTTCAACTGGCATCCCTTTTTACTACTACGATGTAAACATATAGAATATTCAACATTGATAATATGCATTTAACTACTTTGCAAATGAAACTAGATTTAAGTAACTGCATTCAACAACAGTTAAATAAAACTTAAATTTTTTCTCAGTTAAGAAAAGAGAAGTAAGGTTTTCAAAGCTTACTGTCATGACATGCATTTCAGAAAAAAACAAAGACTGGAGAAGAAAAACTATGTGCTTGATAAAGGAAAAGAGAAATGTTGCAAAAATATACGTTGGGAGGAGCACTCAGTTTCCTGTAAGAAAACTCTGGTTACTCTCTTTGTTCAGACATAATCAATCCAGTAACAATTTTTATAGCCCTGATAGCCACATTGTTAGTAGCCAACTCAATGTTTCTATATCAAACACAAAAAAAATTTAAGAAAAAGTGTGAAACAAAAATATATGTGACTATTCCAAGTAACTATTGGTTTTAAGATGTACTAAGGACTGCTTTTGTTAAAGTAAAATTCTGTCATACTCTGTAGGTGGTAGTTTTACTATAAGACTAAGTAAATAAATGCAGAACTTCTTTTAAGGTATAAAAACCATGAAATTGGCAACAAAGATTGGGTATGTGATTTATGAAATTAGATACTTTCTCCAATTAAAAAAAAAAAGTCAGTATGCACAACGGACAACTAAGACCTTCATAAATAAGGAAAGCCCAAAACATATTGGGGGCACATTAGCTGAGGAAAAAAAAATCTCTTAATATCAACGCAAATGCAGAGTTAATTTTCCCAGGCAATGCCTTCCACGTCCCCCAATAATAACATATAGTTCTCTAATCCTTTAAAAGGGAAAGTCCTTATTTGGCTTGTCATTCCACCTCCTTTCCTGTCTATAGGCACACTTTTTGTTCAAGATTATATCCAGCCAGCCAGGAATAAGAGAAGTTTCAATACCAGCTCCCGAAGGAGTTAGCAACCACAAGTGTTAACTTGAAAGTGATGACTGTGCAATTTGAACAAGTCAGTTCAGGACACTTGAACTGTTATAACCGCCTGCACTGGTATCTTCTGACCTTCCTGGCCATGCTTGGGAGCCACAAGTGGAAACTAAGCGACCTCGGGCCACTTGGCTAGGGAAGAAGACTGCTTCTTTCTGAGCCCTAACTCTGCTCTACTTGACCCACTTCGTGACCTGAGGCCTTGTCTCTCTCAGTTTCTAACACATAGATAACCGGCTACAGCAGGGAACTACAGGGTAACGTAACAGGGGATACATGACATAAGGCAACGAGCAGCCACCGGCTTTCTAGGGTCAGATCATAGTCCCATTTGACTTTATCTGATGAAGCTATCTGACTTGTACAGAGGAACACTCATAAGGAGGACGGACTCTTTCCCAGGAATGCGTCGCCGCCTGATTTCTAAGGGGAAAGACTCCGTGCAAAGTTGGGACCGCCTCCTACTTTCTGAGGGGTACACACACAAAATAGAGTTGGAGGACACACAGAGTGGAGTTGGGTCAGCCATCTAATTTTTAGAGATAATGGGGAGATATCAGGAGCCAGGCTGGGGCCTCCGCCTGCTTTCTAAGGAAAAATACGAGGGGCACAGACCCCCACCTGCCTCCCGCCCAAGGTGCTTGAGGGGTAGAGGGCGGCGCACCAGCCAGCCAAACCTGAGCGCTTGACCCGAGCCCTTCGCTCCAAGACCTTCCAGCTCACTTCGGTCATAAGTCCCGCTGCCCCCGCCATCGCGCTCCGGCAGCCGCCTTGGCCACCGCCCCCGGGGCTGCCTGTCATTACCGCCCTCCCGGCCCCGCCCCCCCGCGCGACACTGTCGAGAGGCGCGCCGGCCGGAAGTGAGCGCGAAAGCGAATTTGACCCTAGCTCCACGGCCTCTCTAGCGTCAGAAGAGCGGTCCTAGGAGAGAATTAGAGGGGAGCCGGCGGTGGCTCGTACGTGCACCGGGGCTGAGCGCCTTTTCTCTCAGCCGGCGGCGCCGTGCTTTGCGGCTGCCGTCAAGCGCGGCGCTGGGCCGGCGGGCGGGGGCCGAGGGGCTGCCATGGCGGCGGCGGGGCGGCTGCCGGGGTCCTGGGCGCTGCTGGCTCCGCTCCTTGCGGGGCTCGCGCTGCTGGGAGTCGGGCCGGTCCCGGCGCGGGCGCTGCACAACGTCACAGGCGAGCTCTTTGGGGCCGAGGCCTGGGGCACCCTGGCGGCCTTCGGAGACCTCAACTCCGACAAGCAGACGGACCTCTTCGTGCTGCGGGAAAGTCAGTGCTTGCCGGGCCCTCCCTCTGTCCGCTGTCCGTGTGCCCCTCCCGGTGTTCCCCACACCCTTTGCCCCGATAGCCGGTCCTCCAGAATTTCCCGGTCCTTTTCTCCCAGCCCTGTGACCTTTCCTTTATCTCCAGCATTCTTGACAGCTTGCCCCTTTTCTCCACCTTTTCCAACCTCAGGTCCTGACCTGGCCACCTTACAGTTTCACTTACCCCCAAAAGCCATGACAGCACCCCAGTTTTTTCCCAGAGAATCCCGCTGCTTTCAGCCACGCACCACCTCCTCCGGGTGGAATCACTTGCCATCCCAAGTCCTTTCTGATTCCCAGAAGTCTTTGTAGCTGGCCTCCACGTTCACTCCCGAGGCCTTTTCTTTTTCTTCTGCTTTATTTCAATCTTCCTTCCCCTTCGATGAACGGGAAAACATGCAACTTGATAGTTTCTTCTCATAGGGAACTTCTCCCTTCTCCTTGCCTCCCCACTTACCTAATTTACCCTCCCCTCCTTTTGTCAGGGTACCAGCTTTCTTTGAAGCTACTGTGCCCTTCCAAGGCCCTAAACACTAAACAGCTCATGCAAGCATTTTGCAGGGACCACTGATAAACCCAGAGCCTCCTTGGGGAGGCGTTCTCAAACAGCAGACTCTCCTTCCTCCTGAAATGCCCCTATTCTTTTGTGTACACCTTCCTCACCTTGGTCACCACCCTAGTCCTCCAGATCTCTGCTTTCTTTGCCAATTTTTCGTTTTTGGAAGTTCTTTGCTTTGACCGTCATCACTAAACTAATCTTAGATGGTCTTGATGCTGACAGTGGGCATTAGGGGGTCTTAGCATTCTGGAGTACCCACAGAAGTAGATGCTCCTTAAAGATCAAGGCCATGATGGAAGGAAGAGGAAGTGTAAAGCAGACTCAGAGCTTGACTGATAGAATCCTGAACCAGACTTCTTAGGGCCCTTGCCAGGACCCCAGAGCCTCTTGTGGACCCAGGATATTTTCCCAATCTTTGTATGATTCCCCATTTTGCAACATACTGCCAAACCTGTAGCTACTCCATCCAAACTGGGCACAGAGAATCTCCTTGACTTTAAAGATGGCCTGTGTTTGAACAATTTCAAAGGTCGTTCCAATGAGTGCTAATTGAACTTCAACAGTGCAATAACCTGGGATGGTTCCATAGGGGCCACAGGAGGAGTGTCTTGGAGGATTCAGCATTTTCTGCTTCCATGCTTTTGTCCTTGTCATCAGATGTGTACAGTGGGAGTTCCTGCATCCTTGGTGCGATGATTCTGTGTGATGAACTAAACAGCCTTATAAGGGGCAGCATTGTTAGCTTTAGGGAAGACAAGGCTTGACATATAGTTACAAGGCATGTTCTTTATATGGTTCTTTTAAGTCAGCTAATCTGACTCCTGGCAGAATCCATACACATGGGCTTTAGTCTGTCTTGAAAATATCACACATTTTTCCGTGTGATACACAGTTAGTTGGCCCTATTAGGCTGGTGGGACTATTCTTGAATAGGCAGAAGAACTGGGGTACAGTAAAAGTTTTCTTGTTGATACCAGTGCCCAGAAGGCTTCTCGTAACCACTGATTGGATGTCTAACCAAGAAACATTTTTCTGATATCATATATTTGTTTCTTTTAGGAAATGATTTAATCGTCTTTTTGGCAGACCAGAATGCACCCTATTTTAAACCTAAAGTAAAGGTATCCTTGAAGTAAGTACAAATAGGTTTGTTTCTGTAAAACCTTAGTCATTAGCATGATAATTGATATGCAATAGCTGGTTGGATTGTCTCTGAAATCAATTTTACCTGTGTTGTTGTAACACAAAACCATTAGCTAGGAGGTATGAGTAGCAAGTGATTTGTTAGGAAAAATAGTGAAAGTACCAGAGTTAAAAAATGATTTATTTTTAAATAAATAAATTTGAGTGGAATCAGGTCTGTTCCTGTATAAACACTTCATTTCCTTGCAATCTAATATGCTTTCTTGAATGTGTTGGCAGCAGGTCACTCCCAGGAGGCTCATGTCAACCATGTGTTGCAGTGGGGAACCTAGTTTGCAGTGGGGAAAAGATAAGCGACCTCTGTTGTAATTTTTTTGTTTATTAACTGATAGCTGTTGAGTTTTTAAGGTTGATTTTGAAGGAATTCTAATTAAGTTTTTCAAATTATCTGAATTTTTATAATATTGTTCAAATAATAGGTCTTTTTTTTTTTAAATGTGGTTGTAATTGCACAAAAGAGTGACCCGCCCAGTGATAGTGAGGCACCACAGTATTGAAACTACAAGAAGCAAGAATTGATTGCTGTCTAAATTCAAAAAGGATAGGTCAGTGCAGGCCAAAGTGGCAGCTTCCAGGGAGTCATAGGACTTGCACTTGACCTTAGTATGAGCAAAATTTAGGTGAAGGTGTCAAGTTTGGGGACACGGCGTTTGTAAGAGATGACAGTAAAAACAGCATGTTGTGAAAAGAAGGGGGAAAGATCTGCCTGACAGAAGTGGAAGGTAGATTTTGGACAATTGTGCACTAGGAAGATGCGATCAGGGCAGACTGGGAGCATTCATAAATATCAGAAGAAGTTTGAACTCCATCCCATGAGAAAAGGGGTCCTTGTGCAAAGGAGAGATGATGAAAACAATATTTTAAGATAATAGTGGGAAGTTGTATAGGTAGGATTGGGCCAGATTGTGTAGGGCTGTGAATGTCTTTGTAAAGAATCCAGGGCTGAGATTCAGGAGATCTGGGTTCCAGTCTGGACTGTGCTCACTAGCTAATGGTAATCTTGAGCAAATTAGTTCATCTTTATAGATCTTTGTGCTCGGCACATAATTAATACTGTACATGCTCAATAATTATTCATTGAAAAAAGAAACAGTATTTTAAATTGATCTACTTGTTAACAATGTGCAGAATGAGTTAGTATGTAGAAAATCAAAGACTACTTAGGAAACTATTTTTTAAAAGTCATTATGTGGGCTAATTAGTGCTCAAACTATAGTATTTTATGTCAACTCAAACTTGTGAAAAAAATGGACTTGAATTAGAACATTGAGAAGAAAGTTATAAGTGGGTAAATAGGAACTTATCCCTCTTGAGAAATGTTTCTGGGTACTGGATGTCAGCATCCTTGAGTGGGGAAGGAACAAAAATTGATAAATATATACAAGAAATGAACTAACTGCCTAGAAGTGATT
The DNA here is from genome assembly GCA_028533085.1 of Varecia variegata. Lineage (NCBI taxonomy): Eukaryota > Metazoa > Chordata > Mammalia > Primates > Lemuridae > Varecia > Varecia variegata. The sequence continues at coordinate 87,814,659 of CM052442.1, read as the reverse complement.
TTTATTGGAAGATTAGAAGGAAATCTAAAGGCTACAAGAAAGGGCTTGGGTTCTGCTCAGTTAAAACAAAAATCACAATTAATTTCTCTTTTTTTGATTAATGAAATGTTAATTGTTTACATACTCTTAAAATTTAGAAACTCTTGTCTGTATTTTAATTTAGAATATTTTTCAAAGTAAAAATAACCATCCTTCACCCTTTTCCTCCCCTCTTCCCCTGTTTTCTCTCTCAGATACAGCCACTTTTAACACTTTTAGCTGTTTCTTCTAGTGTTTATATCCATATTTTAAAATAAATATTTACACTGAAATTTTTTGAGTTATATTTTAATGTTCATCTTTTGGGTTTTTTGACAGCATAGGTAGGAATTTAGCATCTTTATAATTATGTCATAATTTTTAGTTAAATCAGTAATCATTGTTTACATTTCAACCATGTGGTTTCTATGTACTTCAGAACCAAGCAGTGTACAATATTTCATTTCTTCTACAGCCTACCCCCGGAGTAAGTGATTACTTTTTAAAAAATAGATTGAATAGTTTTCTATGTACATATTCTTAATGTCATTGTAGCTGTTCCATCTTAATGGCCATAAACCTATCATGCATTTTTGTTTTCTGCTTTGGGTCCTCTGCATTCCTACCCAATCTTGATTCATTCTCCAGGCCTTCTGCACTTACTGTTGGGGGACTTCCCCTTTGCTGTTCTTTGCCCAAAACCTGTTTCTTGGATCTTGGGCCATGTTTGTCTTTATTTCCTCATTTTCTTTACTGGAGTGCATTCTTCAAGAAATTCCTGAGAAAGGATACATGGTAGATACTTGCATGTCCAAAACTTTTTCTACCTGCTCTTAACACTTTAGTTAGCTATTGTCTTCTATGGGTTGCTGTTTTAGAATTCAATCCTTAAGTGTAACTTGTTTTATTTTTAATTTCGGAAGCTATGGTCTCTTCCTTATCCATTTTGCTTTATTTCATGATGATGTGCTTTGGTGTAGATTATTTTTCACTTACTGCGCTGGAAGTTAGGTGGGCCCTTTCAAGTTGGAGGCCTCTATTCTTGGGAGCTTTTTGAAATATTCTTATTTCTTTGATAATTTTTTGTTTTTTTCCCTTTCAGGAATTCCTATCAGTTGGTTATTGGTCTGCCTGGGTTCATCTTTTATTCCTTTATCTTATCTGGGTTTTGGGGGTTTTATTTTTTGTCATTTTGTTTTATTTTCCTTTCCAGGAGGTTTTCTCAACTATGTCCTCTAAGCCTTTATTAATTTGTTTTTTGTTAGCTGTCATATTTTTAATTTCCAATGTTTTCTTTATTCTCTTACTGGTGTTTACTCTTAGCATGTTATTCTCTTTTTTTTATGAACATATTTTCTTCTCTTGCCTCAAGTATAATTTTGAAGTTTTTTTTTGTTTCCTCCATTAGCTCTGTTTTCTTCAGCTTCCTTATTGCTGCTTGTTTTTGCTCTCTTTACTATTCATATTTTCTTTAAAGGCAAGTGTCTATTCATATTTATAAGGCACTAAAGAGCTTATTGGAAACATTTTCCTGGTAGGACCTGTCTACCATCTCTTGCCTGTGCGTATGTTCCTGGCTGGCTGGCATTAGAGGAATAGGGAAGAGCTGGGGGCAAGGGTCCCTTTTGTAGACTTTCCATTGACTTTCTGTTGTTAGCATAAGGCCAAAATCTTACATGCTGCTGAAAATTAAATCCTGAATGCCTGAGGTTTTCCATAAATGAACCACTTACTTGGGTCTTGCCTTGCTGAGTGTGAGGGAAAAGGGACTACCACTGATGCATTTAGAAAATAATTATCCATAGTCTAATTGGAAATTTGCTGTCTTGATATTTGCTCTAAGTAGAATTAAATGTAAAATGAATTTAAAGCCTATTGTTTTGGTTGGGTCACTCAAGACAACATGACAAAACTCCAAGATGTTAAGTTTTCAAGGTTAATTTTAATAATTTTAGAATTATTTTATTATTAAAAATATAAAATTAGGTATATATGTATGTATAGCCCATTGATTGCCAAGTTTGGTAAAACCTTGTTATCCATTGTGAATCTCTGTGAGCTTTCAGAAGTAAAGTGATTATTTAATTTTCACTATAAATTTTGAATTTGCATTAAAATCCAAATTAAATATTTTATAAATAATATCTTTTAATTGACAAAATCACAGTGATATTCCTTGCTGTTTTAGCAATTAATTGTGATGAGCCTCTATTTATTTTAAACACCATCCAAATGTCTTGATGTCCTTGACAAAGGAACTAAATAAAAGGGTTATATTAGGCAAACAAGTTTTCTCTTGATATATTTCAGATTTATCTTGCTTCTTAAGTCTATTCTGCATTTATTCTGAACTCTTTTGTAGACCAAAGAGGTCTAAATACATGAAGGGTGATGAGATATTAATGAAGAGGAGATTAATCAGTTCTGTGAAATTTTAGATTTTCAATTGAAATATTTTCATAAGGTAGAAATATGGAGATGTCCTTTTTTATTATAACTTATCTGGATATTTTTAAATGCTTGTTTCTTTTAGGAATCACAGTGCGTTGATAACAAGTGTAGTCCCTGGGGATTATGATGGAGATTCACAAATGGATGTTCTTCTGACATACCTTCCCAAAAATCATGCCACCAGTGAATTAGGAGTTGTTATCTTCTGGGGACAAAATCAAACATTAGGTGAATTTGTTTTTGTTTTAAGAGTTTTTAATATTTATCATTGGATATGAAAGGCAAACGTAACTAAGTATTATTCTGAAATCAGTTCAAAAATACTATTCTTGGGTGTCAGTAATAAGAACTTTTTTTTAAGAGATGGGTTCTTACTCTTGTCCAGGCTGGAGAGCTATAGCATGATCGTAGCTTACTGTAACCCTGAACTCCTGGGCTTAAGTGATCCTTCTGCCTCAGCCTCCAGGGTAGCTGGGACTACAGGCCACCGTGCCCACCTAATTTTTAAATTTTTTTGTAAAGACAGAGTTTCACTGTGTTGCTCAGGCTGATCTGGAACTCCTGGCCTCAAGTTACCCTCTCACCTTGACCTCCCAAAGCACTGGGATTGTAGGTGTGAGCCACCACACCTGGTCTATAAAAACTTTTTTTAAAAGTTCATTTTCTGATTTTTCTTTTAAACCCAGAACTGTTCTGGTGTGAATTCCAGGGAACAAAATCCACTCCTGCTAGCTTTAAGAAGAGACAATTTATTAAAGGGTTTTAATGGCTTACAGAATCATTGGAAAGGCTGAAGAACAGACTGTAGGTTGAGCTTTCATCAACAATCCTCAGAGGCATCAAAGAAGGTATTGGCTCTTTTAACTATCAGAAGTGGCCACCTGGGCAACAGCTGCCATAATGATGTTGTGCCAACTATGATTCTCACCAGCAAAATGGATGCTGTACCTGGTCTCTTGATTCCGTGAGTAGGCACTGGGAGTGAAACAGCAGAAGCACAGCCTTTGTCTCACTCATGCCTTTGAAACTCACAGTGTATCTGTTTGGCAAGACTTAACTTTTATTCAGCATCTCAGATACAAGGATATCTCGGAAATGTTATTTTTGTTTTCTAGTATCTTCAGTACAGGAAAGCACAAAAAAGTTGAAGTGCAGGTTGAGAGTCAGTCTCCCATATCTAACCCTCTGAAACCTTCAAGTCTTACCTGAAAAACCACTTAATTTTTTTTTTTTTTTTTTTTTTTTTTGTTGAGACAGAGTCTCTCTCTGTCGCTGGGGCTAGAGTGCCATGGCATTAGCAACCTCAGACTCCTGGGCTCAAGCCATCCTCCCACCTTGGCCTCCCGGAGTGCTAGGATTACAACCCTGAGCCACTGCCTCGTCCAAAAGCCACTTAATTATACCTAAATAGACAGCTTTGCCCTTGGAGCCAGATTTCAAGGAGAGCAAATGCAGTTTTGTTTTTTGATCACATTTGGGAATATAAGCAGTAATGTTGATAAATACTTTATATTCATTCAGTCAGTAAGTATTTAAAGGAGTACCACATATAAAAATACTGCTTGTATTTAATCATGAACATTTTAGAGTCAGGAAATTTTGCATATATTGACATTTTTACACCAAAACCTTGTTAATTGTCAGTTGCTCTAGTACTAAAGTGTATATAAAGACTCAGCTGAGAGACATTTAGATGGGAGCCTCAAAAGGAAGTTATTGTAAAGTACATTCATTGTATAATAAAATGTGTCCTCCCAATATTTTATCTTTACAAGCTCGATGTTCATGTAAATTAGATTTACAGTGTATTGTTAATAATAGTTGGAATAAATTAGAGACAAATCTTGAAAAGAATAAAATAATATTTTTCCTAAGTGTAGATATCAAAAATAATATCAAATCTCTGTTAATTTATGTATATTTTATATATATATATATTTTTTTTCTCTTTCCAGATCCTAACAATATGACCATACTCAATAGGACTTTTCAAGATGAGCCACTGATTATGGAGTACGTATGTGCTTGCTTTTCTTGGGATGATTTTAAACTTAAACATAAAATAAAATCTTTCACATAGGAAACTACTTTGCTAAGTAGTATTGACACTAAATTCACTCTTTCTTAAAGCTGATAGGGGCCTAATATGATATTTATTTGCTATTATGGGGAAAAAAGAAAAATGAAATTTATTATTTTAGAAAAAGGAAGAGGCAGGGCATGGTGGTGTAATCCTAGCACTCTGGGAGGCCGAGACAGGAGGATTGCTTGAGCTCAGGAGTTCAAGACCAGCCTGAGTAAGAGTGAGACTGCCCCCAGCCCCCTACTAAAAATAGAAAAATTAGCGGTTGTCATGGCATACACCTGTAGTTCTAGCTACTCAGGAGGCTGAGGCAGGAGGATCACTTGAGTCCAGGAATTTGAGGTTACAGTCAGCTACAATGACACTTTGCCCAGGGTGACAGAGCAAGACTCTGTCTCAAACAAAAAAAAAAGAGAGAGAGAGAGAGAGATTACTGTTTTTGTTTCAGTAGCTTTGAATGCATCCATTATGGATCTATTTTGATGTTAGCCATGTCATTACTTAAAGAATTAAGATAGCTGTTGTTGAGTAAAACTGTTCTGTTTGATTGAAAGATATGAAGGATATAGGATTTCTCCCAGAAATTTAGAAAGATTTCTGTATTAAGGAGAAATTTTTGTTCTTTTTACAGCTCTCCCTTTTTGTTATCATTTATTTCCTCAAAATAGACTCATGTACCAGGATAATTTAATCCAAATTTCTGACAGGGCATTTTGATAATGAGGGAGACATAATTTTAGTTACTAACCCAAAGTATGGCCACATTCTTGTTTCCAGTACTGCCTTTCTTACAGTTACTAAAATCATAGTCATACAGCAATAGGTCAGTGGCCATGAGAAGTATGACAAGTAAGTCCATGGATTAATCTTTATAAGAGTGCTTGGCTTGATTTCTTTCATTTCTTAGTGGAATTTTTCATTGTTATAATATTTAGTGGCCAGAATGAATTATTTTATACCAGCTAGGGCTTATTTTTTTAGGTTATTTCTCCAAGGCCATCTAAATAAACAAGTTGGGTCATGATTCTGAAGTAAGTTTCTAGGAATTAGTGCTATCTCCTTATCACTCAGTGATAGGCAAGATGATGCAAAGATTCTAGACAACCTCAAAATCTCATAACAGAAGCTTATTTCTTGCTCACACTGTGTGTGCAGTGTGGATCAGTGACAGGCTCTGCTCTGTGCTTTTCTCAGTCAGGTCATCAAGGCCCCACCATCTGTAACTGGACCTTCTGAAACACTAGTTCTTCTCACTGCCACTGCAGGCTCGGAGAGAGCCAGAGGGCCCAGCAACAGAAATTAAACACTTTGACCTGAAAGTGACACATGTCACTTGTGCTGACAGTTCACTGACTACAACTAGTTACTGGTGTGCATTGTAATCTCTACCACACCTCCTTGAAGTTATTTTTGCTTTCAAAGTAAGTTAGAAGTGAGAATTTAATAAAATAGCTGCTTATTGTTTTAATTGTTTTCTTTTCAGCTTCAATGGTGATCTAATTCCTGATATATTCGGTATTACAAATGAATCCAGCCAGCCACAGATACTATTAGGAGGGTGAGTAAATATGATTATAGCCATGTAATTAATTGTATGTGTTGTTGCTACTGCAGAGACTGTATGTGTCTCCATTGGAGAACAGCCAACTCATTGGAAATCATTGTTCTTAAAAGATTTTTAAAAGGGCATTTGGTCAACATATCAGCTTTCTCAAACAGTTTGGATTTAATCTGCAACAGCTTTCTAAGAGCCAGATTAGTCTCTTTATTCCCCTGGAAATTAGACATTCAAACTTTACAGATCCTCACTTAAATATTGGTTCATTAGATGTTTTTGAAATGAATGGGTTTAATCTAAATAAGATAGGTAGCTGCTGTCCTGATTGGATCCTCCACCAGATTCATGTTAGCTCCCAGACTTTAATTGATAAGCTTTGTTTCTTCTTTCTGTCATTTGTTCAGTGAGCAATCAATTACCTAAAATTGACCAGGCATGGTTGCTCACTCCTGTAATCCTAGCACTCCGGAAGATTGCTTGAGGTCACAAGTTCAAAACCAGCCTGAGCCCTGAGCAAGAGCAAAACCCCATCTCTGCTAAAAATAGAAAAATTAGCCAGGCATGGTGGCACATGCCTGTAGTCCCAGCTACTCGGGAGGCTGAGGCAGGAGAATCACTTGAGCCCAGGAATGTGAGGTTGCTGTGAGCTACAATGATGCCACTGCACTTTACCCAGGGTAACAGAGCAAGACTCTGTTTCAGAAAAAACAAATAATAATAATAATAATTGCCTGAAATTATAAGCATGCCTCCTCTAAGCTCTGGAAACTTCAGTATATACGTTATTCCTGACCAATCTGTATGCTGGGGCTCTCTTACTTATCCAAGCATGCAATTCTTAGGAAAAACTGCCTGAGATCTTGCAATTCAATGATCTCTGTTATAATTCCTCTGGATCCAAATAGAACTGTCCTCTTACCACAAGAATTCATGATAGTAAGATACTTTTCATGATATACCTCATGTGGTTGATTTTTTTTCCTGTATCTGACAAGGCAAAGTTGGTTCAAGAGTACAGAACACATTTATTTACTTTTTTGACCTTCCAGAAAGTACAGATAACCACCTTTATCAGTGTCTTCGCCAGCTACTTGGAAACCTAATGAGCCTTCTCTCTATGTTTTGTAGAAGTAGTTTGTTTTATGATTGGTTTCTGAAATGTGCTTCACAGGCATACGGATGAGTAAATTGTCAAAATTTAAGGTATTCTCCCATCCAAGTACTAACCAGGCCCAGCGCTGCTTTAGCTTCTGAGATCAGAAGAGATCGGGCGTGGTATGGCCATAGACAAAATTTAAGGTATTCTGAAGAGATACATTTCCTATCACTTGTTCAGAAAATTTTCAGTAAAGGACATAGGTGTTTTGATGCTAGTCATGATGAACATTGAAAGAATTACTATGAATCTTGAAGGAGAAACTTGTTTTTTCACCCAAAATATTGGAAAGAGAGTAGAGTCTTGCTTTAGAGACAATTTGAAGGAAATCCTGTCAGCCTTATTAGCCGTGTCTGGGAGGAAGGGAGTTCAGGTGGAGTGCGGGGACACACAGGCCACGCTGCTCCCAGCGTGACAGGCTGGGCCTGCTCAGGAAATCTTGTCCTTTCTCTGCCTTCAAAGGTAGACATGTGGTTGAGAATGTGATGGTAACTTCTAGCCTGGTTGATTTCATGGTAACTCCACATTAGTCAAAGAAATAATTGGAATATCTTTAATCTGTTACAGTTTGACTTTTAGAAATTAAAACGTGTGAAATAGCTATTGTTAACAATTCAAAAAGTAAAACTTTTAATATCCTTCTGGATTTTTTACTTAATCTACAGAAAACTATTTAGAGTATCATATGATAGTGTTATAGCTTATTTGTTCTGAATTCTATGTTAGATTTTTTTCTCTGCTTCTTTAAAAAATATAGCTTTTAAAACTTATGCTTAAAGACATGTTTGGTTACATTTTTTATACATTATATTCTGGTATATTCCAATACACCAGAGTAATACTCTGGTATTTCATGATTTCTCATTTAAACTTCAGTTACAGATTAAACAATAGTAAGTGACGAGTTTGAATCCAAGATTTGTCCTGATGTGAATTTAAAGAATGAAGTTATATAAATTGACAAAAAAGAATTTCTGTCAGTAGCATTGTTAGGGTGACGGTAGCCTAGCAGTATCATGTTTCAGACGACGGAAAGCTGATTATGTCCTAATGGGAGCAAGCATTAATATATTACTAAAATAAGAAAAATATATCTAGATCATATCAGTTTTATAAACAAGAGACATTCCATAGGTGCATAAGTGACAAAGCCATCAGCCTTGACATTTTGGACTATTCATATGACCTTGATTGGTAGCCCAGTCTTATCTATCAAGATGCGCACTGTCTAGGGAATGGACACGCTTGAAGTCCTGACTCGGGGGGATGGAGGTGGGGGAGGGGATGGGTGTATACCTACATGATGAGTGCGATGTGCACTGTCTGGGGAATGGACACGCTTGAAGCTCAGACTCGGAGGGGATGGGAGGGGCATGGGCAAACATATTTAACCAGAACTTTTGTACCCCCATAATAAGCTGAAATATAAAAAAAAATAATAAAAATTTAAAAAAAAAAGAAATCTACCTTTTACCACTTAAATTTTGTGTTGTATGGGTAGGCCAGACTCATGATTATCTTAAAGTTAATAAAATTTGGCCAGCACTTTAGTTTTATGGGAAAGTTGCAAAGATCTTTATATAGAGTGTGAAATGCTTTTATAGGATTGTACCTGAAAGCCCATGGCTGTAATCTGCCCTGGTGCCGATGTGGAAGTATGAGATTGCCCACAGATAAAACTAGCACAACCAGTTTGGCTATAAAAATGGTGCACGTGGTCAGTCCAAGCAGGCAATGGAAACAGGCAGAAGAATCCCTTGTAATTGGTACAGCGGGGGTTATCTGACAGGGACAGGAAGGGTGCTAAATCTACTGAGGTGCAGGAGATAATTGAAGCATATTAAATGGTCAAAGGTGAGGCCTCAGTTTGCGCCTCAACTTCACTTTATAATGACTTGAAATAATTTAATAATGTGCCACATTACTGAGAAATAACACCTAGCTATTAAGTGTTAGAGCAGCTTCTGCAGTGATGTGAGGTTATGGTTAATGAGCATTTTCTTTAAGAGGGCATTTTAATCTGATGTTGCCTGAGCATTTAGAATATTGGTTTAGTATTGCAGTGAAAACCCTTGTACCTGTAATTTTAATCAAAGCCAAATATAATGTTGTTCTCTTCACATTTTCTATGACTCACATACTGAGTTCAAACACATTTCTGGGTCAGACCCAAGTTGTATACTTGGGGATATTAATGTAGGTATGTGACAGATACATACTTTGCCATATACTGTTTTCTTGACAAGCAATTGCATGAAAAATTTGAATGTAATATTAGTGGCATGGAAAGCAGTCATTTTTAACTGTTAGTTGTGTGGGTGGGTTTTTCCCTTCATTATCAGGAAAAAATGTATCTTCTATTTAAATATAGTCAGTTATAGCCAATCCAGAAGGAATAAATTCCTATTTTTCCATCTAACCTTTCATCTTATCTCACATTATAACCAATGACTGATTTATTAAATCATTCTTCATTTTTACTGCTGATTTTGTTTGCTGACGCATTACAGAAAACATAAATATTTGTCTTAATGAAATAATAATATATTGTATCACTTAAATTTATTGTTTAGAAGGAATATGAAAATTATGATATTTTAGCACAAAACAAAACCAAATAATCCTCAAAGTATCTTTTAACTTTGTAATCAGCGTTAATACTCATAATCCTAGCAAAGAAAAGGTGGCTTTGAAATTCATGTTTTCTTTAGCCCCTCCCCTTCTCACCCTACACACTGTTTCTATTTTTAACACTGTTGTTAAAAGGAATCCATTAGAACTTGAGAAATTAGTTTTTTATCAGTAATTCCATAGAAACATTACGTCAGTTTTCTAACTCTTCTCTTTTCCTAAAGAAACTTTGCTATTGGAGATGAATTGATTTCTTTTCCCAATGTTTCTCACCCAAACCTTTGTCTTTGCAAAATTAAACCACAGAAATAGTGAAAAGCTTTTAGCAGATGACTTAAAATTTTATATGCTGTGATTATTTCAAGGGGCATGTTATAGTTTCTTAAGGATCCATAATTTGATTTCCTGGAGTCCCACTAGATGCTTTTGAGGGATCAATTAAAAGACCTAAGATTCCCTGGTAATTTATCATACTGCTTTATTTTAGGTTCTGTTTGGTAGTATTATATTTAAGTGAAATTTTGTTTGTTTTTGAGTAAACTGTTTAAATTCTCAAAATTTACTCACCTTGCTTTAAGTTAAATCTTAATAATTTTGAATGTATATTTGTAGTAATTGTTTAGAGATTAACTTCTCTTAAGAAAATCACAGTTTTATAATTTCTGTTTAAAAAACTTTATGGCAACATTTCATCATGATCATAGTAACTAGTGATATTTAATGCATTAACTGCCATGTGAGTTGTATTTAACTCATGCTATTAATATTTTTGAGCCTGGGGCCTCGTAAAGCATATGTAACTCACATGTCTCTTTACCTTAGGAGCCACCTGAACTATTTTTCAAGTAGCATATAACTCACACACAGAAAACAATTAAAAATAACAAATTTTTCATTAAATTAAAAAGGATTCTTTTGTTTTCTAAGTTTTTATTGTATTTTATTAATAAAACACCACGGCCCCAGGGAAAAAATTTTTTTTCTAGTGTGGAAGTCGATGTGTTAAAACAGTGTCTTGAATTCAGCATATTTTATTGGCATATATCAGAATTTTATTTTCTCATTTGAGAGGAAACATTTTGTTTTATTTTATTGCATTTGCATATGTATTGAAAAAAGTCAATTTTAAAACTAGTGTAGTTAGAAAAACCATGTTGTATACAACAGACTTTAAAATTAGTATATATTTCAATTTAGGGTAGATTGTATCACAATTATTTATAATTTCTGAAAATATAGATTAAGTCCTTTCATTGGATTCTGGTTTTTTATTTTTTTTTAAAGTTTATACATTGAAAATGCCCTGCAAATAGTTGATTTTAAATAATCTGGAGGCATAAGCTCTGAGCTCCACTTCTGAGTGAGTTCCACAGCAGTCCTGAGTGAACATGTGTGTTTAACTGGGAGGTATACACTTCTTTTCAGACTGTGTGATTGTCTGTTGTTTTTGCCTGTCCCAGGAGCCAGTGCTGCTAGACATGACTCTTAGGTTGTGATATTACTGTAGCACACTCTATGGAAGTAGTAATATTGGGGCAAAATAAAAATATAGCCAAAAGAAATCTCCATGTTTTCTATTATATATATGAGACATTATTGCTGAGAGGTCCTTAAGATTTATCTGGTCCCATACCTTCAAGTTCTAATTGAGGCCCAGAGTGAGTGAGTAATTCATCAGGAATTTAATCCTCCTTTTTCCACTTTTCTCCTACTCCTCATCATGCCCCTCCAGAGGAAGCATACCATGAGATTGCACAGCTTATCTCTGTGAGGCTTAGAGTTGGACGGGGAATGAAGAGAAGGAGAATCCCAAGCCTATTTATTTTTGTTTGTTTGTTTTTTTAATATTTCCCTAGTAACTCTGGGGTTGACACTTTACATCAGTTGTCTCATTTTGTGTTCTCACAACAGATAGCTTGTGTGGGTAACAGTGACTAAAGAGGCTAATTCAAAGGTTAAGTGACTACTACAAGCTCACAACATGTAAATAAGTGGCAAAAGTGGAAATTGAGTCTTGATCTTCTAAGTTCTAAAAGCCTATGCTCTTGCCTTCATTCCTGTACAATCATTGCCATCTTTATAGCCACCAAGGGTCTTTGGTGGTACTCCTTCATGTGGCCTCCCTCTCTCTCTCCATGGCTAGCTTGGACTTCCTTACAGCATGATGACCGTTTTCCAAGAAGAGCATTCCAAGAAGTATAGGCAGAAACTGCAGGTCTCTTAAGAAGTTAAACAGCCTCACTTCTAGGCTAAAATTTGGTGGAGTTAGATTGTAGACTCTGCCTTTTAATATAGGCATGGCAAAATTGAATGCAAAAGCGCATGTGAGATGGGAAATAATGTGGCCATCTTTGGAAACACAACACAGTGGCCTGTGTTTATTCACTTTACCATAAGTAAAGACTTGGAAAGGAATATAGAAGCATAGATCATTTTAAGCAAATCACCTTCTAAAACCTCAGGTTTCATAGGTGTTGTTACCTAAAATTGATATGCCTAAGAATGTACCTGTTTTCACCATCATTTTCTCCTTCACAAGAAAATGCCATATTCCTTACCCTTCCTAAATCTTACTAATGATTCATTTCCTGGGGAGTAAAAACCCATAGGTACCAAACACAGGGAAAATCTCCTTTTGTGATTAAGATATCCCAAATTAATAGAACTTGCAGTTTTTCTCTTTCTTACACATATTTCTCTTAACCTGAAGCTTAGCTGTGAAAGCAGGCATTAAAGTGGTCTACATTGATATATTCTGAATTCAGATGTGCTAGAGTGGGGTTGTGGTAGTAATGACAGTTATTGTTTTAATGACTTTGCCTCTTTTATTTCTTGATTATTTTCAAAGAATCCATTATTGTTAAGAGAGAGCCTTGGGAGAGCAAAGCTAATAGAGTATCCATGAGAAACATTGAATTCCGAAAAGCAGATCTTTCAGCTATTCTTGGTTCTTTATGCTTAGGACACATCAAGTGCAAAGAAGGTACCTTTCATGCCGAAGTTATTTTGGATGACAATTGTTTCAAATGTGACTGCAGTATTCTCTAGGACTATTAAACCCATGAATACCACTTTTACATGATTTCTTTCATACTTGATATGCATTTATCTATAATACAGCATTGTGTTTTATCAAGTCATATCAAGAAAATTCCATTTAAAGCATCTTATGAAATTTTATCTTTAGTATTTTCTATATACTATTAATATAATAATCCTATTGTCTAATAAATAAATTTACATGCTGGCTTCTGAGGCGAATAATTTTTTGTAGTATATCCCTTTTTTATTAAATTCATAGGAAAAGTTTTCTATGTTTAATGAAATGAGAATGAAATGATGTTATTTCTGATTTTTTTAATTTTTAATTTTTCTTTTGAAATGACAACAGTAGAATGATTTTTGTACTCTATTTTTATTTAATTACTCCAAAAGCCAGACCCCAGAGTTCAATATGCACAAACATTCACTGAAGACTATTATATCTTTTGGCATACTTCTTATTACATAAATTATTTTAGTTGTGCTATATTGCATGCTGTAAGTTTAAGTTAGCTAATGATAAATAACATGTTGCTTTACCATCTTATTTTATAACATATTTTGTAAAAGTAGATAAATCAATTTTATCAGAATTGCATTATTTTAATCTTGTCTGCTTTTAGTACTTTGTCCTACAGTATATATTCTGTCATTTCTTAGCAGTTTTTATGCTATTCCTTGAAACTCACATTAGCACATTTATTTGAATTGAAAAAAATGAGGTCACATTCTTTCTGGCAGAACATAATTTTCATTTGGAGATTGGTTTGACAGTTAGGACTGGCATTGCTAATTGGGTTATAGGACAGACATTTTCCCTAAATTGAATAAGCTTAGCAGCTCTAAGTTTTTTTTTTTTAACATTTTATTATGAAAAATCTGAAACATATACAAAGGTAGAGAGAATGAGACAATGAATTTGCATATAATGCCACCCACCTTCAGCAGTTACTAACTCATTGCCAGTTATTTTTTCATCCATATCTTTTTCTCCCATTTTCCTTTTTTTATACATCCTCCTTGGACATTTTTAATCTATAAATATTTCAAAATACGTCTCTCAAAGATGAGGATTTTTTTTTAAGATAAGGATTTTTAAAAGAATACATAATCACAACACATTCATCACACCTGAAAAATTAAAAATAGCTTCTTAATATTAAATTTCCAGGGAGATTTTAATGAAAATATATTTAAAGAATATGAAATATTTTATTAAACCATATAATATTGGCAAAGATACAATAAAAAGATTTCCCAAACTCTTTATTAGTATATCTGGTTAAATAAGGTACCTCTAAATAAAAGATAATTAGTATAGTGAAAAGGTATTTGATAAATCTTGGTAATGCCTTTAGAATACTTCTCAAAAACTGAGAAAGTAAGTGGCTCCAATGAGTGGATTATGCATACTTTTGCAAGTCAGGGGCTTTCCAGTTCCTTGCTTTTAACACTTAAAGGAAGACCTAATTGATAGAGTACTAAAAATTATTTTTGGTGATAGATAACTGTGATTTTTTTGATATATGACTACAGAGGAGTTCAAAGACCTGAGAATCACTGCGTAATGAAACTCGTTTCATTCCAATCTACCTATTTATATGAGTAAGATTTCATAGTATTTAGACCTGTAAAAACAAAAAATAGGAAAAAACTTTATATTGAATTCTATCTCATTCTAGCCATGACATATTATTTTAAGGAGCAATAAACTAATATATTTTAAGGCTCTGTATATTTCTTTTAAAAATACATTTCCAATAAAATTTTACCTTTGGCTTAGTTATCAAACTGTATAATTGATAAATTATATGCTAATGGTTAAAATAATTCAAACTGAAAGATTTTTTTAAACACTGAGATCCATGAACAAAACCAGTTAAATACCAATTTTATTCTGTAGACGAGTTTGTAGACATATTTTTGTTTGGAGAATTATGCTAGAGTCATCACTAAAAAGACTTCGGATATAAAAACATTCCACATCATGATAAAGTTCTCTAAAAAATGAAATGGAAGGGCAAGTTCAAGGATAAAAGGAGGGAAAGCTGTATAATTTCTGACCTTGTTCATATGGGGTTTCTTTTCGATTTTTTTTGTGGATGATGATAGATAACAATTCAATGTTGTATTTATATTCTACATTTAAAAGATCATTTTATTTGAAAATTTTAATAATTCTAATAGATTTAAAAATTTATTTTACAGTTATTTAAGGTGATAAAAACATTTAGATTATTTTCTTAGAAATTATTTGATGTGTTAGAGTATATATAGTTTTTCAAAATTCCTTTAGAGTGTATTTGAGCAAAAATGTTTGAAGACCACTGGACTAAAAGAACTGGGCAGCTTGGAGAAGGAGATTCTTCTTCATGCTAGACCCATCTCCTAATAAATGCCTTTACCTGGATATCTTAAATAGCAGTAATTCAATATAAACCGATCATTGTTAAATGGGTAGATTAGCAGTCATTTCAAAGAGCAGTTACCATAGGCAACCAAAAGCTACAGTTGACATTAATTACATTTAAATTCATCCCTTGATAAATGCTGTTCTTTGAGATAGGGTGATGATGCCTGCAAACTAAAACACTTGGACATAATTTTGTTTCCTGCACGGGAAAAGCTAATAATTGGAATTTTCTACAGAGGTTGAGAAATGTCAGTGAATAGCGTCAACGTGGCTTAGAACTGCCCACTTTTTCATCTCTGCTGTTCTTCCTTTGTCATCAGAGCATTTTATATTTGTGACCTTAGCCTTCAAATGGAGTCGGGCACATATATGAAAAGATTACAGCCTATATGAGTTCAGTTCCTTGAAAAATATGATGTCTGCTTTTTATTGCTGAAAAACTATGATGTGTACAAAGAGCAACTTTAAAGGTAGAAGGACAAATGAATTTTATTTTCAACGATAAATTTTAAACACTTTAATTCAGATAGACACCTGTATATATGTTCAGTTTTCAACCATCTTAAAATGCTCCACAAAAAGAAACAACAGCTCTTCTATTCTCCCTCCACCTTTGGTAAACATCAGAATGGTAAATAGAAACTGTGTATAAAATAAACTCTAATAGTCAGCTACTGCTGTTTTAAGAGTTGTAAATATAGAATAACAGAGGATAGCCAACAAGTAAGAACTAGAATATTGATTTGAAATGTTCGAGAAAGCAAGATTATAATTAATATATTGTTAGGAGTAACAAATTCAGATGTCTAAACTGGCCAAAAAGGAAACCAAAGTAAGCGAAACAGTTTGGGAAGATAAGAACTATTGCTGCCTGTAGGAGCTAGTTTTGTCTGAACAGGGCTAGTGGGTTGCCAGATCCTCTGATATTTCAAGAGAAACTGGAAATCCAGATTTCATGTGAAATCTGATTTTTACAAAAAGTTTAAGCAGTGAATTCAAGATTTTTAAAGGAGTAAGTAGGTCAAATAAAACACATCTTTGTGCTGAATTTGGCCTGTGGTCTGTCCCTTTATGACTTTTGCTTTATCACTGTTCTAAATTCTTCCTTTGAAATTTGATTAAATACCTCCTAAGATAAAATGTCACAAGTTGAATTTTTGCAAAATTCTAGCTATGCCTTATTTCAAAGTAAGCCTTTTAAAAATTTTATAGGTTTTGCTCTCCATAAAAGTCTATTATCCTATACTCCAAAGGGCTAAGGCGAATATATTATCTTGGAGTCTTGGGTTTTAGCTCTGACTTGGTTATATTTCTGTTATTCTTGGCATCCAACTTTGTAGATAAATGTACCCTAGAGGCAATAAACACTGAAAGGCCTTGGTGAAAGAACCACATTTGCTCCTTTTTTCAATAAGACTTAAGGCTACAATTGCGTGAAAGTACGAGGAGAAACATAAAAGGTCTTACACATTGAGGGACAAGGAGCATAGTACCAATTCATCATTTTTAGTTCTCAGAACTTAATCAAGTATTCAGGTTTTCACATTGGGGTAACTCTCATTGGTCATTTGTTTTTAATCACTAATTATAAGACAGAGCAGATTAAGTTTCCAATGAGGAAAAGTCCCTGTTGACTTCCTGTAGTGAAGGTATGCACTTGAACACAATCTGCTAAGGAAATTCTACTCTTCTGATGATGATGGGTAATACCTACTTTCAATTTTCCTTTTATGTGTGTAGACATAAAGCAATCCCCTTTCTACAGCTTTAAATTTTACTGCTGTAAGCATTTAGCTGTCTAATAATGACCTGGATGTCAATAGTTCCTGCCAGTGTTCAAACAGATAAAGACAATATTTCATTCAGAATAAAGATATACAGAATGAAAAAAATAAGGATTTCCCCAAATGGTGATTTGGGTTGTCTGGGGGAAATTTTATTTTCTACACGTGAGGACCACCTCATTATTTTGTGCTAAGCCTAATGTGCCTTATACACCGTGTCAGACCCACCGTGCCTGGGGACACGTGTGCGTTGGGGTGAATTGTCTCTCTGTGTATAATGTATCGCACGCATGTAGCTATCCAGCAGTCACAAGCAGAAGATAGTCGAATACAGAGAGACAGTCTGGGCCTCGAAGATATCACTGAGCAATTTAGTTTTTCAACCCCAAAGCTTCTCTGTCTCTGCACCTGGTATGTGATATGGATGAGCCTGTTAAACCAAGTGAAAAACATCCTGACTCTTAAGAAAAGTCCTTGAGTTATAGTCCTACATACTTTTTTTGTGTAATACCCAGGTTTTTTCTTGTGTGTTGTATATGTTTAGAAAACCTTTGTCCTTTTGCATATCATGTAATAAAACTAAATATAAAGTTGAAAAAATTTTATAGGGAATTTGATCAGTAATGGCTTGGGTAGTAATTAAAGACAGGAGCCACATGATCAACCTCATTGAGCACAACTCTATTAAAGCTTGAGCTTTTAATTCATTCTTGGCTTATAACACAAATTTGTTGGGAACATTAGGAAAGTCTTCTGAAATGACTTTGGGTTAAATTTGTCAGAGAATCTTTAGCCCAAGTCTGATTATTTTTTTCATAATTAAAAACACTTTAAGACTTGGAAATTATAATATTGATGAATAAATGGCCTATCTTAAAAAAGAAATGAATTGGTCATTATTGAACTGGACTTAATTGAAATTATTTTAAAGATTTCCAACCTTGTGTAGTATGAAAGAATAATCAAATGAGTTGTTTGGCATGAATTACCTTACAGCAAATGCTATATGTAATTTCTCAATTATTTTAATATTTTCTTATTATCATGACCTTATATATTATGGGATTTGGATCAAAATAGTAAAATTAGTTTGTATGAATACTGCTTGATTTTTGATTTTACTGTCTTGTCTATTTTAAAGTGTATTTAGTCCCAGTGTGTGCTAAAATGAGTATAGAAGGTTATTGGGAAGAGGTTGCAGTTTGTAGAACACACTCTCTGTAGAAAACATTTTTCCTGATGAATGCTTATCCTTTTTGTCAGATTCCACCTGCCAAGAACAAATTAGTCCATTGTGTCTCTCTGATTTACAAAGACATCAAAACCAAACCCACAATTATAAACCTTATTTACTATCCGGTCAATTGGGTACTGTGTTAAGTCAGACTTAAATAGCCTTAAATTGCTCTTTGGAGATGGCATATCTATGGTTCCCCATTGGACTGGACTGCAATCATATGAAAAGGATCGCAAATTCTAACTGAAATAGAGAAGAATAGGAAATGCTGCCTAAGACTGTGACTCAGTCCAGCCAGTTATGTGCTGACTATTTCATGGGAGCCGAGTCCTGGGTTGGCATCGTAGAAACAATTAGCAATGAGTCAGGGTTTCTGGAGAAGCTTTGCAGCTCAAAGAGGAAGTTCCTAAAGTAACTAAAGTAATGTAGACCAAAGTGCCACTAGAGAAAAGTGTAACAGGAAAACAGTAAGAGAAGAGAGAAGACCTTTTAGAGGAAGCTGATTTGAGTAGGGCCTTGGAGGATGAGAATACCTTTGTCACTGGGGTATCCTCAAATGACAAAGAATTGTAGGGGATGATTTTATTTGAACTTGCTGTTTCTTCTTTAGTTGGTAGTAGTATGCCAGTGTTACCTTCTGGTTTTTATAATTATACTATGGTTATATGAGATGTTAACATTAATGGAAACTAGATGAAAGATATGTGGACAACTTGTGGTACTATTTTTTTTTAATGAGGTAAAATCACATAACAAAACTAACTGTTGTACTTGTCATAGAATCTCTAGTTGTACAATTTATAAAGTGTACAATTTAGTGTCATTTAGTACATTTTCAATGTTATGCAACTATCAACTCTATCTAGTACCTTTTGATCACTCCAAAAGGAAACCCTCTACCCATTAAGCAATCACTCTCCCTTCCTCCTTACTTCCAACCCCTAGCAACCACTAATCTGATTTTTGTCTCTGTAGATTTTACTATTTTGAATATTTCACATAAATGGAATTATATAGTATGGGACATTTTGTATCTGCCTTGTTTCACATGGCATTGTATTTTTAAGATTCATCTATATCATCCCATATATTATTACTCCAGCCCTTTTTGTGGCTGAAAAATAATCCATTATACTTATAGATATATGACATTTTATCTGTTTACCCAGTGGTGGACAGGTGAGTTATTTCTAATTTTTGGTTATTGTGAATAGCACTGCTAAGAGCATTCGTGTAGAAGTATTTGTTTGAATACCTATTTTCAGTTCTTTAAGATACATACCTAGGTGTAGAAATGCAGGGTCATATGGTAATTCCATGTTTAGCTTTTCGAAGAACTGCCAAACTGTTTTCCACAAAGGTTACACTATTTTACATTCCTACCAGCCATGTATGAGAGAAATAGGAATTTCTTTACATCCTCTCCAATATTTGTTATTTTCTGGTTTTTGATGATTGCTGTTCTAGACTGTGAGGTTGTTTCTCTTTGTGGTTTTGATTTGCATTTCCCTAGTGATTAATGATGTTGAGCATCTTCTGATCTATTTGATAGCCATTTACATATCTTGTTTGGAGAAATGTCTAGTATTTCTTCTTTTGTTGCTTGTTCTTTTGGTGTCATATCTAAGAATTCTTTGCCAAATCCAAGGTTATGAAGATTTACTCTTGTGTTTTCTTTTAAAAGTTTTATAGTTTTAGCTCTGTGATCCATTTTGAGTTAATTTTTTATATGTGGTGTGAGGTAGGTGGTCTAAATTTATTCCTCTGCATGGTCCAAAACTCTGAAATTAATATTTATAAAAGAATCCTCATTATTTTCCACAGTCCTAGAAAACCTTCTATGATACTAAATAATTTATTTTCTTATTCTTTATAAAAAAAGAATTAAAGACATACATATAAGAACTAAATCTAAAAAACTCTTACAAGGAAACATCTTCATGACCTGGCATTAGGCAATGGATTTTTAGGATATGGTACCAAAGGAACAAGCAACAAAAGGACAAATTTAAGAATTTGTGCTTCAGAGGCCACCATCAAGAGAGTGAAAGGACAACCCACAGACTGGGAGAAATAATGACAACTCATATAACAGATAAAGGTCTAATGTCCAAAGTATATAAAGAACCCTTACAACTCGACAATAAAGAATAAATAATATAATTTTAAAAAATGGGTAAAGGATCTGAGTAGTCATTTCTCCAGAGAAGATACGCAAGTGCCCAATAAACACATGAAAACATGTTCAACATCTTTAGCCATCAGGAAAATACAAATTAAACCACAATTAGATACTACCTCACAGCCTCTAGGATGCCTGTAATAAAATAAACAGACAAAAATAAGTGTTGACAAAGATATGGAGATACTGGCATCCTCTTGCATTGCTGGTGGGAATGTAACATGGTGAAGTATCTTTGGAAAACAGCTTGACAGATCCTCAAAAGGTTAAACATATACTAACCTTATGACCCAGCAATCCCGCTGTATACCTGTATACTAGGTGTATATACAAAAGAGTTGAAAACATTTTTCTGGGTAAAAACTTGCACATGAATGTTTGTAGCAGCTGAAAAGTAGAAACAAGCCAAATGCCCATCGACAGACAGATAAATGGATATATAAAATGTATAGCCACACAATGGACTATTATTAGACCATAAAAAGGACTGAAGTACTGATACATGCTTCAATATGGATGAACATGAAAACATTATTCTAACTGAAAGAAGCTAGACACAAAAGGCCACATATTGTATAATTCCATTTAGATAAAATATCTTAAATAGCAAAAGGCATATATAAAGCAGATTCATGGTTGCCAAGGACTAGAGGGAGGGAAAATGAAGAGTGACTAATGAGTACAGGATTTCTTTTTTTGGGTAATGAAAGTGTTTTTGATTTTGGTAGAAGTGATAATTGTACACTGTGAACATACTAGAAAACACTGAATAGTACACTTTAAAGGAGTGAATTTTAGGGTATATGAAATATATCAGTAAAAATAAATTTTAAAATGTTTAACATGAGATTTTTCTGTTTTAAAACAATTCTCATTTGATGTTTATCTTTTTTAAAGTATTTTTATTTTATTTTTTAGGAATTTATCATGGCATCCTGCATTTACCACTAAAAGTAAAATGCGAATTCCACATTCTCATGCTTTTATTGATTTGACTGAAGATTTTACAGCAGGTGAGTTGCACATAAATGTGAAGTATTTGTTTTGAACTGCCAAAGAATTAATGGGATTTTATTTACTCTCTATTTCGTAAATATTAAATATTAAATACTGAATATTAAAACAAAACTGTTAAAAGGGTATAAGAAAGTCAGTGATATTGGAAACATGGAAAAAGTACTAACTATAATAAATCTTTAGTTGTCGTTTTTGTTGTTTGCCCATAATCATCTCAAAATTTGAATCCTTCACTTTTTATGAATTCATGATATTTTGGGCACATGTTGCCGGATGTGTCTTTTCAATTTAAAAATTCTTGACTAATAAATGCTATAAATGTAATTATAAGAAAAATATTTAGCTTAAGTACTGAAAGAATTTCAAAGGCTTTTAAGGCTTGTTATTGTGGAAAATTTTAGAAAACATAAAAAACTAGACAATAGAATAATAAATGTACATTCAGCCATCACCTAGCTTCAACAATTGTCAACATATGGCTGATCTTGTTTCATTTGTAAACCCATCTACCAGTTTCTCCCACTCCAAAATTTTGATAATTTTAAACAGAATCACAAACATATAAATTTATTAATACTTCAATATGTATCTTTAAATGATAAGGATGTTTTATTTGTACCCACCAGAAGATCATTTTGAAACATAAAAATAATTAATATTATTTCTCAATATCATTGAATATCTAGTCACTATTCAGAATGCTCCAATTTTCTCCTACATGTTTTTATCAAATCAGGAATTAAACAAGGTCTATACAGACATAGAAAGAAACATCAGTGCTATAGAATTACTCAGTGTGGATATTTCTGATTGTATCCCCGTGGTGTTAACATTGTTACTCTGTTCCTATATTTCCTTTAACCTAGTAGTTAGATTTGGAAGCTTAATCAGAATCAGGGTTCATTTGTGGGCAATGGGGTGGGAGGCACTGTCAAGAATATTTCTTAGGTAGTGCTATATGTTTTAGCTCATTAGGAGACATAAGTTCTATCTCTTGTGATGTTAAAATTGATCAATAGATTCAGTTTTCCTCTGTTGGTGTATCATATACTATAATGCTCTCTAATGATTTTAGCAGCTATTAATAATCATTGTCAGGTCTGTTATTCCAATAGGAGTTACAAAATTACAGCACACTAAATCTATCACTCCTTTGCATATATGATTAGCTGAATTTTTTATGAAAAAAAAGAAAGGATCTGCCATAATCATCTCTTTAGCCACCTGAAGTACAGGTGAGACAGGCAACATAAATGCTTGATTTTTTTTCTCTACTTCCTATCTTACCAGTTTTCAAACCCAGCCTATCAGATTTTGCAATGACAGTTTTATACAGTGTACTAATTATAAATGGATAATTGTAATTATTGGCTGCTAAAAGTAATAAAACTTACTTCCTTTAAAAGTATTCCTTGATAAAAACCTAAAATTTATTTGAGAAATAGGTAGCAAATAATATTTGTATAATTTAAACCTCATACTAATTCTGGACTGATTATGAGTTTTACTAGAGCATTTTCATTATTAAGATACAATTTACGAAGTTAAGAAAATTTGAATACCCAAATATACTCTGGATTTTACTGATTAAAACACACACACACACACACACACATACACATACAAATTTAACTTTTGTCCAGTAAGGTTTTTATGGTCTGAAGATTTTAGGTTCTTGAATATATGCTTAGGTTAGAAAGAGAAGAGAGATTTTAAGAAAAGAAAACAGAGGTTATTTTAAACGTCGCTTATTCAGTATGCTAAATCATATGAAACCCACAATAATAAGATATTGACTACATTGCCATAGAAGTTGTCTTTTTTTTTTTTTTTTTTTTTTTTTTTTTGAGACAGAGTCTCACTCTGTTGCCCAGGCTAGAGTGCCGTGGCATCAGCCTAACTCACAGCAACCTCAAACTCCTGGGCTTAAGCAATCCTGCCTCAGCCTCCCAAGTAGCTGGGACTACAGGCATGTACCACCATACCCAGCTAATTTTTTTCTATATATATTTTTAGCTGTCCAGATAATTTCTTTGTATTTTTAGTAGAAACGGGGTTTCACTCTGGCTCAGGCTGGTCTCGAACTCCTGACCTTGAGCGATCCTCCCGCCTCTGCCTCCCAGAGTGCTAGGATTACAGGCATGAGCCACCACGCGCGGCCAGAAGTTGTCTTAAAAGCTCATTTTTTTTTTTTTTTTTTTTTGAGACAGAGTCTCGCTTTGTTGCCCCGGCTAGAGTGAGTGCTGTGGCATCAGCCTAGCTCACAGCAACCTCAAACTCCTGGGCTTAAGCGATCCTACTGCCTTAGCCTCCCGGGTAGCTGGGACTACAGGCATGCACCACCATGCCCGGCTAGTTTTTTCTATGTATATTTTAGTTGGCCAGATAATTTCTTTCTATTTTTAGTAGAGACGGGGTCTCGCACTTGCTCAGGCTGGTCTCGAACTCCTGACCTTGAGCGATCCACCCGCCTCGGCCTCCCAGAGTGCTAGGATTACAGGCGTGAGCCACCGCGCCCGGCCAAAAGCTCATTTTTCAAGAAAAGGAAATTCTAGAAGGGGAGAGAAAAATGGCAGAGTAAAGGTGACCTCCTGGATTCCTGCTCCCAGAGAAAGAGGCATAGATCTCAGTCTGCTACACATGAGTGGATCGCTCCCCTGTGAGAACAGTGTTGTGAATCAGCAGAGAATCAGTGTGGAACACAAAAAACAGGGGAAACAAAAGGTGAACAGGACATAGGATCTCGAAATCTGGAGAGTGCGAGACAAACAATAGAGCATAGAGCGTGGGATGGCTGAGCCCGCCTCGCCAGCGAGTGAAGTGGGATCAGACCCACAGGAGAACATCTTGCTTCCCCACTGATCTCCGCACCCACTCATACAGGGACCTGCCTGAGGTTGGTGCAAAGTCACGGCAGGAGATGTGGGGCTCTGTGGAGAGGGGACAATAGCGGGAAGCATTTTGAACTTCGCGGAGCTCTGTGCCAGGACTGCACTGGGTGGCAGAGGGACTGGTCTGAGATACCGCTGGAGGGAGTTCGTATACAGGTAGCTTGCCTCTAGCAGGCAGCGGGACCAGAACAGAGGTGAACACTAAGTAGTGGACTCTAACCTGGAAACTGCCATGGGAGAATAGGCCCACTCAGGGTGGGTCAGAAAGAGCGAGAGCTACTGCTGGACAGGCGTGAGATTGTGGGAGGGCAACATAAAAGAGACAACAGGGCACCCTAATGACTCAGCTCCCCAATCCAGCACCTGCCAACTCCTGAACAGTCACCCCCAGTGCTAACGCTCTATGGGTAGGCGGTCACCATCTTTGGTATCCACAACCCAGCCACTGCACTGTGATACGGTGTCGAGCAGCTCCCTTCCCCCAGCCCAGGGACTCTCCCGACAAGCTCTGCCCTTACATGACCTACAGCCAACTAGCCAGCCCCATTTTGATGGGAGAATTCTGAATACTTCTCTAGTCCTGGGAGGCTAACGTCTGGGGGGCTTACAGACTCTGGGGCACTGGGCGGACTGGGGCACCACCATCTCCCCCTAGCCAGCATCTTTCGCGCCGAAAGTGGTAGACTCCACCCCTGGAGGTAGGGAGAGACAAGAAAAGCCACTTTCCCTCTGTGACTAGTGTGAATCCACAGGGCCTTGGTGCAGATCAACAGTTCACATCCCAGTGGCTTTGCTCGTCAGACCTGTTTGGGTCATCCAGTAGGACCACAACTCTGGGGCTGGATTACTGCCTCCGGTCAGCTGCCAACAGTGGGGTCTGTGGTCAGGGAACAAAAATCCTGCCAAGAGGCCAAAACAGGCTCCCCAAGTAACCCATCCCATCAGGAGCAGCCTCCCAACTGTGGTAGAAGAACCCTGAACATCATATTAGTGGCTCCCCCTAGCGGCAGATCAAGCAACCATAGAAGTGCACACGTCCAGCTGGTAGGCAGCAGCTGCGATCTGCCTTACTCCTAAACAGCAGCTACTGGAACAGAGCCTAAACAGGGCATATTACTTTCCAAACAAAAACTGAAAGGTGTGAAGCAATGACTGATCCAGATGGGAAGGACTTAGCGAAAGAACTCGGGAAGTATGAAGAAACAAACGGAAAGCACACCCCCAAACAGGAACACCAGCTTTCTAGCAACGTACATTAACCAAATTCAGAACACTAAAATGACAGAAGAAGAATTTCGAACATGGATTGTACAAAAACTCAATGATATGCAAGAAAAAGTGGATAACCAACACAAAGAAACCACAAAAATATCCAGGACTTGGAAGAAAAATTCACTAAAGAAATTGAAATATTAAAGAAAAATCACACTGAACTCCTGGAAATGAAGAATTTATTCAAGGAACTATAAAACACAATGGAAAGCCTAAAAAACAAGGTAGATCAAACAGAAGAAAGAATCTCAGAGATTGAAGATAACACCTTCCAATTA
Source organism: Varecia variegata (assembly GCA_028533085.1). NCBI lineage: Eukaryota > Metazoa > Chordata > Mammalia > Primates > Lemuridae > Varecia > Varecia variegata. The sequence goes on along the minus strand of CM052442.1, from coordinate 87,788,646 downwards.
AATAAGTCAGTCACAGAGATAGCACAGAGACATAAGAGAAAAGAGCAAAGCCTACAAGAAATGTGGGATTATGTGAAGAAGCCTAACATGAGAGTTATGGGCATCGCTGTGGGTGAAGAAAAAAATGTGCAATGGTTGGATAAGCTATTTGAAGATATAATATAATATAATATAATATAATATAATATAAATTTCCCAGGCCTTGCTAAAAATCTAGATATCCAGGTACTAGAAGCTCAAAGGATTCCTGGGAGATTCATTGCAAACAAGAAGACACCACGGCATGCAGTCATAAGATTGACCAAAATATCCACAGAGGCCCTTCTACAAGCTATAAGGCGAAAGGAACAAGTAACATACAAAGGAAAGCCCATGCGAATAACGCCAGACTTCTCAACTGAGACCTTACAAGCAAGAAGAGATGGGGACCCCATTCTCACTCTTCTGAAACAGAATAATGCCCAGCCTAGAATCCTGTACCATGCAAAACTAAGTTTTGTATACGAAGGAGAAATAAAGACATTTTCAGATAAGCAAAGACTGAGGGAGTTCACCAAGACAAGACCAGCCCTCCAAGAAGGACTCAAAATAGTGTTAGACACGGATGAGCACAGTAAACACTCACGAATGTGAAAGCATTCACAAGCTAAAGATCAACGGCCAGATACCACAGTGGCTCAAGAGAGAAAACAAAGCAACAAAGTTCAACCCAACAGGATGAACAGAAATTTGCCCCACCTATCAGTTCTCTCAATAAATATGAATGGCTTGAACAGCCCACTTAAGAGACATAGGCTGGCCCAATGGATAAATGCACACAAGCCAACTATCTGCTGTCTTAAGAAAACACATCTAACCTGCAAGGATGCATTTAGACTCAAGAAGAAGGGGTGGAAAACAATATTTCAAGCAAATGGAAGCCAAAAGAAGGCTGGCGTGGCGGTTTCGATTTCAGATAACTTAGTCTTTAAATCAACAAAGTAATGAAAAACAAAGAAGGTCACTATATAATGGTGAAGGGTACAGTTCAAGAAGAGAACATAACAATTCTAAATATGTATGCACCCATCTTAGGTGTACCCAGATTCATAAAACAAACTCTACTTGATCTAAACAAAATCATAAACAGCAACACCATAATAACCGGAGATTTCAACACTCCACTGACAGCACAGGACAGATCCTCCAAGCAGAAAATTAAACAAATAAGGGACTTAAACAGAACTATAGAACAAATGGGCCTGTCATTTACCGGACATTCTACCCAAAAACCACTGAATATAGGTTCTTTTAATCATCTCATGGGACATTCTCTAAGGTTGACCATATCCTAGGGCACAAAGCATGTCTCAAAAAATTTAAAACAATAGAAATTATACCATGCATCTTCTCAGATCACAGTGGAATAAAAGTAGAAATCAACCCTAACAGAAACTCTCATTTCTACACAAAGTCACAGAAACTGAACAACCTTCTCCTGAATGATTATTTCATAAATGAGGAAATCAAGATGGAAATCAAAAGATTCTTTTAACTAAATGTCAAAGGAGACACAAGTTATGAAAATCTGTAGGACACAGCTAAAGCAGTCCTGAGAGGAAAGTTTATTTCCATAAATGCCTATATCCAAAAGACAGAAAGATCACAAATAGACAACCTCATGAATCAGCTCAAAGAGCTGGAAAAAGATGAACAGACTGACCCCAAACCCAGAAGAAGTGCAATTAGTAAGATCAAATTAGAACTAAATGAAATTGACAACAAGAAAACTATATGGAAGATTAATAAAACAAAAAGTTGGTTCTTTGAAAAAATAAATAACATTGACACACCTTTGGCTAGACTAACAAAAAGCAGAAAAGAAAAAACTTTTTTAAGCTCCATCAGGAACAAAAAAGGAGAAATTACAACTGATGCCACAGAGATACAAAATTTCGTCTATGAATACTACAAAAACCTTTGTGCACACAAACTGGAAAATGTGGAGGAAATGGACAAATTTTTGGAAACACACAGCCTCCCTAAGCTCAACCAGGAAAAAACAGAATTCCTGAACAGACCAATATCAAGTACTGAAATTGAAATAGCAATAAAAAACCTTCCTAAAAAGAAAAGTCTCAGACCAGATGGTTTCACACCCAAATTTTACCACACCTACAAAGAAGAACTGATGCCTATCCTGCAGAAATTATTCTACAACATTGAGAAGGATGGAATCCTCCCCAACACATTTTATGAAGCCAACATAACCCTGATACCAAAACCAGGAAAGGACGCAGCAAAGAAAGAAAACTACAGACCAATAACCCTTATGAATATACATGCAAAAATTCTCAACAAAATGCTAGCAAACCAAATCCAGGTGCTTATCAAGAAAATAATCCATCACAACCAAGTGGGCTTCATCCCAGAGATGCAAGGATGGTTCAACATATGCAAATCCTATAAATGTAATTCACCACATAAACAGAAGCAAAAACAAAGACCATATGATCCTCTCAATAGACGCAGAAAAAGCATTTGACAAAATTCAATACACTTTTATGATAAGAACACTTAACAAAATAGGCATAGACGGAGCTTACCTAAAAATGATACAAGCCATATATGACAAACTCACAGCCAACATCATACCGAATGGGGAAAAATTGAAAGCATTCCCACTTAGAACTGGAACCAAACAAGGTTGCCCACTGTCCCCACTGCTATTCCACATAGTGCTGGATGTCCTTGCGAGAGCAGTCAGGCACGAGAGCAGAATCAAGGGTGTCCAAATGGGGGCAGAAGAGATCAAACTCTCGCTTTTTGCTGATGATATGATATTGTATCTAGAAAACCCCAAGGATTCGACCAAGAGACTCCTGGAATTGATAAATGAATTCAGTAAAGTCTCAGGATACAAAATCAATACACACAAATCTGAGGCATTCATATACGCCAATAACAGTCAAACGGAGAACCAAATCAAAGACTCAATACCCTTCACAATAGCAACAAAGAAAATAAAGTACTTAGGAACATATTTAACTAAGGAGGTAAAAGACCTCTACAGGGAGAACTATGAAACAGGATGGAAATAACAGAGGACGTAAACAGGTGGAAAACCATACCATGCTCGTGGGTGGGCAAAATTAACATTGTTAAAATGGCTATACTACCCAAAGTGATCTACAGATTCAGTGTAATCCTTATTAAAATACCAACATCATTTTTCAGAGATATAGAAAGAATAATTTTACGCTTCGTGTGGAACCAGAGAAGACCCCGTATAGCAAAAGCAATCCTAGGCAATAAGAACAAATTGGGAGGCATCAATTTACCAGACTTCAAACTATATTATAAGGCTATAGTAATTAAAACAGCTGAGTACTGGCACAAGAACAGCGACATTGACCAGTGGAACAGAACTGACAACTCAGATATAAAACCATCCTCATATAGCCATCTAATCTTTGACAAAGCAGACAAAAACATACACTGGGGAAAAGAATCCTTATTCAATAAATGATGCTGTGAAAACTGGATAGCCACATATAGAAGACTGAAATAGGACCCACACCTTTCACCTCTCACAAAAATCAACTCACGGTGTGTAACAGACTTAAACCTAAGGCATGAAACTATTAGAATTCTAGAAGAAAATGTTGGAAAAACTCATATACATTGGCCTAGGCAAAGAATTTATGAAGAAGACCCCAAAGGCAATCACAGCAACAACAAAAATAAATAAATGGGACCTGATCAAATTAAAAAGCTTCTGCACAGCCAAAGAAACTGTCATGAGAGCAAACAGACAACCTACAGAATGGGAGAAAACTTTTGCATGCTACACATCTGATAAAGGGCTGGGATGATAACTAGAATGTATTTAGAACTCAGGAAAATCAGCAAGAAAAAATCAAACAACCCTATCAAAAAGTGGGCAAAGGACATGAACAGAAACTTTTCAAAAGAAGATAGACTAATTTGGCCAACAAACACATAAAAAAATGCTCAACATCTCTAATCATCA
>CM052442.1:87733170-87784534 GCA_028533085.1 Varecia variegata | reverse complement strand
ATAGACTAATTTGGCCAACAAACACATAAAAAAATGCTCAACATCTCTAATCATCAGGGAAATACAAATCAAAACCACAATGAGACATCACTTATCTCTAGTGAGAATGGCCTTTATCAAAAAGTCCCAAAACAATAAATGTTGGCATGGATGCGGAGAGATAGGAACTCTCTTACACTGCTGGTGGAACTGAAAACTAGTACAACCTCAGTGGAAAGTACCATGGAGATACCTCAAAGATTTACAAGTAGAACTACCATTTGACCCCGCAATCCCATTACTGGGCATCTACCCAAAGGAACAAAAGACATTCTATAAAAAAGACATCTGCACTCGAATGTTTATAGGAGCACAATTCACAATTGCAAAGTTGTGGGAACAACCCAAGTGCCCATCAATACATGAGTGTATTAATAAAATGTGGTATATGTATACCATGTAGTTCTACTCAGCCACAAAAAATAATGGTGATACAGCACGTCTTATATTATCCTGGATAGAGCTGGAGCCCATTCTACTAAGTGAAGTATCCCAAGAATGGAAAAATAAGCACCACATGTACTCACCATCAAATTGGTTTTAACTGATCCACACCTAAGTGCACATATAGGAATAACATTCATCGGGCATTGGGTAGATGGGAGGGGGAATAGGGGGATGGGTATATACATACATAATGAGTGCGATGCTCACCGTTTGAGGGATGGACACGCTTGAAGCTCTGACGGGGGGTGGGGGGCAAGGGCAATATACATAACCTAAGCATTTGTACCCCCATAATATGCTGAAATAAAAAAAAAAGAAAGACAAGGAAATTCTGTCGTTATATAGGTTCATTTTCTAGTATGTCATTCCTGTTAATACACACACAGTCTCACTTAAATTTTTTTGTTTTTTATAATTCCTTTTTAGGAAAAATCTATCTTAATGAAGGTATGGAAACTTAGTTTAAGTTCAATAGTATTAGCCTTCCTTAGACTTCCTTAAACAATATTGACTTTGCTTTTAAGTAATTTTTAAAGAATTTATGGTTATTCTTACACAATCAGCAAAATCCACCTTATAAAATTTTGTGATATGGGGTGGGGGGGGGCCTCAAGATGGCTGACTAGAAGCATCCAGCACTTGCCTGCTCCACAAAGAAGGCCCAAAACAGCGAGTAGATAACACATCAAATAGAGCATCTAAGACAAAACAATGGAATTCAACAGAGAAGTGACAGGGAACTTCTGAGACAAGGAAAGAGAGGGAACGGAAGCAGCCAGCCCAGCCAGAGTCGGCTGAGAGCCAGGAGTACCTTCCCAGTGTGAGGAAAACGTGAGAGATCCTCAGAAGTATGCATTTCCTCCTTAGACTCCGCAATCCTGGCCACGGAAGAACCCTTCAGCCCTGCTGGCCCTGAGACCATTATAGGGAGCTGCTTGGATTACTTGCAATAGCATTGTTCCAAAGAGGGAGTACATGCTTTGTCCCACACACACCCCCGAATACCCAAGCAGCAGCACACCACCATTTTGAGAACCTAGAGCCCATAAGGCTATATCCCTGTCCTGGAACCCAATAGCTTCTGCATCTCCACATCCATGAAGCCCCACTGACATTCTCCCCATGTACACCCAGAGGGCTAGAGCATTGTACTTGCAGCTAGACCCAGCAGTGTGGTCAAGTCCCCAGCACTCTAGCCAATGCAGTGTCCTATACCTCTGGAAACAGATGGTGCAGCACATCAGGGAGGCTACCCTTGGGACAAAGGTAGCCAAAGTGTGTACTCCCCAGAACATGACAACTGCCTGCCTGGGGCCACTGCACCTGGCAGTAGTCCTGCTTCCCTCCAGCAGTGGGCTGTCATACATCTGAAAATACCATTAGGAGGCCTAGGGACCATCCCACATGATTGGCCTTCTATGGCATGAGGTCAGTCCCACTCCACAAACCACTGTCACCACCCAAGCATGCTATCTGGGGGCCTTTGGACTGAACCACCCCACCTGCCTTAGCTGAAGCTCACACACACCACTTGGGAGTCCAAAAACAGGCCCACCCATCGGCCATGAGTGATGCCACATATTTTCAGAGGTCCAGGGGATCAACTTGCTTTGTTTGCCACCACTGGTGGCCATGCACACCATCAAGCAACTCATAACAGGCTCCCCAACTGACACCACTCCCACCTGTGCCTGTGTGTATAGTTTGGGGAAATGGGGATAAATCCATATCATTTGCCACCAGCACCCAAGCAGGTTGTCCAGAGGCCTGGGGTTTATTTGCCCCACCTGTCACAGCCCCCACCTGTGTGCACCATCAGAGTCCTGAGGACAAGTTTATGCTACTTGGCACCACCCACTAGTGCCCACTGGTATTCTCCAGCACCTGGGGATCATTCCACCCTGCCTGCTGAAGCCTGTGCCCACGTCTGCCAACAGAGAGCCTAAAGATAAGCCCACCCTGCCTGGTGCCACCACCAAGTACCAGCACAGATCATCCAGTGGCCTGGACACTGGCCCACCTGCCTGCTATTGTGGATATCCACATACTCTTTCTGGGAACCAGAGGATGGGCCTGCTGCCACCACAGCCACTGGCAGCTAGCAGCTACCCGCATGTCGCCTGGGGACTGGCATGCCTAGCCTGTCACCATTACTGCCATTGCCGGTTCCAGGCACACTGCTGGGAAGCCTAAGAAACCACCTGCCCAGCCAGCCACTGCCGCTGCCACCAACTGAGCAAAACGCCTGGAGGCCCAAGGAGTGGCCTACTTGGAGCTGCTACGACTTGTGTCATGTATGCCATATAGGGTCTCAAGGACCGGCACACTCGGCCTGCTACCACTGGAACCTGAGTACCCACCCATCTGACATTCCTATTTCTACCAAAGCTTCATTACAGACTCCACTAACAATAATAGCCTAAGCCACTGAGGAAGTAATAAACACAACTTATGCTGATTACAGCCAGAGAAATTTTACAAAGACTATACTACTGCATCCACCCAGAATCAAAGTCAAACCAACTCTAGAGATACATCTATAGGAAAAAGTCTTTCCCTATGAAGGCCAATTCACAAAATTGTAAGAAGCAAATGTAACACCAGAGGCACTGATACTAATGATGTAAGGACACAAGAAACATAAAAGAGCAATGAAACACAAACTCTACAAACACAGTAACTCTCCAGCAACAGATTCCAATGAAAAGGAAATGTATGAAATGCTTGTAAAAAGAATTCAAAACAGTGATAATGAAGAAGCTCAGTGAGATGCAAGAGAACACAGATAAACAATACAAAGAAATCAGAAAAACAATTGATGTACTGAATGAGAAATTCAACAGAGGTAGATATCATTAAAAAGAACCAAATAGAGTTTCTGGAATCAAAGAATTCAATAAATGAAATAAAAACTACAATCCAGAGCTTCAACATTAGACTAGATCAAGTAGAAGAAATAATGTCTGAACTTGAAGAGAGGTCTTTTGAAATAAACCAGTCAACAATAAGAAGAAAAAAGAATTTAAAAAAATGAACAAAACATGTGTGACATATGCAACACTGTAAAGCAATTAAATATTCAAGTTTTAGGTGTTTGGGGAGGAGAAAAGATTGGCAAAGGCATAGAAAACTTAACAAAATAATGGATGAAAACTTTCCAAGTCTTGCAAGAAATCTAGACATTCAGATGTAGGATACTCAGATTCCCAAATAGATTAAACCCAAAAAGTTCTCCTCTAGGCATGTTATAGTGAAACTGTCAAAAGTGAAAACCAGAGATAATTCTAAAAACAGCAAGAGAAAATCATCGAGTTACATATAAGGGAACCCCATCAGACTAACAGTGAATTTCTTAGCAGAAACCTTACAGGCCAGGAGAGAATGAGATGATGTATTCAAAGTTCTGAAAGCTGTCATACAAAATACTGTACTCAGCAAAGCTATTCTTTAAAATGAAGAAGAAATAAAGTCTTTCCCAGACAAGCAAACACTGAGGGAATTCATCACTCACCCTATAAGAAATGCTTAAGGGAATCCTACATCTGGAAGTGAATGGATGGTATATATCATCATGAAAGCACGGACAAGTATAAAACTCACTGGTAGAACAGACACACAAATGAGGAAGAGAAAGGACTCATATGTTACCACTACAGAAAACAACCAAACTGCAGTGATAACCAAACTGCAAATAAGTGAGAAAATGAGGAACAAAGAATATACAAAACAACCAGAAAACAGTTCACAACATGACACCACCTATCAATAATAACTTTGAATGTAAACTGATTACACTCCCCAATTAAAAGATACACACAGACTAAATAGATTAAAATACATGACCCAACAATATGCTGTCTACGAGAAACTCATTTCACATGTAAAGGCAAATATAGACTGAAAATGAAGGGATGGGAATGGATATTCCACACAGACAAAAAACAAAAGAGGGCAGGAATAGCCATACTTAGATCAGATTAAAAAGCTTTTAAGGCTAAAACAGTAAAAGAGACAAAGAAGGTCATTAAATAATGATAAAGGGATCAATTCAGCAAGAGGATATAACAAATTTAAATAATTATGTAGCTACTATTGTAGAACCCAGATTCATGAAACAAAATATTATTAGATCTAAAGGAAGAGAGAGACTCCAATACAATAATAGTCGCAGACTTCACCTCACTCTAATCATTAGACGGATTATCTAGACAGAAAATCAACAAAGAAACGTTGGGTATAAACTGCACTTTAGACCAAATGAACCTAACAGACATTTATGGAGCATTTTATCCACAACAACAAATTACGTATTCTTCTCCTCAGCACAGGGAACATTCACCAGGATAGGCCATATGTTAGGCCACAAAACAAGTCTCAAAAAATTTTGAAAAAGAGAAATCATGTCATGTAACTTCTCAGACCACAGTGGAATAAAACTAGAAATCAGTAACAAGGAACTTTGGCAATTGTACAATATGTGGAAATTAAACAACATACTCCTGAATGACCTTTGGAGTCAATGGAGATATTATAAAGTAATCCAAAAATGTCTTGAAACAAATAAAAATGGAAACACGACATACCAAAACCTATGGGATACCACAAAAGCAGTGCTAAGATTAATGTTTATAGCATTAAATGCCTACATAAAGAAAGTAGAAAGATTATAAGTAAACAACCTAACAATGCACCTCAATGAACTAGAAAAGCAAGAACAATACAATGGAACTGGAGGTCATTACATTAAGTGAAATAAGCCAGGCGCAGAAAGTTAAATACCACATGTTGTCAATCATATGTGGGAACTAAAAAAGGTGATTTGCAAAGGTAAAGAGTAGAATGATGCTAACCACAGGCTGGGAAGTGTGGAGTGGGGAATCAAGAGAGGTTTGTGAATGGGAACAAACCTATACTTAGAAGGATGAAGTTTTAGGGTTCAATAGCACAATAAGCTGACTTTAGTTAACAACAATATATTGTATATTTCAAAATACCTAGAATAGAAGATTTAAAATGTTCCTGACAGAAAGAAATGATAAATATTCGAGGTGATGGATATCCTAAAAACCCTGATTTGATCATTACACATTGTATACATGCATAAAATATCCCATGTACCCCATAAATTTATAAAAACATTATGCACCTACATTTTTTTGATTTTGTGATAAAACAAGTCGGAGTCATTTGTTTATAGAAGTTGAAATTTTGAACTAAACAATCTATTGCGTAAAATGTAAAGAAGTTTACTTCGTGACATTTCTGGTTAAAATATATGAGGAAATTTAAAAATCTATTATAATTGTGTTATTCAAAATCCTATCTCTGCTTTTGAAATCATTTCAGCAAATATTTATTGAGTACCTGCTTTATCTGAAGGCCTTTGCTATTTATTATGTGAGATCTACAGATGACAAGAAATGATTTCAGCCATCAAAGACCATTTAGTTACTGGGAAAAGCTGACAAATCTAGCAGTGATATGTGGCAGAATGAAATAGGTGCATATTAGTTACAAACTGCTATGTAATGACAAGGGAAGTAGTAGGAGGTGGTAATCCCACTATTCTTGGACCTGTAGAGTACTATACTGTTCAGGGCCGCGTGCGTTGGCTCATGCCTGTAATCCTAGCACTCTGGGAGGCCCAGGCAGGTGGATCTTTTGAGGTCAGGAGTTCAAGACCAGCCTGAGCAAGAGTGAGACCGTGTCTCTACTAAAAAATATAGAAAGAAATTAGCTGGACAACTGAATATATATAGAAGAAATTAGACGGGCATGATGGTGCATGCCTGTAGTCCCAGCTACTCGGGAGGCTGAGGCAGGAGGATAGCTTGATCACAGGACTTTTGAGGTTGCTGTGAGCTAGGCTGACGCCAGGCACTCTAGCCCAGGCAAAAGAGTGAGACTCTGTTTCTAAATAAATAAATGAATGAATACATATATAGACAGTTCAGCTAAAAAATTGGCCTAATAAAATAAAGGGGAGGGACTTATAGTTCTCATTGTCTATAATATACTAACTCCTTAAGATGTATAAAGCTTTTCTAAATAATAAACTCTAGAAGAAATCTTTTTTTTTTTTTTTTTTTTTTTTTTCAGACAGTCTTGCTCTGTTGCCCAGGCTAGTAGCTGAGACTACAGGTGTGAGCCACCATGACTGGCTACATTTTTTTTACTTTTTGTGGAGATGGAGTCTCACTGTTGCCCAGGCTGGTCTCAAACTCCTAGCCTCAAGGAATCCTCCTGCCTCAGCTTCCCAAAGTGCTAGGATTATAGGCATGAGCCACCACTCCCAGCCTAGGAGAAATTCTTAATATAAGTAGAACTTCCTATTGGAATTAAGACATATAATGAGGTAAATGAATTCTCAATAATTTTTTTCTTTTTTACATCTTTACTCTTTAATTTTTATTAAAAGCCAAAACTATGTGGCTTTTAATAACTCTTATTCACTATATGGTTATATCATAATTTATTTAATTCTTTTTTTGAATAGTTGTTTTCAGTTTTTTAAAATTTTTTTTGTTGCTGTGGTGCCTAATTTTATGCACATCTCTCATAAGTTCCTCAAGGAGAGTTTCTGAAAAAGAAATAAATGGTTAAAGAAGTATAAACATTTTTAACAAGGTGAAACATTGCTATGTTGCCTTGCAGAAAGGCTTATGAGAGTGCTTATTTGTCCCACCTTTGCCAGCACTGGGTATTACCTTTTTTGGATTATTGCCAATTTAATGGGTGAAAAAATGGTATTTCATTATTGATTTGACATGCATATCTCAGATTATTATTGAAATAGAATTTTTTTTCATATGTGAGTTGACCGTTTCTGTGTTTTCCCTTATGGATTGCTTGCTCTTCCTAAATTCTCAACTTTGGTTTAAAGTTCTGTTATTCTGACAACCAAGGCACTTATATCCAACCACTGGCAATTCTGACTCAGTCTGCTGCAGCCTTCCAAATAGTCTTCGATGATTTGAGTTTTTGAGTAGTGCATATCAGTCTTTATCAATACATTATTCTGACTATCTTATTCATTTCAATAATACATGTTAAGAAAATAAAGCCTTGCTTTTAGTCCCTTGGCCCACCCTTCCATGCACAGCAGAAACAGCCATTGATCAACTAAGGTAGACTGTGTTACACTCCATTATTCCTGCAAAAGAAAATCAACATCACCGTCTCTTCAGCTCATTTGATAACTAACGAATAGGCATTTGCTTTCAAAAACAGAGAGAAAATATCAGAATCCAGGTTCTTGTCTGACAGTGGAATTCTGGTATCGAAAGTCCAGTTGAGAAAGAAGATATTCATAGATGAATGACTGAGAACGTGTAGACCATTAATCTCTTCTGATATTCTTGATTTTGGAGAATTTGATTTTAGATGCACATGTATTTGAGGAAATAGATGGGATATACATGCAGGAGACCATTGTCAGTTTCGCCCTAGAGCTTGGGAAAAAAGGTCAAGGGCAGAGTCTAAAGCTTGGGAATCTTCTAGATTGTTGAGGCCATGGAAAAGGCTGATCTACAAAAAAGTGAACTTACAGAGTTAAAAACAGAGAGCTAAGAAGTCAACATTTAGTTGGTTTCCTTTTGAATTATTTAAAGTAACACAATTATGGTAAGAAATTAGCACAGTACATAAGTTTATAAAGAAGAGGCAACCACTGTCTTCAGTTTTTTCTTCTTGGAATGTTCTCTGCAGATAGACACACACTTTCCTTTTTGATCCAAATGGAATTGTGTGTATATATCATTGTGATTGTCTTAATTCAGATATATTGACATATCAGCATATATAGATTGACAATTTTTTTCAAATACTTTCATGGTATTTTATTACATAAAGATATTAATAGTATAATTTAATTAAATGCTCATTTCTTGGCTTGCATTTGTATATTTTTCTTTTCTGTTTACAGCATTGCTTCATTAAACATTTTTATACCCACATCTCTATATTCTTGTGCAATCATGGGAGTGTTAGATGTTCCCCGCACTTTAATTAAAGTTGTATATGTGCATTTTTTCCCTTAAATATCTTTTATTATGGAATATTTCAAATTATACTAAAGAAGATAAAGAATAAACTAGAATTAGCAAAGAATTAAAATATTGTTTTTATTCTAATAAATATTACAGCTTCCCTTCAGAGGCTATATCAATTTACATTCCTACAAAAAAGTATGAAAGTACTTATTCTTGCCAGCATTGGACATTTTCTATCCTTTGTTTTTTAAAATATATATTTATTAATTATGGGTTATTTCAGTCATACAGAAAAATAGATATAACACTTGGCATTTTAAGTGTTCATATTTTTGTCAGTTTCATAGGTGAAAAATCATACTTTGTTTTGATTTCCATTTCTTGAGTTGTTATTAATTTAATATACAGCTTTTCATATATTCACTGGTCATTTATAATTCTTTTTCTTTGAATTACTCATTCATATACTTTGCCTATTTTGCTGTTAGAATTTTTTCTTTTCTCTTTAAAAAACATTATTCATAAAAGTTCTTTGTATCTTAAGGAAATTAGTCCTGCTTTGGATGTATACTGTATATCTCTCCAGCTTCTTGCATAACTTTTTACTTTAAAGTGTTTTGGGGAGACCATATAGAATTGTTAAATGTTTATTAATCAACTTTATTTTTTCTTTTGTGATATCTGTGTTTTATGAAATGCCTGGAAAATGCCATTTGTTTTTAAGATTTTTCAAACAAGTTTTTAAATATTTTTGGGTGGTTTTATGTTTTTCCATTTAAATGTTTGATACAGTTGGATTTTTTTTGGTGATATTTTGGTTATATCTTTAGATATTCATTTCTTTGTTTCGATGGCCCTGAGAATTCGTTATGCAGCACCAAAGACCTTCTAATTTCTGCCGTGGTGTTGAGGAATTAATTCCTGTACTTTTGTCAACCTATATCCTCCCTTGTAGACTATGTTGGTCAACTTTCCCTTTTATAGGTTTGCCATAAATAAAAGGAACAGTCCCAATCATTGGTCATTGAGATTTATTACATTCAAAATTAAAAAGACTTACTTTAAAAGGCATATTATACGCAGTGGCATTGAGAAGTTTGAGAATACTAGATCTGTAAAGAATGATGACGGTACTTTGATAGGAATTGCATTTATTCTGTAGGTCACTTTGGGTAGTATGGACATTTTAACAATGTTGAATCTGCCAATCCATGAGCAAGGTAGATTTTTCCATCTGTTTACCTCTTCTGCAATTTATTCTATAGGTTAGACCTTCTACTATTTTCTTTTCTCAGGGGTTCTGAGGCGAACCCCTGTAGGTACCTATCATCTTAAAATAAGGCTCCTCCCTGAGTTCCAGCGGGAAGCAGAGCACAGGTTCCCGTGGTGCCCTGCTTTCCCACCAGCTGCTTCAGTGTCTGTATTTTCAGTGCTGTCTCCCTTCAGGCTGGACCCCAAGATTGAGGCCAGGAGAAATCGTCAAGGAGACTGGCATTGAATCTGTTCTGTCCTCCTTGGATCTCTGACGCCTTCTCCTTACCCCAAGCCTTCTCAGGGTCTGCCTAGATAGCCTGACAGCTTTACTCCAGTTCTCTCTGCTAATCATTTAAAGTAAAATTTGTTCAGATCCCCAGGTTTTGTTTTTAATATGTAAATAGAATTGTAGGAATTTTTTTCATTCTCAGAAAAACCTGACTATACCTTTTTCTCTCCAGAGGCTCAAAAACTGCTGTTTTGGTAGACAAAAGCTAAATATTGACTCTTTTTGCAATCCTGCTGTAATAATCTGTAATAATCCTATTCTTCCCTTAGGCCATCAGTTCTCAATGTGTGGTTAAGGTATCCCCCAACATCCCAAAGCCCTTTCAGAGGGTCTGTGAGGTCAAAATGATTTTCATAAAAACCATAAAGCAATATTAGTCTTTTTCACTCTTATTCTCTCAAGTATACAGTGGAGTTTTCCAGATACTTCATAACATTTAATGACTATATTGCTGTGACATCTTATTTATGTGCTTATGTATTCTTCTGTTTTAGAATGTCTCAGTTTTAATCTGTAATATGGTAAAATCAGTAGGTATAGTTCACATAAATAAAATCACTTTGGGGTCCTCAGTAATTTCTAAGAGGATAAAGAGGTCCTGAGACCAAAAAGCTTGAGAACTCCTGCCCTAGGCCAATAGATGCCTCTGGCTGACTGGGGTCACTGTACAAAGTGATGAGAAAGAATAGTATAATATCCTTGGTACATACGTATATCAAGCCAAATAAGATCTTAGCTATGACAAGTGAGATAGTTTATAACCATCTCTCAGAGAACCACCCCTGTTCCCTGTTGGTTTCTGCCAAATAGTTTTCATGGTTGTGACATCTAGCCCTGATATGTAGCCAAATAAAAGAACTTAGAGGCTGTTCTATTGGTGAGATGATATAAACTATATAGCCCTTGACCCAGGGACTCTTTACTATTTTCTTTATTAAGTCATTTGTCTGCTTATTACAAAACTGGAAAGATACCACTTTATATGGCCTTTGGCCATGCATTTATTGGTCAAGCCAAGCATGTGTTTCACTTTTAGAACTTTAAAGCTTACACTCAGAACGCCTCCTTAGTCACTTTGTGCTGAGTGGATGAGCCCTGTTAGGCATTTAAAAGGCAAGTGGTGTATCATGAGTCAAGGGAACCATAACCTGAAAATTTCTTTAATATCATAAATACTTTCCATTCATTCATGAAATTCAAAATTATTTATGAAGTTTCTACCCTACCGAGCATCGTGCTATAGACCAAGGTTTCAAAGATGAAAAAGAAGATGACTAGACTAAAGTACTAGTGTAGCATGAACCTCAGGGATGTCATTATAGCAAAGCATCACTCTATCCACTTTGTATTTAGAAGTGTGGATTTTTCAACACATTGATGTCTTAATTTAAAATGCAGCAGAATTTCAGACCCAGGTGCACATTAATACTCAGTAACATTTGTTTGTAGTGTGCTTAGTGGAGCTATACAATATCTTATCTTTCTTTCCTTACACACCCTCGGTAATCTAATTGCTTTAAGCAACCATCTACTTTATAACAACTCTATGTACTAATAACAAATGTATATATCTCTGGGCTGGACCTTCCTCCAAGCTCCAAAGTCACATATTCAACTGCCTACTAGCCATCTCCACTTCTGTGTCTATGTCTGATAGACATTTCAGATCATGTTTCTCAAACCGAATCCCTGATCTTTCCTCCTGAATCACCTCAGCCCATAATCTTCCCATCTCAATAAATGGCAGCCATCCTTCCATTTCCTCTCTAAACATATTTGAGTCATCTTTGCCGCCTCTTTCTGTCATACCCAGCATGAAATCCTATTCATTCTTCCTTTGAAATATATGAACAACCTGATCACTTCTTACTACCTCTACTATACTCATCTTGATCCAAGACACCATCATTTCTCAACTGGATTATTACAGTTACTGGTTGCCTTGCTCCCACCCTTGTCCCCCTACAGTCTGTTTTTAACATGTGAGCTGCTGTGATCCTTTAAAAATGTAAATCACTTTTCTTAAAATGTTCCAGCATCTTTTTCACTACACTTAAAGAATTAGCCAAAGTCCTTAAAAAAGCCTATTAGGCTCCACATACTTTGGCCCACCATTACCTCTTCGACCTTTTATTCTACTGTTTTCCCACTTGGTGCCTTGCACTAGCCACTCCAGCATCCTTACTATTCTTTTTTTTTTTTTTTTTTTTTTGAGACAGAGTCTCACTTTGTTGCCCAGGCTAGAGTGCCGTGGCGTCAGCCTAGCTCACAGCAACCTCAAACTCCTGAGCTCAAGCGATCCTACTGCCTCAGCCTCCTGAGTAGCTGGGGCTACAGGCATGCGCCACCATGCCCCGCTAATTTTTTCTATATATTTTTAGCTGTCCAGATCATTTCTTTCTATTTTTTAGTAGAGACGGGGTCTCCCTCTTGCTCAGGCTGGTCTCGAACTCCTGAGCTCAAACAATCCGCCCACCTCGGCCTCCCAGAGTGCTAGGATTACAGGCGTGAGCCACCGCGCCCGGCCCATCCTTACTATTCTTAAACACAGGATGAGGCTAATCTTGCGGCTTGGGTCAAGAAGCTATTTTCTCTGCCTAGGATATCCTCCAGATATCCTTATCACCTCCTTCAAGTTAGTCCTCCAAATATATTATACCTCCTTCACATTTTTACTTAAATGTTATCTTATTTCTCAGTGAAGGCTGCTATATTCAAAATTGCAACTTCCAAGCACTCCTTTTTGCCATTGCTTTTCTTTAGTTTTTCTTCAAAGTCCTTTCAACTGCTAAAATACTATATGGTTACTTATTTTTTTAATTCCATCTTCCCCTACTAGAACATAAACTCCACGAGGGCAGAGATTTTTGTTTGTTCTGTTCACTGTCATTTCTCTAGTGCCTGGTACCAAATAGGAACTAGATGCATATCTGTTGAATAGTCACATTTTGGCAGGAGAACAGAACCTAAGGGCAGCTAGCATATTTTAAGTACTTAAACTGTCCTTGATTGGTAGACCTCTTACAGTTAAAGATTTAACAGCTAGCAAAGGGAACTTTTGGTGAAATTGTTTTTTGTTTGTGTAAGTTCAAACATACATTACTGAATGGGCTTTCTTTTAAAAACTCTACAGTGAGTTTCTCAGAAATATATACAGAGCTTAGAAACTTTGGCTATGGGAATTTTATCTAAGCGGATGTAGAAAATAATGGACACATTTTTCAAGAATTTTATTCAGTTTTCTAAAAATATAAATTAAACCACTCCAACTTTAAGAAATCTTATGCTTTCCTTCTAAATGCATTCAGTTTAAACTGATTCATATTCAGTTCTAAAAAATAGTTTATCTTTATCAGCAAAGATGAAGAGACCTGTTTACTAAAAACTGCAGTTGTTTCTGATGTTATCATTATGTTCTCTGATAAGGAAGTGGCACTAGAGAGACAAAGTAATAAAAAATGTTTTATCATAAGTATGCTATAACTTCTCTGATACTTGCACATGTTTATTCCTACAGTAAAGACTTCTGAGAGAAACTTTACAAAGATATTATTCTGTTGTAGCAATATTACACTCGATTATTTCATAGCTATGAGTACTTATTATTAGTACCAGGGCTTAATCCAGGGAAGTCCCTCCCTTCTGTATATCCTCCAAAGAAAAGTATATCAAAACATCAAATCTGCCATAATTTTTTTTTTAGTCTTTATCTGAAATACAGTCAGGAATAAATGATAAGAATAAGAACTGCCATTTATTGAGCAGTTAGAACTTATTCCATAAGGTTGTTGTGAGGATTAAATAAGCAAATACTTATAAAGTACTTGGAATAGGGCCACGCTCATCTATTATTAACCCCATTGCACATATTGTGAAACTGACATATGGAGGTTAAATAAGTTCCCCGTGGAACCCAAGAGCCTTTCTGCCTCTGAATGTTCATTTAATATACATTTTACATAATTGCTTGGCGCTATATTCTTAACATTCTCAAATCTCCTTCAGAATCTGGAGAAAGTTATGGAATCTCTTCCAAGAAAAATGCTCATAAAAATAAAATTTTATGCTCATGAATACCCTAAAGCTTAAACATAAGCTCCCTAGAAGGTCACTTGGTTAATAAGGAAGTAATATATACTCACTTTAAATATTCAAACATTACAGATATGTGTTGCAGAAAGCAAAAGTCCCACATGACCTGAAATGCTATTAACATAGTTATTAATATAGTTAATAACTTAGACATTAACATAGTTATTGGTTTGGTCTATGTTCACCAGATTGTTTTTGTAGGCACATTCTCTGCACACAAGAAAATATATGTGATTTTGGTTTTATATTTTTATGTTTTTAGTGATATAAGGACTATATCAAAATGTAAAACCTCTATTTATCGGAAGATACTATTGTAGTAAAACGAAAGACAAGCCACAAATTAGGAGAAGGTATTTGTGACATATATAATCAACTTTGAATTGAGTTTCAAAATAAAGAACTCCTATAAATCAAGAAAAAATACAGACTAGTAAAAAAAAGATGGGCAAAAAATATGAACAGACATATCACAAAGCAACAAATAGAAAAGACCAATAAACATACTTGTTTAACATCTATAGAAATCAGAGAAATTAGATTAAAACCATAAGATAACATTTTATAATCATAACATTTACAATAATTATTAATTGAAAAAACTAATCACATGGTGAAAAAATTAAAGAACTAAAGTTTATACATATTAACATGGATAAATCTCAAAAACAATGCTGAGCTTTAAAAAAAGTCTCAAAAGAGTGATAGTACTTAGGTAGAGTTCAAAACCATGCAAAACTAAATGATATATATTGTGTATGTGCTCATATGTGTGTACATAGTAAACTACAATGAAGGGTAGGGAATAATAAACAGAAAGGAAGCTTTGTTAAGGAGGGATAAAAGATTCATCAGAGACATACTGGATTTGAGTGGCAGAGGGGGTGATCTCTTTGTTAAGGGAGCAGAGAGTATTTCTGTATTTATTATTCCTTATATCTTTGATAGATTGTTTTCTTTGTATGATTTTACAGTTATGAAAAAGATTACCAAAAAAGATGGCCCTCCGTACTATTTTATAACTTCATTTTTTCACTTACTTTCTTAGAAATCATTCTATGTCAGTACTTTGGTCTACCTTATTTATATCATAGCTGAATTATATTCTCTTATTTGGCTGTACATTTATTTTAGTATGTTAAATCTTACCATTAAAGGCAGATTCAAAAGGCCTCCAGTAGTAAATGCTACTTTTCGTAATTTGCTTTGTGAAGGGACTCTGTGTTCATGAGAATTTTGCATATTGTCTCTATAGTTACCGTCTAATTAAGAGTGTGTGTGTGTGTGTGTGTGTGTTTATAGCAATAGAGAGAGAGATATCAAAATCAGTTTTTTTTCCCCTGCACTGTTTGAAACGGAATTGTGGACATCTTGACACTTCACCTCTAAACACTTGAACATGCATCTCTGAAGAATAAAGATGGCTCCTTCACAACCACAATACAATTAGCACATGTAAAAAAATGAATAGTAATTCCATAATGCCATCTGATAACCAACACATATTCACATTTTCCCTGTTGTCCTAAAAAATCTTTCATAACTTTTTCTTCCCTGCTTAGGATCCAATCAAAACTTACATATACATTTAGTATTTAGTTCTCCACAGTCTTTCTTAATCTAGCTTTGCCTTTCTTTTTTTGGTTTTTAAAAGGTTATTGACTTTTTGAAGAGTCAAGGACACTTATATTATAGAATGTCTGGATTTATCTGGTTGTTTCCAAGTTAAACATGTTCTTTACCTTATGAGTGCTAACTTCTTACGGTAAAAAAAAGGTACTCTTGTTTTTAAAGCTTGGTATTATTGGTGTATTTTGACAGAGTAGATGAGCCAATTTTTTTTGTTATGAAGAAAGAGAAGGAGCAAATTCTATAAATACTGTAAATATGACATTTTGAAAGAACAATTGCGGTATCAAGTATAATGAATGCTTATTATAGTATTATATTTCTACAGAGAGCAGTATGTTGACCATAAACAGTTATAGAACCTCTCTGTGATCTTTTTAAAAGCATCAAATATTATTTTGTTGCTTTTTTTATTATCATAGTATAGTATGTTAATTATTGCATAGAAATGACACCATGGAATTTCTTGCTTTGGTTTACATAACTTGTGGTATTTTTTACATGGAGTATGATACTTTCTCATGTATTTAAAATACAACTATATTTCAGCATGCAAAATAATATATTGTAATTTGTTTGGTTCTATGCAAAATATTTGACACACATTTATATTTTATGGTTTTAGAAGTAAAAAACATAGTCTCCTTAAAGCGTGATTAATTTGGCCATGTAAGTCACCAGCAGTTCAATTCAGTCTATGAAAGTTGTTGAGATCAGGCAAAATAGCTGTAGTCAATTGGCCATTTGGTACCAGATGGAAATATTTTTCAGATATTTATAATCACAGAAGTATAAGTGAACATTATGTAACAACCACACACAGTGATTTGTGATGGTCATGGCATCCAAACAGGTCAGGCTTTGGGTTCTGCCTCTCACAGCCTAGGTTTTGAACAAGTCCCTTTTGTTCTTTGAGACTCTGTTTCATTTGTAAAAATGGGGATAATATCACATAGCTTGCTGCAAAGGCTTTAGAATGTTTCTGAGAGAACAATAAGAATACATTTTATATCACAAACTGTGCACACACAGTTACGCCATATATGTTTATAGATATATATACATACAAACATTTTTACCTAGCAAGGCTTATTCATACTATGTGGTATACTTTATTTTAAAATGTTGATGAAATTGATTTCATGACCTATAAAGTAATGACTCTCAGTTTGAAAACCCCATATAAAAATTTAATTAATTTCAGATTCTGCTACAAAAATGATTCTGCCATTTGGTCATTCAGTCATCAAATATTTATTGAACAGTTATTATGTGCATATGTGAACAAAACTAGCCACCCCTACCCTTGTGGAATTTGCAACTCCTTTGGGAAGAGAGCAAATAAACAAGAAAATGTTTCATTGTGAAGAGTCATCTGAGTGATGAAGAAACACATAGGCAAGGTGCTATGTCAAAGAATAGCAGAGGGGACCAGCATTAGAATAGGGGTGGAAAGTTGGGGAGTGAGAATTCAGCTGACATTGAAATGAAAAGCACCAAGGCAACCAGAGCAATAACAGGGCAAACATTCAGTGGGGCTATTGTGAGCAGACAAGTTTGAAAACTGTGCTGAAAGTCATGCCTCCAGAGGTCTCCGATTATTTTTTAATGAACTAATTGTAACCAACCACATAAAGAATGCTTTGCACAGATCATTTTCCAAATAGTTTTAATCTTTAACTCTGGGTTCCATTTAAGTTATCTCTACATCTGTCACCCCCACCTCATTTTAGGCCCCCAGTCCCATGGACAGCCCTCGTCCTTATCTCCCAGAACTCTCCGCAACCTTCTGCCCTTCTGGCTCTTATTTAATCTCTAGACAGCATCTGATGCTTACTGCTTTTGTGTCCTCATGATACTTGCTTTCTTTGACCACTGTGAAACTTGGTTTTCTTTCTTTTCAGAACCCTCTGTAGGCTCCTTTTCTTCTCGGTATCCCATCGGTGTGGGTAAAGCTCAGGATTATGTACGGTTCCCTTTTTACACTAAACACCCTTCTTGAGCACTTCACTGACTTCTATACCTTACATCAGTTATTAATACATTGGTTAATGCCACCAGCTCCCAAATTTATATCTCCTATCCTAGATCTCTCTTATGGATTTCACCACTCCTATAACCCACAAGCATTTCAAAGTCAACATATTGAAAATAGAATGTGTTATTTTTCCCTTAAAACCTCCTCATCCTCCTTTGTTTCCCATCTCAGTGGGGGACAACACCATCTCCCCTGGTGTCAAGTCATTTCCAAGAGTCATTCTTAATCCTCCTCTTTTTCACTCCCCATGTCCAGTCAGTTCCTAAATTTTCATGATTCCACCTCCTAAAAGCCTTTTGAAACCGTGGACTTCTGTGCATTACATTGCAACTACCTAGGTTTAGACTGCAATTACCTCTTACTAACTTTATTGTGACAGTCTTCAGACTGGTCTCATAGCCATTAGTCTCCTTCCCTTCTAGTCCAGTCTCCAAACAGCATCCTAGCATCTAAATTCGAGATCTAATCTTATCATATCCTTGCTTAAAATCTCTGTATGGTAACTCATTACCAACAAATAATTCCATATTCCTTACTGTTGTACACAAGGCCCTTGGGTACACAAGGCTCTTCCTGGTCTGGTCCCTACCCAGTGCTCCAGCCTTAGCTTTCTCTGATCCCCATCTCTTTCTCTGTGCTCCTGCCACATGGAGCTTGTGTGCTCTTTCCTCTGCCCCAGACACTCTTAGCTCCCCTACCTCCTTTCGTCTGACTGACTATTACATATCCCTCAGGTCTCAACTGTGATTTCTCTCTTCTGGGAAGCCTACTTTAACCCCCAATAGTGGCCTACTTTGGCCACTATTCTGTTATACCTGCTTGTTTACTTATCTTTGTCCCCTAATAGAATGTCAGCTCTTGAGAAGAATGACTCTATCTGCCCCATTCACCAATTTTACTCTAGCTCCTGACACAATGCTGGTGCCTGGTGATGCATATTGGAAGGGAGGAAGGGAGGAAGGGAGGGAGTACTAGCAAGCCAGTTGCAAAGGAAGATGGTGGACCACTGTGGTTAGGAATGCTGGCTCCAAAGTCCAGTGGATCCAGGTTCCAATTCTGGTTCTACCACTGACAGACTAAGCAAATTGTTTAGCCTAAGCTTCAAATGCCTCATTTGTAAAAATGGGGATGTTAATAGTTCCTGCCTCGCAGGGTGAGGAATGAATGAGAGAAGTATACAACACAGTGCCTGGAGTATAAGTATATAATAAAGATTAGCTATTATTTCATTCCATTCTGATATATGAACAAATAGAACAAAAAAGCCATCTGATTACCACTGTATTCTTTTTGACGATATGTGGAGAAATAAATGCCTTCACTGACAGAGATTGTTTAAGACATGAGGCATGTTATTCTATGTGGTTTTCAACCCCTGAAAATACTAGAAGAAGGTGCTGACTTCCCAGTTGGATAAAAATACAATTAGCAATCTTTACTTATTGTAGGGAACCATCAGGCTAACTACACTGTATTAAAAATGTACTTTCTAAATGTATGCTGCATGAAATGGAAGGGAGACTTTATTGCAGCTGACAACAGATGGAAGAGAATGTGAGGTTTCTGAACTTTGGTATGTCTCTTAAAGTGTTCTTTCTTAAAGAAGGAATATCAAATGTAACTCTCTGTTAAAATTCACTTAGTAGTATTGCCCCATTTACTTTTTATCTCATTTTCACTGAAATTATTATCTATTAATAGAGAATACCTGTTAATTTATTTGCACCTTGGTAACATTTCTTATATGCTCTGCAATCGGTCTCAGTACCCCTAGCCCTCAAAATTTAATCTGTGAAGAGAGGGAAACACTTCTTTGAGCTGATTAAAAGTACAGGGAGAGGCACAAGCTCTCTCTTTCCTGATGTAGAAGATTCTTCCCATTTTAAGTTTTATCTGGCCTGATTCATGCATGTGGTTTGAAGAATTGGGCTTCACTTTCTGATAAATGTTCCTTGGAACATTGTCTGGTGCACAAGCTTTCCCAGAGCATAAACAAAGTGCCTTTGAAAATAGTATTAGCTCTTTAATGTCGCTAAGGCTCCATTTGCTATACTGGAGAAGGAATAAGTGACTCTTTGGCATTGTGGTATCATTCTGAACAACAAAATGCCTGCCAGCAGATAAAATTCCTTACCTGTCAGAAAGGATCTGATTCATTTGGGGCCATTGTTGCCTTTCTGACCTTGTTTGGTGTCTAATTTATTTTCAGGGAAGAGAAGAACAGGGAAGGCAACTTAAGTTTAATATTTTCTTCTTAGAAACAGATTGCCTTGGCTATATTCAGGCCTTTATAAATTACCGTCCATATAGAAGGTAACTGCTGACTGGAGTGAGCCAAATAAACTTATGGAATAGCTAGGAAACCCAGTTCAAAATCAGAAGTTCAAGTTGTTAATAGTAATTTTCTTCTTGAAGAGGAAGGGTTAAAATAATTGGAGAAGTTCAATGACCCATGTTTTAGGTTTTAAAATATTATTTCCAAAATCTAGCAGTGCTGTTTACTCTCACTTTTTCAGGAGGAATTTAGATACCTCTTATATTGATTCTAGTCTTTCTTTTTTCTTTCTCTGCCTCATGCTTCCTGCCATTTCTTTGTTCCTTGGCACCTCTAAATAGACACTGCAAATGAAAACAGAGGGAATTAAAGTTTTTCATATTTTCTGTATTTTTAGTAGTTGAAGGAGGTGTGTGATAGGCTGTTAAAAGTGGTATAGCTTAAAGTCTGAATTTCAGGCTAGCCTCCTGTATGTGCCAGGTCAGCATTTTAGGACATCATGTCTCTTATCTAGGGCCTTGCTGTTCTTTTAAGATGAGACATCAGTAAAGCAGTGAAGAGTGATTATAGTCATGCTGAAAAGTGCTTGTAAACAAAAAAGAATTTTTTTTTTTTTTTTTTTTTTGACAAAGTCTTGCTCTGTTGCCCTGGCTAGAGAGCAATGGCACTATCATTGCTCACTGCCGCCTCCAACTCCTGGGCTCAAGAGATTCTCCTGCCTCAGCCTCCTAAATAACTGGGACTACAGGTGCATACCACCATGCCCAGCTAATTTTTCTACTTTTTGTAGTGTTGGGGTGGTCTCGCTCTTACTCTGGCTGGTCTCGAACTCCTGACCTCAAGTGATCCTCCCACCTTGGCCTCCCAGCGTGCTAGGATCACAGGTATGAGCCACCAGGCCAGGCCAAGACAAATAATTGATAAGACTCCAATCATATATAAAGCCTGCCAACTCAGTGACATTTATTTACTCAAAGGTGCCTCCTCTTTATCCTCTAAATTAGGTGCTAATTCCTTTGCCTGCAAACATGTGATCCTAGCCTCCTTTCCAACTTTATCTGCTGTTCCCCTGCCACTGTCCTATGCTTCAGCTGAACTAAACTATGCCTTTGCTACTGCTTTTGCCTCAGGGTTTCTTACCCATGGCACTGTTAACATTTTGAGCTGGATGATTCTTTGGGGAACTGCCCTGTGCATTGTAGGATGTTTAGCAGCATCCCTGGCCTCTACTATCTAAATACCAGTAGCAACAAAAATGTTCTCACACATTATCAAGTGTCTCCTAAAAGGCAAAATAGCTCCTGATTGAAAACCACTGCTCTACTTTGTGAACTATCATGCTACATCATGCTAGTCTACCTTTCAAGCTTTATCTCTCAAATGCTATTTCCTGTAATGCTTGTTCCTGTTTTCTCTTTGCTTACCTATCTTGTTAACAACTCTCTTTCCTGTGCCCAGTAAGGGAAACCATTCCCTCGATCTCTACAAATCCCCTGTCTCACCCATCTCTGACCCCAGGGTCCCTCCCCAACACTTCTACTCTGTCTTTTGGAACACCAGCACCACAGTCAACACTCTTACCTATATTCTTGTTTCTTTTCAGAATGTTCCCTTCACAATTAATAGAAACAGTCTCATAGCTGTCTTAATAGAAAATGCCACATGCCCCATATTTTGATGTTTGGAGATCAGCATCTTTAATCCCCAGTACCACTTACAAATTATTTCTGTCCTACATTTCTGCAAATCTCTTCCTCCTTGGAGGGTTCTGCCAGCTAGCTATAGCAGCCATCATCTTCCTTTTTTTATTACTAGCCTCTACCAATTTCCTAGTGCACTGGAGACATAACACCTCCTGGATATTTGTCTGTCTCCTGCCATCATTTTAGGTGATTTCATTGTCCACAGAGATGACCAGCCCAGCATCATGACCTCCCCAATTCAGTTCCCTTCCTATATCTTGTAGGTATTGGCATAGAAGAATGTATTTGTTCTGAGCAGCAGCAGATTAACTTTTCTTCAGAGGTAAATGTAGACTTTTCCCTCCTTTCCTTGACCTCCCCCTCCCCAATATACTTATAAAAATGAAAAGGAACAGTTGAGTGTTTTTTGCTATTATCAAGTAGAATAAAGAATTACCCTTTGGGCTGGGCGCGGTGGCTCACGCCTGTAATCCTAGCACTCTGGGAGGTCCAGGTGGGAGGTTTGCTTGAGCTTAGGGGTTGGAGACCAGCCTGAGCAACAGTAAGACCCTGTCTCTCCTAAAAATAGAAAAATTAGCCAGGCGCAGTGGCCTGTGCCTGTAATCCCAGCTACTTGGGAGGCTGAGGCAAGAGGATGGCATGAGCCCAAGAGTGTGAGGTTGCAGTGAGCTATGATCACATCACTGCACTCTATCCCCAGCAACAGAGCAAGACCCTGTCTCAAAAAGAAACAAACAAACAAACAACCTCCCCCCCACCCCGCTTTGGATAGCAGAGTAGATGTAAATTGGGTCATCAGATATCTAAAAACTTAGGCAATCTTTTACCAAGAGACTGATATAACATTTAGTACCAGATTGTGTTGCATGGTTTGATATTTCTTCACACCTGCTTTCTGAATATAGATGTGTTCTTAATCTGATATCTAGGATTGCATACTGCTGACGATAGACACATGGCAATATTATTGTATTTTCTCCATAAATGGATGGAAGTTTTTGAAATTTAGCTTTTTTGACATTTTGAAGTTGAATATTTTCATTATTAATAGAACTGTAGAATAGAAACTCCACTTTGAAACATTTGGTGCCCTTAGATATTCAGCTCTTCCTGACTATAAAGTAATGAGAAATTTTCCTCTTTTTAATGTCAAAATAGAATTACATGTTTTGTTTCTATTATAATGTGTTTTCCCTGTACTAATGTACCCCAAACAGTGATTCTTAATCACTGAAGGATTGTTTTCAATCATAATTAACAGATTTGTGCTGACATTTGATTTTTACTAGTTACTTTTTCATGGGTTTGGACCATACTATGGGCTTTTGAATCAAGCTTTTTGCCTGGACACTTCCCCTGTATTAGAGAGTGTGACCTGCCACATCTTTTAACCAGAATGACAACTTACTGCATCCCCAAGCAGCACGTACTATGCCAGTGAACATAAATGGTTATAATGGCTTATCATATTTTTGTTTTTCATTTTTTTATTTCTAATCAAACTGTTTAATCAACTAGATATAGTGGAGCAGAATGTCATCACATTTTTAACACTCAATACAATGAATGTATAATAAGTAGCTTAAATTGTTTGAATTGTTATCTAGTCAAGTTCAAGATGAACTAAGTCCATTTCTATCCAATATAGTTGGTTTTCTATGAACTAAAGCCTATTAAAACTAAATGTTCTGTACCTTGATCATTATTACATTGATGTGGTTATGAATAATATAAGATTAGCATTCAATTCAAATAAGCTATTAAAAATGTTTTGTCCAAGATGTTCACATTTCTCCCAGTAGAAATTGTCCATAATCATAATGGACTCTTCATGTTGTTTATTGGCACGAAAAACAAAATGTCTAAAGAAATATTTAGCTACACCATTCCTACCTATCCCCTAACACCATGAGAGCTAATTTTTTCATTAATGCTTTTTTGAAAACTGGCTGAAATCATGTAGTAACATGAAACTTTAGTTTTTAATTACTGGAGATCTTATTTTACTGTCTTAGCACCAAGGATCTCAGAAATCAGTCACAGGAGTTAGGTGCTTATATTTGAGAATGCTTTTAGTATCCATTTTTTAGAAATACAAGTTAATTAAAATATGGAATAAAATGAGCTAAAATCATACAGGATGACTTACTACAATTTGAGAGACCATCTTTTTTTTCAATTTGGATTTTTAAAAGAATTATAATTACAGTGCTTCTGGCAAATAATGAAACTTTAACCTTTCTACTCTAAGAAAACACATAGTCCCTATGACACAGTAATCCTGTCAGAATTCTCAAAAACAATGTGTGTTTGTATTTTTTGTGCCCTTTGCCTAATAGAATTTTGCTTCTGAAATAAACTTTTAAAAAGTCGGATAGTATCAATGAGCCAGGACAGATTATAAAACAAAATCTATCAGGAGAGCAGAGCAAGGTAAGGTAAAAGGTACTTTCTGACTCCCTAGAGTTGCAAACTACCAGCTGACTTAAAAGTATGTAATATTTTTCCATTTTTTTAATAATCCTGATCAGTATGCTAAATGCGCGCGCGCGCACACACACACACACACACACACACACACACGTTCCTTAAAAGCAGCACAGAGTGTATCTTCAAGATGATTTAGTTAGATCTAGCTTTAAATTTCCCTGTCCTCTTAGGCCAGTGTTAATTTTTATGAGCATTAAGAATATAATGTAGATGAAAGAAATAAATGGGTTCTCTTATAAAAAAACATTTAGAGTATGAATTACTAAACATAAAATAATGAGTTCTTAAAGCCTGCTGCTATAGAGCAAGTCCTTTCCCATTGCTCACAGAGCATTTCTAGTATTATCCTAAAATAAATGGTAATTCCAATGTGCAGACCAAAGTATTTAAAATATTTGATATGCCATAGGATAACTCTTAATCTATTCTGTTGATCAAGAATTTAATTTACCTAGAGACTTAAATGAAAGCCTATATATTTTAAATGACATATGATGTGTTAATGTGTTATATCTGCCTATAGTTTTACTTAATCCCCGAAACATAAGACAGCCGCATGTTTGATGAAGTCTATTATAATCACGTACTCTTGTATTGAATAACTAACTTTGCACTTAAGGTGACATAAAGTCACTCTTAACTATGGAAAAACTGGAAGAGAACAATCCTGTAACTAGTATAGAAACCCAAATTTGCCTATCATCTCTTTACTATTAATTTATTAAAGATCTCCCCAATCTACCAGGGACCTCTCCCTAACTGTCAAGATGGTTCAACACAGGTATGGCCCCTTGGATAGTGTATCGTGTACTGCCTCACAGCATTACACTGCTGCTTATCTCATTACGCTGGAGGAATTATGCTCAGGCATCCTTGAGTATGACATAGTCACAAAAGGAGTAGACACATTAGTGGGATGTGTCCTTGACTGTCGTTAAGAGATCCAGGAAGCTCTGGAGACCATGTGAACTTACTATCTCTTCCTAAACATCTAAGCTCCAGTTGCCCTAAAATGGCAGCACCACCTCTTTTCTGACTCTTCTTTTCTTTGTTTCTCCTCCCTCTACTAGCCAGCTGAATTTGTCTGTATTTCCCCATTCAGAATTCTGGCCCAGCGAATCATTATTATCCATCTTGGTTACCTGCCAGTTGTGGATGGGTTGCCTTGGATTAAGGTACCTGTGAACTAGTCAGTAGCTACTTTTCTGAGCAGGGACCTGTATATAATTACACTTTAGTATTTCTTAAAAGTGGGTCTGTTAGTAATGAATTCTCTCAGTTTCTGAATTATCCAGAACTGTCTTTATTTACCTTAATTTTAAAAAATTAGTTTTCCTGAATATATGATTCTTGGTTGACAGGGTTTTTTTCCTCTATTACTTGGAGTATGTGATCCCACTGCCTTCTGGTCTCCATTGTTTCTGATGAGAAGTCACCCACTAAACTTACTAGGACTCCCTTGTACATGATAGTTTTTCTCTTGCTTTTTTCAATGTTTTTCTCTTTTTCTTTAGTTTTTAGCATTTTCACTGTGATTTTCTGGGTGTGGATCTCTGCATTCTACTTGGCATTTGTTGAGCTTCTTAGATGTGTAGATTAATGCTTTCATCTAATTTGGGAAGTTCTTAACCATTATTTTTCAAAGATTTTTTTCTTTCTTTTCTTTCTCTCTCTTCTCTTGTACAACTTAATTTATTTATATATATACATATATATATATACATACATATATATATATATATATATATCTTGGTGTACTTAATGGTGTCCCACATTTCTCTGAGGCTCTATTCATTTTTCTTCATTCTTTTTTTCTATTTTTCAGATTGCATGATCTCTATTGATCTATTATGAAGTTTGCTAACTCTTCTGCCTGTTTAAATCTAATGTTGAGCTTCTCTAATGAATTCTTTATTTCTGCATTTTTATTTTCAAGTCTATAATTTCTATTTTTTAAAATCATTTCTGTCTTTTTACTGGTATTTTCTATTTGAATAACATAGTTTCCTTTAAATTTTTTTAACATATTTATAATGGCTACTTTGAAGTTTTTGTCTATTAAGTCTGTCATCCATCTTGTCCCTCCCACAGCTGTTTGTATTGCTAGGTGTTTGGTTTTCTGTTTTCTTGTATAGGGACCATATTTCCTGGTTCTTTACATGTCTTACAATTTTTTGTTAAAAATTGGACATTTCACATAATTGGGGCCATCTCACAGAAAAGATATGCATACTTCCCTCTCCAAAATTTGGTTCAGAAGTTGAGACTGATGATGATGCCACACATATACTAAGAGGGTGTGGAAAGGTTTATTAATCACATAATGAGGTTTTCTGGGAATGGTAGGGCAGGCTTTCCAAGCTGGTCTGAAAATGGTTTGAGAGAACAAGAAAAGGAGGCAAGACTAGCGTGGAGGGTTTTTGTTGTGTTTTGGGAGTGGGGCCTGGGTGGGGTTCCTGTGCCTGGGTGGGGATTATGTGGTGTGAACTTCCTGCCAGCATCAAATGAAGTTGCATGCAGGCTTTCCTATTAGATTTCCTAGATGTGGGGCACAAGGGGAAGAGGGAAGGGTAAAATTTAAAACTGTCAACAGTTAAATATCAAAAAATGGAGCCAGATTCTTCATTACAATAGTATATCGTAGCAACTCTGGATACTGCCCCACCCTTCAAAGCTTATTATTGTTGTTTGCTTGTTTATTTCTTTCATGAGCAGCTGAGCTGTTTTAGTGATGTAGTGTGAAGCCTTTGATGTTGCTCCTGAGAGGCTACAGCTTTGGAGATGTGCCCAGTCTTCCTGGGATGACAGTGTTTTAGCAGTGCTCTCATTGTCTCTTTGCCAGATCACACTCAGCTTTTAGGCTCCACAAATTGCCAGCTGATTGCTCTGTTTTTGCAATACCTTAGGGGTATAAATTCTTCCATGATCTGATAAAAAGTTTGGACTCCTTTGCAGACTAGTTTTTTAGGTCAGTGCTGTAGGTTTGTTCAGACCTCAGGAAAGTTCTTTGTATTAACAGTTCCTCTTTCCCTGGTTCTCTCTGGTAAGCTAGCTGGGCTAGGGCTTCCATTTTTTCTTTCATGAAGCTGACAGCCTCCTCTTTAGTGCTTTCCATCAAACTTCCATTTGTTTTGAGCATACCTTTAGGCTTGAACTTCTACACACTCTGTTTTAAATAAAGTGAGTTCCTTAGGGGAAAGCTTTGTGGCTATCTATGTTACAGCCTACCCTTGCTCCTGGGCAGAATCTCTGAGCCAGGGCTCCAGAGCTAAGAGCCAGGACAATGATGCCCTTCTCTCTGAGAGACACCCTGGCTTTGGGAGCACAGCAGTGTGTGAGAGTGGTAGTTTCTGATCTTCTTTGCTTGCCTTTCTAGCATGGAACCAAAGGCCTACAAAAGGGCTGGTGTACAGGTGATTTGGGACCCACTATTCTAAGTGTGCTGCACCTAAGGTAGATCCTTCATCTTATGAGTGGGGGCTGGGTTGGCCACACTCTCTTGGAATTTTAGCCTCTGCAAAAACTAGCAGGGGGAGATGAGAAATGCTGATGGCCCGACCCCCAAGAAGATACCATGGTCCTTGACTAGTAGGTGGGGAGACAGGGAGCCCTGTGTTTCTGGCTGCACCTTCCCGGAGCAGAGTTTCCATCACACTGAGCTAGGAGGGGAAAGGAGAGAGCAGGTCATGGTTCAGATGTCACAGACTCTCTCTCTTCTTGCCTTGTTTTAGAATATTTTCTTGAATAACTGTGTCTTCATTTGCTGTATGCTCTCAGAACAATTTCCAGGGACTTTTAATAATTTCCCCACCGTTATGTTTGTTTTGCTGGGGAGCAGGTCTGCAGAGTTCCTCACACTGTCATTCTAGAAGGGAAC
Organism: Varecia variegata; assembly: GCA_028533085.1. NCBI lineage: Eukaryota > Metazoa > Chordata > Mammalia > Primates > Lemuridae > Varecia > Varecia variegata. Next base: position 87,756,410 of record CM052442.1, on the reverse strand, counting down.
TTTTGCAATTGGTAGGCATTTGCTGACCTAAAAGTAGTCCTAATGCCAGAAAACAGTGGTTTTGTTCAAGTTTTTGGCCTTGAATTTTGTTGTTCACTCTTTCTAATGTGCTTTTTTCAGGAGGAAGTTTTCATAATGGATGTTCCATGGGATTTTTCTGCCTAGTTACAGATTATTCTGTAAATTAAATATGATCAGCTTACAAAATAGCATTAGAGCGTTCCTATCTGGCTTCACAAGCCATTCCTTGTTATTGGTGTAGTATTTTAATTAAGTCTTCAGTTTTAAATGCTAAAAGTTCCAGTTCTCACATAAGGCCCTTTGACATTAAAAAAGAAAGGTTAAATCTCTTCTTACTGAAGTGAGCACTCTTCATGTGACCTATAAATAGCATTCTGCTATTACAACAGGCAGAGACCACTGAGGAAAGAAAGTTAATGAGAAGTTTATTAGTTACTGTAATGTTTACTCTTTGCATTACAGCTGTCTATTTTCCATATCATTAAAGATATGCTTTTAGAGTTAACATTGTTTCTTAAATTATTTCATGTAGCTACTTGAAAAAATGCTTTAATACATTTAATATACATTTAATTTTCATGTTTAATCACTGTTATACTTGTTTCTGCTTCAAGAGAAATCTCTTTATAATTTCACATGTGACATTTAGGGACCACCTTAATCAAATGCTGTAATGATGAGGAAATTATTAACTTATCAGAATTATCTTTTAATTCAAACTGTGTACAGCTGAAATGCATATAAGAACAGTTTTGTAATTGTCAAGTGCTGCGGTCCCAAAGCCCAGGTACCCGTCTGAGGCCTGTTAGAGACGCACTCCTCCCACCCCCATGGAAAAATTGTCTTCTAGGAAACTTAGGAAACCGGCAGGGGGTGCGGAGGCAGCAGGAGGTGAGTGGTGTGAGAGCAAGCAAAGCTTCATCTGTGTTTACAGCCACTCCCCTCGCTCCATCACCACCTGAGCTCTGCATTCCCCCACCCATCTGTGCAAAAGTTGTCTTCCATGAAACCGGTCCCAGTGCCAGAAAGTTTGGGGACCAATTTAGTGTGTATATTACATTAAAAAGATAAGCTTTATTTATTTTTTTTTTAAACAACTTAGAGGCCATAAGTATATCTCATTATTTTAATAGTTGCTTTAACCTGAGGTTCCTTGATGATCTGATTGTTTGATTTTAACTTATTTCATGTATAAAAATCCTTTATAAACTATAAAATGTCATGTGTTGGTAGCGTTAGCATTTCACTGATGTGAGTATAATAACGTCTAAAACTAATTACCAGTGCAAATATCACTTCCTCAATGAAGCCCTCCCCAAATGCATGCATGCAGTGAGTACCACTGCTAACTCTGTTCCCAAAGTCCATGTTCATAATTCTGGCAGAGCTATTAACACATTCCACATCTGTCTCCTCAAAGACAAGGAGCACACTTCATTTGTGTTTACCTGTCTAATACCTAATCAAGTGCCAAGTGCTAGGAGGTACTTAAAATGTTTGAATGGGCAGGTGTATATAATGTGAAAAAAAATGTAAAGATTGTTTAGTCCAACTACATCATTCTATAGGCAAGGAAATGAAGGCCAGAGAGGTTAATACTTTACTTTTTCAAAGTTATTGGAATTTATTACTTCAAGCATTTTATCACTACACTGCTCTAGATTCAGCAAAAATATTCCTTTTTAGCAAGTATATTCCAGAAATGATGCCTGGAAACCGTATAGACAGATTATTTCATTAAGGCCGCTGTTATTCTAATCTGCAGAAAGTTCCTCTCTGGTGTGTAGAAAGGGAACTGAGGAACAGTTAAAAAGAGAAGACAGTATACAGATCAAATTTCTAGACTGGATAAGACATAACTGTGTACATTTATTTAGAGGTTTGCTTTTGAGTGACTATGAGTTTAAATCATTTTAAATAACTTATTTTGTATTTTTAACTATCCTGCCCTTGGATTTACAAGAGGAATAAACTGCCAAAATCAGGGACCATCTATATTGTGTTTTACAGTTGTGTCTGACATAGCAGTTATTAGAGAGACCAACAGCTTCTACTCGTAAATTTTAGAGCATTCATCACCTTGATTGAATTGTGCCACTTAAGAAATAAATTACTTTCAGTTTGAATTTTTTTTTAAATGTCTGGCCACTATTTTTGTGAGCAAAATTGAGATTTCTTTTCTAGCCCAAACCCCATGGATAGGAACACATCATGTAGTGAAAATTTAGAAATCTGTTACAAATGAAACAACTCAGGAGACAGAAATGCATTAAAAAAATGCATTTGTGGAAGTCCTTTAACATCAGCATAAACTGACATACAATTTTTTCATTTAAAGGAAATAAATACTCAGAAATCCAACTTGCCATGTTGTACCTGCCACAAAAATTATTTTTGGATAGTAGTGCTTGTGTAGGCAGCTATTGAGCAATTAGCAAGGGAAACAGCCTTATAAATTTGTAAATGATGCAAGGTAGACTTGATAAGAAAGGGTCAGGGTTTTGGAAGAAAAGGAACTAAGGGCAGTAGGTGACCTTAATGCATAAACCAAATGGATGTACTTTATTGCCCTAAGAAAAAACATCAGGCCAAGTGCAATTCCAAAATTTGTATTAAAAAAAAAAAAAACCTTCATTCAAGTAAATTTACGTAAATGAGAGTTGATGGAAAATCAGAAAATCTTAGCGATGATTGATGCCAATTTCATGTTCTCCAGTTTTTTCCATAATTACGCATTATCACTGTTGAGTTCTTTATCTTCTGGAACATAGAGGACTTTTCTAGAAGGTGGAGGGTCTTATATTGGAACATTCCAAAATTGAAAATCTTAAAACTGCAAAAACTTACCCAAATTCCTTAAGGCCCTGACCTCACAGGAGTAGAGGAAATATATGACTTCACTTGAGATAAGCACATATTGCTAGAATTCAAAATATTGCTAAGTCTTTGAAGATCGTTAACTTACCATAATTACCTTGATTACATTTCTCTTAACAACTCAAATACAAGTTATAAAAAATAAATCACCTATGATAAAAATGTAGTAATTAGAATATATCCATTCCTTGTTTGTTAATAACCCTCATCAAGTGAAAATTATAACCCCTTAGACATTCCATTTCAGGGCAGTTAACAGACTCCTGTCATTATTTGCCACTGGCAAATTCATAGTTGGAGTTTATTGTTTTTCCTAAGATTTTCATTTTTATATACAATCTGCAATCAATAAATCCAACCTTTTTTTCTCTTTAGAACAAAGGTACTTCCGATCATGATTTGACTAATGAGGGGAAGACAGGGCAGGAGTATGTTTATTGATTACCCAGTATCAGTGACTTTTAGTCTTGTAATAATGTGTGCCTGTATTTCGGAGTTTGGTATCTGAGTCTCTCTGTATCTTGTGCATACATTCTTAAGTTAGACATAGTCAAAGCTGTCTGCTAAGGATGGTGAATCTCCATTTTGGGCCCCATGTTTCAGGATATAAAGGGAAAGGAAATCTAGATAGAAGGTTATGAACTTAAGTACAATTTTAAAATGATTCTTAGAAATTTAGTCTTGTGAGTAGAGACCTATTCAGCAGATTCTTCATATTATTTTAGCAAATTAGTGCATCTATACAGACTATTATCTGGCAGAATTATTTGATATAGGAAAATATAGGAAGTAGGGCAGATTCTCAGCAAACTAATACATAACTAAAGCATTAATCTCCATCAGAGTTTCAAACTAGTATCTGTGACCAAAATCAGACATGTTTTTTTCATTTATTTTGGCCCATGCTGTGTTTAAAATATTTTGAATTAAGTTTCAATGTTTTAAAAGTATGATTTTTGTTATTTTAAAAATCGTATTTCCACAACAATCGGCTGGAGTTAATTAGTTGCTCTCCTCTCTGGTCAGTGATGGACTCCTTTGGTGCATCCAGTTCCCCTACTTCCTACTGTCTCTCTCATCCTGAGACCCTTAGGCAGTTTCTGTGTACTGTGTCTTTTTATTATTTGATCATCTTGTTTGTGTTAGGCCCTCTTAACTTATTTAAGACCTCATGCCTCTGATCTATAGAATGCAATTAAACTGCTACTGCAAAGAGTGTGAGTGGTTGGCATTACCTGGTTTGTCTTAGTGATGTCAGCAGTCATACAGCCTTCGATGTACTTTTTTATGAACAAGTGGAATAAAGGTATTTTATTTTAAAGGTATTTTTATTCTTCCCTGTTATGCTGCCTAAGATAAACTCGATTTTACTATAGAATAGACATAAATATGAGCTTGTCATGTCTTCCTATCTTGAGCATAGAAACAGTATAGGTTTATGATATACTGCTTTAAATCATTCTTTGTAGAAATGCCTGAAGCTTCCAGGAAATAATACAATGTTTTATTAACTATATTTTTCCAAAATCAACCATAATATTCCACCTTTGTGAATATAGTGACTGTTCTTATCCAAGGAGAATTTCTTCATGCAGCAACTCTAAATAATATTATGAATACTTTAAAAATTTCCACTGGAATATTTTTCTTAAAACCTCAAGACGTCACATTAAAAGGATATAGTGCTAGAAATCACAATTTTTAATGTCTTCCTTTAGACCTGCAGTCCCCAATCTCCAGGGCTGCGGCCATACCAGTCCATGCCGTTCATCAGTGGCCCCCATAAGCCCCCCTTATCCCCTATCCCCCTACTGCCACACCTGGTCTGTAGAAAAATCGTCTTCCATGAAACTTAGGAACCGGGCCGCACAGCAGGAGGTGCGAACAAAGCTTCCTCTCTATTTAGAGCTGCTCCCTATCGCTTGCATCACCGCCTGAGCTCCGCCTCCCCCACCGCACCCCCAGTCCATGGGAAAATCGTCTTCCATGAAACTGGTCTCTGGTGGCAAAAAGGTTGGAGACTGCTGGTTTATACCATAGTGTATCAAAAGAGTATTATGTATATCATGCTCATTTTTAATCATTAAGTTTTGTTTGGGTTTTCCTTACATGATTTAGTTCACATAATCTTCAACTTTAAGCTTCAGCTTTAAGTTTCTGAAACTCCTAGGGCTTCCTTTTAATGCCAGCTCTAACTAGAGGGCTCTTCCTTTGAAGGGAAGGCGGTGCTGCACTTGACAAATATTAAAATGCAGTAGCTTATTCCTTTCAAGCTATGAATGGAGATAATTGAAGCATAAACCATTTAATGTTTTTGTACACACTTGACTATGTATCTGTAGTTTCTGGGGAAGAAGACACTGCATGTGCATTGAATATTTTCACTATTTTACTTGTTAGATGAATCTAATGAAAATTGACTTAATTGGGTTTGGGGTTTATAACTTGAATTTTTCACTAAATCATGATGTAGCCTTTGTTATGGGATATTTCTTCAAGTGAATACCAGTAATGCTAGCTATAATCATGGTTGTTTCTATTAGCATTTTTAAAGTTAGTTTTCAGGACAGGAAAGGCAGTCCCATATCTAGAATATGTGTTTGTTCCTGTGAAATGAATTGCTGCCACTGCCAGAGTGAAAGGACTCCCATGCAATCACTGTGCCACCAGCTCTTTATTTTGCACCGTTCTTCAACCCGTTCTCCCTGTACCACCCCTGCCCTCCCAACCTCCCGCTCACACCTAGATCAAGCACTCACAGCATATGGTCTCCTACATCCTCTCCTGGCTCCTTCCAGTCCGTGTTGACTAGGTCTTGAACTTAATTCAAGGTATAGTCCCCTCTTCCCCTTACATGTCTATCACATTCCTGGCCAGGTTACCCTATAACTTAACCCCACTTTTTGGCCTAGTGGCCAGGAGGAAAGGTAGGCAGACCATAGGAAGGAGGCATGTCACCTTATGAGGGCATAAACTTCTCCATCATTTTCAAATAGGAGTGGGCCACTTCTGCAGACTCTGAAGTATTATGTGAATCTGGAGATTCAACAGTTTCAGGTTCATCAGCCCAGATGTTCCCATTTCATTGGTCAAGTATTTTCTTTCCCAACTAGAGCCGTAACCTTACCATAGCGTACCTGCTTAGATCGAGCATTTAGCCTTCTTGGGAGCTCTTCTACTGTTACTGGTCAAAGTCCTCCTTGCCTCCTGCTACCGTACATGAGAACCTCTTTATATGCTAGCGAAAAGACCCTCTGCCACTCACATTTAGCTTTTAATTTCTGATCAGTCGTGTTCAGCCTTTGTGTCTTTCATGTATTTCCTCAACTGAGCTTAGCAATAGCCATCTGATTCCCCTGTCCTTAGAATTAGTGTTTACCCCATATTTCTCAAAAAGCCTGAAATATCACATACCCAGTAGTGCGTTCCCTTCTACTGGAATACTATCCCAAGACAGCATCAGTAAAGACAGTACTGTTTGTGGGGCTGTCTGTGCTTGGCTTGTCCCCACTGAAGGAATCCTTACTGCCAGCTCTGTGACAGGGGATCCAACTCCAAAATCTCATCTTAGTGTCTCCTTTCTCAGATCATTTTTGGTATCAGCTGTTGTTGGTTGAGTTCCCCTAGGAAGCAGACTTTGAGACTGAGATTCATGTGCAGGGTGCTTCGTTTTAGGGGGTGTTCTTGTACTTAGTGCTAGTGGAAGTGGGAGGAAAAGAAGTAGAGTTGGGCTGCACTTTGTTTTCAGTAAAAGCCTCAACTGACCCCTGGGGAGCTCGGAATGTGCAATGGCCTTGCAGAGTTGTCCTGAGTTGTGGTGAGCGGATCTAGCCTTTATACCCCTAAAGTGACCACTTACTGGAGGCAGGCTAGCCCAGAGACAGCTGTGACCTTCCATAAGGTAGCTCTTTTCCAGCCAAAGCTGTTCCAAAGGGCTGACTACTTAGGGCTGTCTACCAGCAGTACTCCCAGCAGCTGAGGGAGTAAGTCCTTCATTCCTAAAAGGGGATCTGGGTAGCATGTCAGTATCCATTATAGTACATTTCCTTTAATTTTATTTTGTGAATTACTCTTACCTATGTAGGAAGATGAGAACTTTATTGCTTTGTTGACTAAAAATTTTTTCTAGCAATTTTTTCATACTCATTTCCTTCAAAGTCTAAGACATTTCTTCATACTGTATTGTTAATAATGGATCTTCTCTATTTTTATTTCTCCATGTAATGAATCATTTATTTTTGGATGTGAAATGAGATTTTTTAAACCTATTTTACAAGATACTTTTCATCCCCTCATCTAGCTTTGCTAATTTTCAAAGTTTTAATAAATAGCTAGTGAAAATACAAAAGTAAAATCACCATCGTGTGTTATATATCTTAAATTTTCTAAGTATGCAGAAAACAATAGGAATCTCATTTGTCACCTTTTCTACAAATATATATATTGAGACTAATACACCACCAATAGAAAACAAATTTTAAATTGTTTTCCAGGAGTGGCCATAGATTTCTGGTAGCCATCTACCACTACCTCCAACTTTCCCTGTTTAGCTATATGTGGTAACAGAATAGTTCTTCTAAACACTATGACACTAACTTCCTTATGGAGGCTCTGAGCCTTTGGTCCCTTGTTGTAAAGATGCCTCCTCGTGTACTCTATTTCAAATGGGTTAAGAGTTTCAACAGTTGGATGTTTTCAGTTTGAACAATTCACCTGTGTTCTATAATAACATGATTGCTCCTTTTCTGGGTGTTACTTCTTTCAGATAGCTCAGAACTCACCTCTCTTAGGGATTCTTAGAATTCTCTGTGGCTATTAATCCATAATCACTTTCTTATGCTGATTATACACATTTTCAGAAAATAGCTTTTAAACATGCTTTTAGTACAGTACTATGACCAGTAATACTTATTTTTAATGAAATGTTTTAACATAAACCCTTCATTACCTAAGACTTTCCATTTAAAGATGAAATAGAGTAATTATTTTTAGGCAGTCCAAGCAAATTTGCAAGAGCCACAATATACATATAGCATGATGTCCCTTAGTTATCCAGCAGTCATTTGAACACATAATATTTCCATGCTCATAGGAAGCACAGAGATATAAAAATCAATTAGGCATGATTCCTACCCTCAAGAAGCTTTGGAAAGATAGATGTGAAACTGGAATATCATGGTATAATATACTGTAATAACCACTGTAATAGAGATATCATAGGAGAATAATAATGGAGGGAAATCTGTACCTAGGGAAAAGGAAGGACCTCGGGAAGGAAGTCAACATTTGAGCCAATTTTGAAGAATTAATTGACCAGGTGGCTGTGAAGTGGAAGGGTACTACAGAGAGAAGGAATGGCATGTACAAAGACAAAAAGATGTCAAAGCGATTGATAAAAGCTATTGATTACTTTGCTCTGTCTGGAGCACAACCTTCTTGTGAGGGGGTAACACAAAATGAGCCTGGAAAGGTAGGTTAGGTGGCCTTCACATAACAGATGAGGGGTTTGTCCTACATCCTGGAAGAAAAGGAATGAGATCAAATTTGCACTTTTGTTCTTTAATCATGCTGAGGGCAGTGTGGAGGATACATGGGAGAATGACAAGGAGGATGGATAGTAGGTGTAATATATTATCACACAAACCTCAGATATTGTTTGGAATTTTCCTAGATGTGTATGGAAGTAAACACTTCATTGGAAGTGCATGTGTGACTATAAAAAAAATCATTTTCATAGAAGACTACAGTTAGTTAAATAAATCATATTTGTAGACTAAAGTTTTATATCCATAGGGAAAGCATCTTCAGTGTGGTAGAAATAAATGCAGAGCTATTTCATACATGGACATGAAAATGATTCCACTTGGAACCAGCAGTTTTGAGTTCAACCGATTATAAAAGTAAACATATAACTTAGCTTTCTGGAGATTCTTTGAAAATCTTTATTATTGTAATTATTACATAAATTAGCTTCATTAAATTTATATGAAACCCTTACAGAAAACACATTAAAATGTGAATGATAGTTTTCTAAACATATTTAATGTGGGGAAGAAAATCTTTTATTTAAAATAGTTACAGTCTTCACATCACTCTGAATAATTTCCATTTCTTAAACCTTAAAAGAGTAATGTCGTTTTAGTATTCCTATGAGTCACCCCATTGTTTTAAAACCTTATATATTCACTAAGTAAAATTGCCATTATGCAAACATTATAATAAACACCACTACTAGAATAGATTTGTAGTTTGTCTGGCCTTTGCATTAATAGGATATTTGATTTAACTGTTAACCTATTGTTTTTCAAAGAAATTTTATTAAAATTATTGTACTTTCCAATAAAACAAACTTTCTTTAGCTGTAATTTATGAAGACAATTCTTCTTTTACTCAAAATTTGAAACATAATTAGTTGCTCATTTAACATGAGTGCTAAAAATGTTGGGTGCCGAAATACTGTGATTTAAAATAATGCTGAAACCTGATTATGAAATATAGATAAGTGTTCCTTCTAGGGTGAGAAAGCAAAATGTGATTATAATCAGAATATCTTTTTTAAAAATATAATGTACTTTGGAATAAAAAAGTACATTAAAAAGTGCTATATATAATTGTTCTTGAAAATAAGGAATGCTTTTGATGGACTGATACCAAATATGCCCTATAAATACATTTTCCTTAATTGTACTAATACAAGATCATCTGCTTTCTTTTTTCTTTTTTCTTTTTTTTTGTTTTTTGTTTTGTTTTGAAACAGAGTCATCCTCTGTCGCCCTGGCTGGAGTACAGTGGCATCATCTTAGCTCACTGCAACCCCAACTACTGGGCTGAAGGGATCCTCCTGCCCCAGCCTCCAAAGTAGCTGGGACTGTAAGTGTGTGCCACCATGCCCAGCTAATGTTTCCTATTTTTAGTAGCGACAGGGTCTCGCACTTACTCAGGCTGGTCTCAAACTCCTGACCTCAAGTGATCTCCCCTAACTCGGCCTCCCAAAGTGCTAGAATTAGGATTACAGACATGAGCCACCATGCCTGGCCTTTTTTTTTTTTTTTTTTTTTTTTGAGATAGTGTCTGTCTGTGTCACCCCAGCTAGAATACAGTCGTACAGTGGCATCATCATAGCTCACTGCAGCCTCAAACTCCTGGGCTCAAGCAATCCTCAGCCTTCTGAGTAGCTGGGACTACAGGTGTGCACCAACACGCCAGGCTAATTTTTCTATTTTTTATAGAGACGGGGTCTCTGTCTTGCTCAGGCCAGTCTCAAACTCCTGGCCTCAAGCAATCCTCCTGCCTCAGCCTCCCAAAGTGTAGGAGTTCAGGAGCAAGCCACCTCACGCAGCTATTCTTTTTCCTTTTTTTTCTTTTCTTTTTTTCAATAGGATCAAACTTGTTGAAATAATTTAAAATATGTTTAAGCAGAATTGTATTCATGATTACTTCATGTATTGCATTTTTTTCTGTTTTTAAATGTACATGTTAGTGTGACTGCAGAACTTACATTGCTATTATTTTCCTTCTAGATTTATTCCTCACAACATTGTCTGCCTCTAGTACCTTCCAGTTTGAGATATGGGAAAATCTGGTAAGAAATCTTTTCTTTGTAGCATTTTTAAATGATGGCTTTCAGTAAAAGCATACTTTTTTAGAAAATAAAATGAAAGTAATCACTTGGTCGATTGGTTTCAACAATAAATAGAACAACTTTAAGAGGTTTTGGTTGCATTGCTGCATTCAAACTGTTGAATGTTGCTGAAGGAAATGTTGCATTCAACATCAGTTCCTCTGCAGGTTTTTAGGCACGACTGCCAGTTAAAACAATCAGTCTGCCCTAATGCACATGTTAACAGGACCCCTGCTAAGCTGTCAGCTGTTGAAAGACGTTACTGCCATTTAATTTGTCAGCATGATAGTTTATGAAGACAGCCCTTTTTCGGACTAATTTTTCCCCTTTGCCTTCAAGCTCATATAAAGAAATAAGAACAACAAACACTAAACTTACTGCCAAGATGACTAGGATTAAGGAATCTTTCCCCGTATGGGTTTCTGTGGGGTTTTTTTATTGTAAGTAGACAATTCCCAAATTGATGTCATGATTTTATTTTGTTTTTAGCTTTATGTGAGCTGTGTGAAACATTGATTAATGGATAATAAACCACCTGAAATCTTAAAGTTGAATTTCAGGCTGCATAGTAGAAGATAGGATTTGAGACCAGGCAATTCATCAAGTGTTGGTCAAGTATTAAACCTCACTTTCCTCTTATAGAAAATGGGTATAAGAGTCTCTGCTTAACAGAATGTTTGTGAACAAACACGTGGGAGGAGGACGGAAGGGATGAGTGAATTCACACCTAAGGGGTTCAATGCACAGTATCTGGGGGATGGGCACACTTTTAACCTTGAAAAAAGCAATTTATGTAACCAGAATGTTTGTACCCCCGTAATATTCTGAAATTTAAAAAAAAGAATGTGAAGATTAAATGAAATAATGTGTGTAAAGTACCTGGCACATGCTAGATACTTATTAGATTTTAATTTTAGATCTGTTGATTTACCATCTATTTAGTTCTGATTATCTTTTATTCAATCCAAATTAAACCCATAACCTTTTATAAATTTTATTAAAATACTCATGAAAAATAGCAGATTTTAAAAATATAAAGCACAAACTTGTGGAAGGAGATTCATTAGCAGCCATCTCTTATAGCATGGTCAATGATGTTAGTCATGACTCAACTGTCTTTGTGGAAGGAAACTAAGATGTGGGAGTAGCTTTGTTTAGACAAGATCACAGCTTCTTAATACTTCTAAGCTAAGCAGTCTGATCCTTTTTTGTTTTTTTGAACCAAAAAAGACTTTGTTTAATATACTACTTTTTAAAAAAAAATAATTATATTTGCTTTTCTGATGATAGAAATATGGGTTTGGGGGGGCTTTTTTGGGAGGGTTGTTATTGTTGAGATAAGGTCTCACTCTTTTGCCCGGGCTAGAGTACAGTGGCATGATCATAGTTCATTGCAACTTCAAACTCCTGGGCTCAAGTGATCCTCCTTGCTCAGCCTCCCGAGTAGCTAGGACTACAGGTGTGCACTGCCACGCCCAGCTGATTTTTCATTTTTTGTAGCCACGGGGTCTAGCTGTGTTGCCCAGGCTGGCCTCAAACTCCTGGCTTCAAGCGATCCTCCCACTTTAGCCTCCCAAAATGCTAGGATTACAGGCATGAGCCACCGCACCTGTTGTTTTGTTATATTCTTTATGACTTTCATGCATTAAGTCTCCCCCTATTGGAGGATATTTGCAGACTGCCTTGCATTCTTACTTGAAGTCAGAAGGTATTGGAACATGAGAGATATATTTGATTAACTTGTATCTCGAAGTGGGGGGCCTGGCAGGGAAGCCTCATTACAAATAATAGAATCTATATAGAATATTATAAAACATGGTTAAGTGTGTGATGTCCTCTCAGCCTAGGCTGATTTAAAAGTAATAAAGTGAAGCAACTGCATAGGAGAAAAATCTTCATGAAGAGAATGGATTTGATTAGGATCTTTTTTCTTTTATTGTTTTCATTAAAGAAAATTAGTAAATTATCTATTGCATCAGTCCCCAACCTTTTTGGCACCAGGGACCAGTTTCATGGAAGGCAATTTTTCCACAGACCGGTGGGTGGGGGAGTGTGGCCAGGAGGATGGTTTCTGGATGATTCAAGCACATTTCATTTATTGTGCAGTCAAACCTCTCTGCTAATGATAATCTGTATTTCAGCTGCTCCCCAGTGCTAGCATCACTGTCTCAGCTCCACTTCAGCTCATCAGACATTCAATTCTCATAAGGAGCCACAACCTAGATCCCTGGCACCTGCAGTTTACAGCAGGGTACAGTTTAATGCCGCTGCTGATCTGACAGGAGGCAGAGCTCAGGCAGTGATGCAAGGGATGGGGAGCTGCTGTAAGTACAGATGCAGCTCCACTTGCTCTCCTGCCACTCACCTCCTGCTGTGCCACTGGCTTCCCAACAGGCTATGGACCAGTAATGGTCTACAGCCTGGCAGTTAGGGACTGCAGGTCTATTGGACAGTAGGGACTAAGGGGTGTTCTTGCAATAAAGTAGATAGGTCAGTGAGTAACAGTTAATGAAAAAATTATTCGAACACTTGTTAAGGATGACAAGGCAGATTTTGTTCAAGGGTACTACAATGAGTTTTTACAGTAGGGGAGAGATGGGCTCAACTCCAAATACAACAAGGAAAATTGGGACTTTATAGCCAAGGAGCAGCATGGTAGTCAGTGGACAGGAAATTACTAAAAGTATAGTAATGATTAGTCTTAGTGAAGCAGAGGTCTCAGAGGAGCCTAAGGAAAGTTTGGTCAAAGATATAATCTTTGTCAGGACCCATGTTAACAGTAAGTTAGTCAATAGTACAAATTAAGGAAATACAGATTCAAAGGTAATTAGCACTCCAGCCTGGGAGACAGAGCAAAACCTTGTCTTAAGAAAAAAACAAATTTTAACTATTGCAGATAAAGTGTGGCTTTCATAAAGTGAATGATCATTTTCATTTAGAGATTGTGCAGATACATTGCAGTAACATACTGATTAACCAAAAAGAACTCAAAACCTATAAAACTATATTAGTTAGTGGAAGAATAAGAGTTGCAGCAAACCTTTTTAGAGTATCAGTTATGTGCACAGCCGCATGGTAGTTCTCTGGGAAATACAGAAGTGAATAGAGCTTGGAGGCCAGGAGGAGGGCTAAGACGGGCATGTGGGTGACTCTGGCTGGTATGATGAGAGATGCAAACCTCAGGCTACAGGAGTTAAAAGGCAGAGCAGTTACTTCTGTCCATTTGCAGGATTATCAATGAAGGCTTCAAGTAAATTACAGCTTTTGAAATGGATAGTACGGATGAGCAGGATTTTAGTGACTGGAAGTGAGAAAGAAAGGGAAAGACGCAGGCAAGGACGAGCACAGGAAACAGGGGACACATTGAGAGAGTAGAAACTGGCTGGTTTAGACCAGAACATGAAATAGATATTGGAATGTAAGATTAGAAAAATTAGTTTAGACAAGATCAACAAAGACCTTGACTTCTAAACTGGGTAATTTAATCTTTTAAAAATCTATTGAGAAGCTATTAAGTCTTTTAGGACTGAGAGTAAGATGAACAGAGATTTCATTATTGCAGTTAATCTAGCTGTTGTTTACCAGATAGGTTGGCATGGAAAATCTGGAGGTGGGGAGATAGGTAGAATTTATAATAACCTGGGAAAGAGGTGAATGATTAAAGAAGTAAAATGTTGGGACTGGACAAGAAGGAGTAGATAGGAGAAGACAAGATGACCATTAATACTGTGCTAACTTGTGTTTTATTCTGGTGACCAATAAAAGAAATAGAAAAGACAAAAGAAATACCTAATTTTAGGCAGGAAAAAAAAATATTTTAAAATAGAGACATGCAAAGGGAAGTGGTTGGAAACATAGAAGAGAATAGATAAGTGTTATGAAGAAAAAGAGTCAAGAATGACAAAACCAGACCCTTGGACACTCTTTATGTCAGAATTTTTCGACTGTGGTGCTATCGCCACTTTGGGCAAGATAATTCTTTCTGTGGAGAGCTGTCCTGTGCATTGTAGCTATTTAGCAGTATCCCTGGCCTTTACTCACTAGATGCTAGTAACCACCCCTCAATTGTGACTATCAAAAATGTCTCTAGACATTGCCAGATGTTCCCTAGGGGATAAAATTATCCCATTTGAGAAACACAGCTTTACGTGAATAAAGATATGGGCATGTAATAGTCATTATATATTGTTTCCTGATCATTTTTTAATGTTACAAATATGACATTTTTAACATTCAATATTAAGACTTGCAGGCTGAAGCATGGACAATCATCTATAATAAACTACTTGCCACAACATAGCACCGTGGTTGGACTTCAAGCTGAAAAGGACAGGTTTCCCCTGTCAGTAGCGGCAGGTTAGCTGCTTCAGTGGTGGTGGTAGTTGTGCTAGCAGAATTATAATAGTAGCATTACTACCAGTGTTCCTACTACTAATAATACGTAATGTTCACTATATGCATACTATGTGCTAGGCACTGTACTTAGCACATTGTAGGAATTATCTCATTAATCCTCACAAAAACTTTGTGCAAACACATTTTAGAGATGATTCAATTGATGTTCAAAGAAGAACTAACTTATTCAGGCCTCAAGGCTAGCAGTAAGTAGAGCTGGGAGTTGAACTAGGAAATCTGCTTATAAAACCTCTACCCTTAAGTCAATGAAGTCATTGCACAGTAATTCCAGAAACCAAGTAGAAAAAGAATAGGTGAAGACACAGCTGCAGCAGAGTCTCTGTTAGTTGGTCCAGTTTTGGATTGCGGGAAGCAGTGACCAGGGCCCTTGGCCCCTAAAGGTTCACTGAAAAATCACTGACATGAGGCCAATTGATGAATAGGAGAAAAGGGCATACAAATTTATTTAACATGTGTATACAGGAGCCTTCAGAATGAAAACTCAACCTCCCAGTGAAGTACAGAAGTTTATAAAGAATGGGGGCTTGGATTGTGGCAAAACAGGTTTAGTGGCAAGATAGGTTATGGGAAGAAGAAAGGAAGAGGCTTGGCTAGCAAAGGTGGTCTTGGTATGTAAATGAAACCTTATAGGTAGCAGCCCTCAGAGAGCATTGATGGTAATTGTTTCTTTGCAGACCTTTAAAGGTATCAGACTCTCAGTTAATCTTTCCTAGATCAGGTAAGGAAAGACCTGGCTTCGTTAATGGAGATGCTCTATGTATGCAAATTTTTCCCCACAAGAGATAGATTTGCAGCTTTACTTCTAGCTGCTGGACCTGTGGTAGCCATCTCAAAATATGTCAAAGAAATATATTTTGGAGCAAAGTATTCTGATTTCCATCAGTACCGCTGAAGGTTGACTAAGTTAAGAATAATACATAGTTTCAAATAACTAGAAGGAGGATATTCAATGTTCTCGGTGTGGGGGAAAAGAAAAACTTCCCTTCACCCCTGGGAGTTTCACTGAAAGAGCAACTCACAATAAGGCAGAGGAATAAGAGAAAGAGAATGCAAAACTATGTTTCCCATGCACATGGGGAGAATCACAGAGTGATTACCCAGTATCCCTGTGGGGTCCAGAAATTTACATACTCTCATTTTAGAGCAAAAGGGGAGGTGAGGAATATAAGTAATTCTGTTGAGTGTCAATAAATAATGACTAGGGAGGATAAACAGAGACTTAGGATAATGAATGGGTGGGGGAAACAAATTTGTAAATGATTCTCTTTGGAAATTAAATTAACCTGAGAGACTGGTATTATCTTTAATATGGGTTGGGCTAGGTCTGGTTGCATTCTTGATCTTCTTTCTAGCAATATATTGGGATAACAGGGAGGGTAGGGAAAGAAAATTGTTCTTTTCAGTGGATCTGGTTTTTATGAAGCCCTTTCCAACACCTGTTGATCTCTAAGGGCCTTTAATTCAAAATACTCTTTATACCAAGGAGTCATATTTTGGGGTGAAATTTCCTTAGCTCCTTCATTCAATACAAAGAAATGATAAATGTTTGAGATAATGGATGTGCTAATTACTCTGATCTGATCACCATATATTATATGTATGGAAACATCAGTATGTGCCCCACAAATATATGTAACTATTATTTGTCAATTTTTTAAAAAGTGCAGTATGAAAAAAGTATTATTTGTTTGTTCCATAGCAAAAAATAATATATAAGGAGAATATAAATATGTAAATATTAAGTATTCCAATCCAAAAAAAGTATGGGGGTCAGGCCATGGTGTGGATGGGTCCAAAATATAAGCCTGTGCAAAAAGTATTAATACTTGCAGATCATAAGCACAGGACTGCCATTATGAAAATACCTTAGGGGTGCCTGTTATATTACATTTTACAGAACACTTTTTTTTATATCATTCCGTTTGATTGTCTCTAGAACCCTGCAGGTAGACAATACATTTAACTCCTTCTGACAACTGAGACTGAAACCCAGAGCAGTAAATGGATGTCCCAAAGTGATGTTGCCGCCCAACCAGGTTCATTTGCCCACTGCCCAATATGTGGAGACCAGCAGGGCTTACCGTAGAGAAAGAGTTTATTCTGCATAGTACTGAGATTAGGAGACAGGAGAAATTTCTCAAATCTGCCTCCCCCAAAATTTGGGAGACAGGGTTTTTAAAAACAGTTTGTCATAGACAATTGAGTCTGCTAATTGGCTGGGTTCGGGGTGGAACCATAGGGTTGTAGAAATTGTTTTCTTTGCTGATGAGGTGCTTGGGTGGGGGTCACAAAGCCAGTTGAGTCAGTTCCTTGGTATAGGCCACTGGTCTGGGGGGGGGTCAGCCCTTCCACTGGAATGTGGGACCTGGACGATATCTCAGAAACTACCCCTAGGTTTCAAAAGGGTGTTGTTATCTATGGAGAAAGCTAAGAATCTTTATGACTACCAGCTATGCGGCTCCAGAGTGGCAATCAGAGAAGCAAACGGGGATAGTGGCTGATTACTACCATTATTTTTAGCTAGGCCTGTGCCTTATTTTCAGCTAGGCCCTTACCACAGTTCTCGCCTTCCACCCCTTTATCAATTTGTAAAGGTGGTTGCAGTGACACAGCTTATCAATGAAACAATGGAACCCATGTGTTAACAGGAAAAAAACCCAAACTCTATAAAATAATTTAAAGAGGTTTATTCTGAGCCAAATGTGTGTGATCAGAGCATATGGCCTCAAGAGGTGCTGAGAAAATGTGCCAGCAACAGCTGGGTTACAGTTCCGTTTTATACATTCATGCAGACAGGAATGACACGTAAGATCTTACGTCAGTATGTGGAGGGCATACATTGGTTTGGCCTGAAAAGGTGGGACATCTCAAGGGGGGCGAGGGGGGAGGGGACACCACAGGTTACAGGTGCGTTTAAAGATTCTTTTATTTGTAACTGGTTAAAGAAATGAAGCTTTGTCTTAAGGGCTTGAAATATTTTAACTTAAAATAAGGATGTCTGTTAATCAAAGACAAACCAGGGGACATTTATGGAAACTAGCAATCTGTTAAGTAAATTGATGGCCTGCAAGTGTGATTTAAACTTTGCCTTGCACGGCCTTAGGTCTGTTAATGATTTCATATCTTATTGTTACAAAGACTATCTCCAAAGGGGGGGTGGGACATGACAGGGTATGTCTGACTTCCCTTCTCATGGCTGGCAACTCAGCTGTAGGGCTTTTCTGGGGTCCCCTTGGCCAAGAAGGGGTCCATTCAGTTAGCTGGAATGCTTACGATTTTATTTTAGTTCACACATGTCATCTTACTCCAAGTCTAGGACTCTTTCCACCAGACCATTCTCTCAGTATATGTTCAGAATGAAAAAGAGTATTGATAATATGTTTGTCTTCCTACGTTAATAGCTGCATAGCAGCTTCATCTTTGAAATTAAGCAAGTCATGCTATACTTTAATATGTGTTATCTACTGAGAATAACAACGTATTTGGTGTGGTTTATTACATCATTTTCATCAAATACTAAATATGTAAGTGACATTAATCTGAATGGAAATTAAGTTATAGACATTTGTATGGCCAAGCAAAGTAAAGAACAAGTAATGATAATGATGGGAAATTTTTCTAACTAAAGTATTGTCTTTTCCCCCAACGATTCATAGGTATGTATTCTGCATGCGTTCACTATGGCAAGCGTATATTCGCCTTCTCCGGCAATTATTTAATAGAAGAGGGTATTGCACTTCTGTTGACCCTAACTGTGAATGTGGCACCTTAGACATTGGAGGCTGTTACCTGAGAAGTACTTAATGGGTCTTGATGGAGATAACTCATGAAATTATATCTATATATTTCTAGATATATTTACCAAAATTCACAGACCTTCAGTGGGATAATTTGTTCGCTTAAATCAGTATGAGTTGATAATCAGCTTTATCTCATATGAGGCTGATGTATTTTAAGAGAGACTTTCCATTCATCAAAGAATCATTGTATCCACTCTGTATGCAATGCTGAGATCTTTCTATAATGCAAAAACACTTGATACTTCAGTTAGGAATTTGGCAATTTGATACATCTCTAATGCAATTTCAGGTTCTAGGTAGGACTAGAGGGGAACATAAGGTGTAATACACTTATGTAAATAAGATGTCTGTAGAAAAATCATTTGAAAAGTATATTAGCTACTTTAATAATGGGAGAGAAACTGTGTTTCTGCATGTGGATAATGGAGTGTTAAAATGGCTAGGAAATCACCTGTCGTAAGTGTCTTATTCACTTACAGTCGTCTTGCATTTGGTTTTTGTGCTTTTTTTGTAGCAGTGCCTTTGTGAAAATCAGCAATGATTTCTTTTTTTTTTAATTTCAAAATATTATGGGGGACAAATATTTTGGTTATATGTAATGCCTTTGCCTCACTCAAGCCAGGGCTACAAGCATGCCCTTCCCCCATACAGTGCGCCTCGCCTCCATTAGTTTTGAGTTTACCCATCCCCACTCCCCACCTGACTGGCACCCAATGAATATTACTACCATGTGAGCACCTTAGCGTTGATCAGTTAGTACCAATTTGATGGTGAGTACATGTGGTGCTTGTTTCTCCATTCTTGTGTGACCTTACTTCAAAGGATGGGCTCAAGCTCTATCCAGGATAATATAAGAGGTACTAGTTGACCATTGTTTTTTGTAGTTGAATAGTATTCCGTGGTATACATATATATCACATTTTATTAATACACTGATGTATTTATGGACACGAGTTGTTCGCACATCTTTGCAATTGTGAATTGTGCTGTCATAAACATTTGAATGCAGATGTCTTTATTATAGAATGTCTTTTTTTCCTTTGGGTAGATGCCTAGTAGTGGGATTGCTGGATCAAATGATATTTTTAGCTCTTTGAGCTATCTCCAAATTACTTTCCACAGGGGTTGTACTAATTTGCAGTCCCACCAGTGTTATGGACCAGAGCAAGAAAGTCAACAACAAAAGACTGATTGAAATTTAGTGAGTCTGTATTAGCTGGCCAACGGCACGCTCTCCGGCAGGGAATCCCACCGAGCTCGGAGTGCAGCCCTGAGCACAGGTTTTGTGACAACTTGTATACCCTTCACCATTGCACCATGTGGAACATTAAACATATACACCTTGGGACATCTGAGGCAACGATTTCCAGCTTCAAGGTTATGAGATCATTTAAAGACCCTCCAGTCCTATCTGATTATCTATTTTAAACAATCAAGTAAAAAGCAAGCAGGTTTACAGAAGCAGATAGCATCAGTTAGAACAAAGTACAATTTCCTACAACCTAAATAAGCATTGTAAAATTTAACTGCATATAGCTGGGCAGTATTGTTAAATCGACTCCCCCTTCCCTTGGACCTAGGACCTGCCTTAGGTCACTTTGATTATTCACCAATTGTACTATGCTAGCAGGTAATCATCAACACAGTTAATAATCAGGAGACCTTCTTTCTTTTCTCTGCATCTGGGGTGGACTCTGGCCTTCTGCCTAATTGGAGAGACCAGAATTTATGTCTGCTTATCACAACCAGCAGTGTAAGAGTAGTCCAATCTCTCCACATCCATGCCAGCATTTGTTGTTTTGGGACTTTTTAATAAGGGTATTCTCACTGGAGTTAGGAGATATCTCATTGTGGTTTTGATTTGCATTTCCCTAATGATTAGAGATGTTGAGCACTTTTGTATATGTTTGCTGGCCATTAGTCTGTCTTCTTTTGAAAAGTTTCTATTCATGTCCTTTGCCCATTTATTGATGGGGTTGTTTGATTTTTTTTCTTGTTGATTTTCTTAAGTTCTATACAGATTCTTGTTATCAGCCCTTTATCGGGTATGTACAATGCAAATATTTTCTCCCATTCTGTATGTTGTCTGTTTGCTCTAATGATAGTTTCCTTGTCAGCAGTGATTTCTTAGAAACTGACTTGCAGAGTGTGATATTATGAAATATATATTTGGTCTTTGTCCCCATTTCCTGGCATATAACTCCTAAAATCCTTGGAATCTTTAAAGTAATGTCTTTTTATATGCTAAAGAGTTAGCTGATAGCTGGGAGCCCCTAGATATAGCTTCAGGATGGAGGGTGGTCACCAGAAAGACCAAAACATGATTAGAGGGTTGGGACTTTCAGCCCCAGCCCTCAACCTCCTAGGAGGGAGAAGGGCTGAAGGTTAAGTTAATCACCAATGGCCAGTGGTTTAATCAATCATATCTACATAATGAAGCCTCCATAAATCCCCAAAAGAGCAGGGTTTTGGAGGCTTCCTGGTAGTTGAACATGTGGAGTTACTGGAGGGAGGTGAGCCAGAAGACATGGAAGCTTCTTGCCCTTTCCCCCATACCTCTCCATGTGCATCTCTTCATCTGTGTCTTTTGTAATAGCCTTTATAATAAACTATAAATATGTGTTTCCCTGAGTTCTGTGAGCTGCCCCAGCAAATTAATTATTAATAAACCCAAAGAGGGGGTCATGGGAACCCCAACTTGAAGCTGGTCAGTCAGAAGTTCTAGAAGCCCAAACTTGTGACTGGTTTCTGAAAGGGTAGTTTTGGGGACTGAGCCCTCAACTTGTGGGATCTGACACTATCTTCAGGTAGGTAGTGCTGGAATTGAATTAGAGGACACCCAGCCGGTGTCTGCTGCAGAAGTGACTGCTTGTTGCTGGTGGGGAGAAACCTTTAGGGTGGTGTCCAGGCTGTAGAAACAGATACTAAAAGGCAGTTTTAGTCAATAGGTCTAGCAACTGTAAAAAAATTTACATTTCCTTTTTGGGCACTTTTCAGGTGTTTGTGAAAACAGAGTCCCAGCAGGTTGCCTGTTAGCTAGGTGGAGAAGGAGCAGAGCTGATTTATTTTGCTCACAAGAGCCACCTTCCTTTCAGAAATCCCCAACATTTGGTCACAGAAGTCGTCTTTCCATATTGATTGTTGTGGTGTGAGAGCAGAGATAAAAAACAGTTCTTATTTTTCCACTCAGATCTCCAGTATCCTTAAAGGAACAAAGATGCAAAAACTCATTTTCAAGTATATAGATACCCTGTGTAGAGTGTTGTGGAAACAACAAGGGGATTTGGCCTACGTCCAGTTGCTCGTGGCACAAAGATCCAATTATTGAGAAAATGAGGATTGCCAAGAAGAAAGGAATTTTTTAGTACTTCTTGTCAGGAGAACTGGGAGAAGCTGCCTCAAATCCCTCTCCCTGACAAATGGAGATCACGGGCTTTTAAAGGAGGGCCCCAAGCCTTGGGGCAGTAGTGTAACTGACAGGGGCTGCATGCATGGGGGAAGGTTGTGGGGGATGGTGAGTCATCCTGGCAGGAAGTGTGCTTAGCAACCTTCAGAATATCAGCTCCTTTGTCTTGCAGAGAATCCACCATTTCTGGGAAACAACTCAAAAGATCAAGTAGTTAGTATTAACAAAAAAAAGCCAAACTCTGTAAAATAATTTTAAAGAAATTTATTCTGAGCCAAATTTGAGGATCCTGACCCGGAGCCACGCCCAAGAGGTCTTGAGCAAGTGGACTCGCTGTGACTGGGTTACAGTTTGGTGTGATACATTTCAGGGAGACAGGGGTTACAGGTAAAGTCATAAATCAATACGTGGGAGGCATACATTGTTTGGCCCAAAAAAGTGGGCCATCTCGAAGTGGGGGCTTACAGGTTATAGGTGGGTTTAAAGATTCTTTGACTTGTAATTGGTTAAAGACATGAAGCTTTGTCTAAAGGCTTGGAATATTCTAACATAAGGAGCTGTTTATCAGAGATGAGCCAAGGGACATGTATTTGTGGTGTAAATTGAGAACCTGTAGGTTTGTCTTGCATACCCTTAGGCCTGTTAATGGGTTACAAAGGGTGTCCCCAAGAAGGGAGGGGGCATGATGAGGCATGTCTGACCTCCCTGCTCTGGCAGGCAGTTTAGTTCTAGGATATTCCTTTGGCCATGAGGGGGTCCATTCAGTCACCTGGTGGGGGGTGAGCCTTAAGATTTTATTTTAGTTCACATTAGTTAAGGGAGAGGGTTATAAAAACATAAGGGTCATTGAAATTTGTTCATAGAACCGGTTACAAGAGTATATAGAAATCAGAGTCTGTAGATCAAACAGTGAATAGAGATATCAGTAATAAGAAAAGAACTGTATATAAAATTGAGAGCTCAAAATTCCAAATTCGTTGTTTTTGTAAGGTTTTAAGACTGGAGTTCATGGGAGCGGCAGCACAGTCGAAAGTTAAAGTATCTTCCCGGGTTTTGGCACCAAATGTAAGGTTTTTGGAGTGGCCGGCGCCAGAGAAAG